>OV651813.1:36572795-36957795 GCA_927349885.1 Psylliodes chrysocephalus
TAAAAATCTCTAAATCTTGTAATATTTTTAGAGTGTACTGTTATTATTATTTATTTATCAAAATAAATGTACACACGTAGCTAGTATTATAATAATCAGCTATATTTATTTGAAAGTCTTTAAACAACGATTATTAAAAATTTTTGGCCTATATCCGGCATGCAAAATAGTTTTTCACCATGTCGCGTGATACCTAAAGCATTAAAGGCCAAAAATTCTACCGATCGTTTTATTTGGCCTATTCCCTACCAGAAGAAGCGGAAGATGATTAAAACGCACCTAAATTTAGACACTGTCATAAAAGCACTGTTGTTTGAGACTGGATCACTGACTGGGCTCAAAAGCTAAAATCTAATATTTTTCCCGTTTGTAATACACTATTTTTTTCTGTAACAAGAAAAACGACGATTTAATATTGAAAAAATATTCTAAAATATCCTACCTTTACTTATGTGTAATATATCCGGGAAAAAAATACTCACTTTTTTCCTGGGACACGGGGAAAA
Source organism: Psylliodes chrysocephalus (assembly GCA_927349885.1). Taxonomy (NCBI): domain Eukaryota; kingdom Metazoa; phylum Arthropoda; class Insecta; order Coleoptera; family Chrysomelidae; genus Psylliodes; species Psylliodes chrysocephalus. The sequence continues at coordinate 36,573,302 of OV651813.1, forward strand.
GTAATTTTATAAAAAGTGACATTTTGTTACCTCAAAAGAGTAATAAAATGTCAAACTTTTTTCCCGTCACAGAAAAAAATTATTTTGTCTACGTACACGAACGTTTCTAACCTCCGTGCCGTATTTCCAGTCATGTGGCTCCCTCTAGGCTGTAGTCACACTCTTGTAAACATAGAAACAACGTGACAGGTCGGAAAACTCAAACCGGAGGACTTTTCGTTTTGTAAATGCGGGTTGTTTTGAATTATTATTGGTGAAAATTGTGCGTTTTTGTGAAATTAACTGCATTTGTGATGATTCCGTTTGCTGGCAGCCTTTGTTTTCGGCCTAAACAGAACTGGATTGCGATCATACCCCAAGCCCGGGAAGATGTATCCACTGGAAAGGTTTGAATTGTTTTTTTGATATTAATGTTCGTTTTATAGAATAAATTTATATTTCCTTCATTCATTGAATACTCTTTAATTGAACACACATGTGCAGATAATCTTTTAATTATACCTAATGAAAAATCGAAATTATTAAACCTAACCTCCTTGTTAATTATTTGTATTTATGTTTGGAACTGGTTTCACCTGTTGAAACATTGTAATTCAAACATTTGCTTTACTAATATTTGGATGTATATTACACCTTTTTGAATAAATCGTTTGTAGGGTTATTAAAATATTCTTGTTTTTTAAAATTCACTGAAAAATTAACACTATTGTACAGTAGGTACCTACTCCGTCTTAATTAGAACGTCAATATTCCACATAGAATTTGGTGTGGTTGTAAAATTCATAAAAATACCTTAGTAATTATAAATATTCGTAAGAATTAGAAATTCAAAATATTTATCGCATTGTTTTTTACCTACTAGCTATTCTTTAACCATACTTTAAAACCAATGTGCATTATGAAATAGGTCGAAAATATTTTGTGAAAATAATGCGAATGGAAACGAAAAATTAGTTACACTGATTGAACCAACGGGAACGTATAAATATTGTTTATTTTTAAATTTTTTTTTATGATAAAATAATGAGATTAAAAAACAGGTATCTGTGTGTTATTTGTAAGAAAAAAACATTACTACAACATAGGAAAATCCAACAACTCTGGTATATGTAAATATTCAGTAAAAATGCCAATAATCTCTCCGTTTTATACCTTATTTATTTTTAGTTTGCTGGTCATCACAATACCATTAGACACAGCTGGTGTCTCACAGGCAACTCGCTCAAAATTTCAACGCAATAACAGCTAAGCATTGATCTTCTGATTTTTCTTGATTTTTCTTCTGATTAATTTACTGATTCTTCTTCTGATTATATTTCTGATTCTTCTTCTGGTTCTTCTTCTTGTTCTTCTCCTTGTTATTCTTCTTGTTCTTCTCATTGTTCTTCTTTTGGTTCTTTTTCAGGTTATTTTTCTGATTCTTATTCTGATTATTCTTCTGATTCTATTTCTTATTCTTTTTTTGATTATTCTTCTTTGTCTTCTTCTGATTCTTTTTCTGATTATTCTCCTAATTCTTCTATTGATTCTTCTTTTGATCCTTCTTTTGATTCTTCTTTTGATTCTTCTTGTGATTCTTTTTTTAATTCTTCTGAATCTTCTTCTGATTCTTCTTCTGATTCTTTTTCTGATGCTTTTTCTGATTCTTCTTCTGATTCTTTTTCCGATTCTTCTTCTGACTCTTCTTCTGATTCTTTTTCTGATTTTTCTTCTAATTCTCCTTCTGATTCTTCCTCTGATTCTTCTTCCTATTCTTCTTCTGATTCTTCTTCTGATTCTTCTTCTGATTCTTCTTCTGATTCTTCTTCCTATTCTTCTTCTGATTGTTCTTCTAATTCTTCTTCTGATTCTTCTTCTGATTTGTACTACTATTTGTATTACTATTTGTACAACTATTTGTACTACTATTTGTACTACTAATTGTACTCTTAATTGTACTACTATTTGTACTACTATTTGTACTACTATTTGTACTACTATTTGTACTACTATTTGTACTACTATTTGTACTACTATTTGTACTACTATTTGTACTACTATTTGTACTACTATTTGTACTACTATTTGTACTACTATTTGTACTACTATTTGTACTACTATTTGTACTACTATTTGTACTACTATTTGTACTACTATTTGTACTACTATTTGTACTACTATTTGTACTACTATTTGTACTACTATTTGTACTACTATTTGTACTACTATTTGTACTACTATTTGTACTACTATTTGTACTACTATTTGTACTACTATTTGTACTACTATTTGTACTACTATTTGTACTACTATTTGTACTACTATTTGTACTACTATTTGTACTACTATTTGTACTACTATTTGTACTACTATTTGTACTACTATTTGTACTACTATTTGTACTACTATTTGTACTACTATTTGTACTACTATTTGTACTACTATTTGTACTACTATTTGTACTACTATTTGTACTACTATTTGTACTACTATTTGTACTACTATTTGTACTACTATTTGTACTACTATTTGTACTACTATTTGTACTACTATTTGTACTACTATTTGTACTACTATTTGTACTACTATTTGTACTACTATTTGTACTAATATTTGTACTACTATTCGTACTACTATTGGTACTACTATTTGTTCTACTATTTGTACTACTGTTTGTACTACTATTGTTACTACTATTCATACTACTATTTCTAGAATATTTTTAATATTCTTTTTCTGATTCTTATTCTGATTTTTCTTCTGATTCTTTTTCTTATTCTTCTTTTGAATTATGGTTATTTCGATAAATTAAACTAGTTTTTCATAAAATACTCTTTATAAACCTACCTACCTTACATTTTTTTTGTACGATTTGGCAACATTGTGAGGCGTATAAGTAACGAAATATGTAAGCTATGATTTTAGACATTTTGTGAAATATTTTTAGTTAAAAAAAATTAATTGTGTCTTTATTATTAATTTGCACAATACTTGGAACTAAGACTTTTTGTTTACAATAATGATATCTACTATAAATACGTAACGTACCTATGCTTACTTTATTCATATGGCGAAAGGAGGTTAAATAAGATAATGACATTTACCTGCAGTTGGTATAGTGGTAATTAAAAAATAAAAATAAGTACATTTGTTTATAAAAACATTTTTATTTCAATCAAAATATTATATCCCCACGATTTAAATACAGTATATGAAAACTTCTACAATATGGCTCGTTGGTCTAGGGGTATGATTTCCGCTTAGGGTGCGGGAGGTCCCGGGTTCAAATCCCGGACGAGCCCAAATTTTTTTTTTATTTTTTTTAATGGATTAAAATGTTTTATAATTTTAGTATTAAATCTTATTATTTTTTTTCAACTAAATTAAATTAAATATTTTAAAATTTAAATTGATAAATCCGTTTTCTATAATAGAATAAAACTACAAACAAAGGGAAATCATTTAGCTATTTAAAAAAAAATTGAATGTTAAAAGAAATGAATAGTTACCAGAATATATGCCTTTTAAACACGATCACGAAACCATCTGCCGGGCGCAGATATTTTTTTCTTAACCATCTTCCCGAGTCCTACCGCTTGCCGAGTTCTACCGCTTTCCGAGTCCCTCACATATTGCGTTTACGCGTTTGAAATAATTGGGGAGCACCTTTTAAAGTTGATTTTGTTTCGTACAATTTTATTTTCTAATTGTTGGGTTTATATAAAATTTTCATTGGAACATCCTAACTTGAGGTGTTCAGTATTTTCCTTTTTTTTTTTAATAGGGTTAAAAAATTCCATTCTTTCGATGCCCTTATGAGGATTGTTTTACCGAGATTCGAGATTCTTCTACTTTCTACAAATTTATGTTTTAAAATTGTTAGTAAATCAATGAATCAAGAACTATACAAATACTGAACATATAATTTGGCTCCTGTACGCTTTAGGTACCTCGAAATTTAGAAGAAAAAAAATGATTACACTAAAAAGTTCCCATTACATATTGTATACTTCTAAAAAAAAAATAAGAAAATTTTATCAAATTTACAATTTTATAGGCTATATCGTCATTTTTTCACAATTAAAGAATGGGTAATATCAATATTTAGGTATTTTATCTTTACTTACTGAAATTATTTAATAAATAAATAATATTGTGATTCATTTATAAAGATTTTCCTTGTCCTAATTCATTTTACGAGAAAAAAATATTTCAGTATTTTATGTAGTATAAGGTGTAAAGTACTGAACCTCTTGGCAAAACTGTAAGAAATTGATAAAATGTTAGGTTAAGAACATCAAAATCTTAACTTTTCTTAGAAAATATTCTGTTATCAGCAGGGCTGATCAGCATTTTTTTTAGAAATTTATTCTATAGCATGGGTACTTTTTATTGTTTAAATTAATTTTTCAAATTACGTCGTACCTAAAGCGTACTGGACTCTATTTTTTACTCATAAGTATGCCTAATTACTTATTTATTTATTTATTTATTTATTTACTTATTTATTTCTATATCATTCTAAATCGAAAGATAAACTAGCTTGCACACAGATATTATAACGCATCAGTGAGTTATCAATGTCTAATTTATTCTGTATTTATACTAGGCATTCATTTGAATAATTATTAAACTTTGTATTTATACTACTTGTAACTATTCGTATTTATTTATATTTTCTTGAATACCTATTATTATTATATCATCATCTTTCTGCATTTTTAACATAACCTATTTTCAACTGGTACGACAATAATAAGAAATATGTCCACTTTTCAATCAAATCAAAGATCGGTACATGCATACGCAGCAAATGAGGACTCGGCAAGCGGTAGGACTCGGGAGGATGGTTAAGAAAAAAATATCTGCTACCCGGACAGCAAGATCTTCATACTTGATTATTTTAAAGGAAATTAGTATATTGTGCAACGAGTGCAGAAAATAACCAATTCCACACGATGTGTAAAATAATTACAAGAGTGTGGAATTGGTTTTCTGAACGAGTAGCTCACTATACTTTTTCAACGACCACAATGAATAAAACACAAAATAGGTACAATTTTTTTAAGATTTAAGCTTTTATCCATCCGGCGGTGAGCAGATTATATTTTGGGAATAGTCGGAACATCTGAGGGTCGTTTTTCTATTTTATGGAATATATCTGTTATTTACGTTCGAAATAGAAAATTGTGTGCCATGCAAACTATACTCGATTTTAAACATTCTAAACTATTTAAAATTAAAATACAAATACTGGATTAGGATTCCACTTGATCATTTACTGTTGAGTTCTAACTGACAGTGCTGTTCCTAAAGTGGCGCTGGGAAACAGTAACAATGCCTACATAGAGCACGAGGCTAATAACCATAGTAGTTAATGCCGATGACACACAAAAAAATAGATTAGGATTATTTATTACCGCATAATCCGCAATTATGACATTTGCTAGTACATTTCATACGAGCTTTAAAAAATAAACATGTATTGCTATAACACTGTGTCTTGCTTGGCTTGCAAGAACACTTTTTAAATCCCTCATTTTAAATATAATTAATATTTTGCACAAATATTAGTTAGGTACAAAAAAATTAAAACATTCAATCAACCCAACAACAATGATGATTGCAATTCGCCTGGCATATCGTTAGTCGTATTTATAATACGACGGCTTAAATCTAGTCGGATTCTAAAACACATGCGCGTCGGTTCAATTTAACAATAAGACTAACAAGCGGCAGGCTTATTATAATACGCCTGAAATTATTAGTTAAATTGTGAGATTCTTAATTAGTTGAGTAGTATTATGATATGCCTAGTCGTATTGAAAAAGCCTAGACGTATTATAATAATACTGATTTTATAATAAGCTTGCGACATATACACGAGTTTTGGATCCCGCGCAGCGCGTGTAATGGGACTTTTGTCGGGAGAATTCTACAACTTAGAAGAAACCTACTCACTTTAAACTTTGTATACACATTCGGAAGACATGAAACAGAGATAAGACATAGCAGGATAGCTATTCACTAAGTCATGGGAGCGCTCCCATGGGAGTGCTCCCATATATTTTGCTCTCTTACTCTTAGGTGGGTATATCGTGCTTACTCACTTTTAGCCCAGGTACATGCGTAGTAAGGTCAGATTTTATACTATGGGAGGGAGAATTGCGGGCTTGCCAGATTAGGTCCGTATTTATCACAAAGCAAATTTGAATTACTAAGGGCTGATTCCACCGTTGAGTTAAACGGAGATTAAAATGACATTGTTAATGTAAAAATGTCATTTTAAACTTCGTTTAACACAACGGTGGATCGGTCCTTAAATAGTAGATCAAAGTTATTCTGTCGACTTGGCAACGTTGGCATGGGAGTATGGGAGCATGGGAGTGTGGGAGTGCTCCCATGAGTTAGAGAATAGGTATCCAGATGGTTTCATTCATATACAAAACCTGTCTACGCGTTTTGGGCCGATTTTTGGCACTCGTTGCGCATCGCGCATGGTGGTTCAACATTGAACTATGAACGACTGACAATAGTGACCATTACGTGAAGGCAGTTCTTACTCAACGACCATAAACTATGACAGTCACTTATTATTGGTCATTAACATATTTCAATCGTTCATGTCACATTTCAACCAATAGCGTAATCAGTGTAATGTATTATAAATGCTATTTGTTTGTACATTGTTCCATAATTTCAACAATTAACATAACCTATAACTAAATAAAATACGGGAAATTTATTTAATCGTGTTTACTATTTCTACTACAAATTTTTAATAAAGTAGTTTTTTGTTAGAAGTTCACACTAACATAGTGACTATGTGTAAATCTATACAGGGTGGCTCACGCTCAACGGGACGGAGCTTTATGGGAAAACGACCAAAGATATAACAAATTCGTTTGGGAGGAATACGTAGGTTACAGACGGCTACAATTTAAAATTTGTTAGATGTATACAGGATGTCCCACATAAGAGAAAATATACAAAGTTATATTATTTTTATTGGAACACCCTGTTTTTTATTTTAGAATTAAAAACTACATCAAAAATAATGTCAGTTAACTAAAGGATCCCTATTACTATTATTATTAGTTTTCGATTTATTTGAATTTTTAAGGAAAAAAAGTCTCCCAGAAATTAATTGTTTACTCTTGTTTGAATAATTTTTAATGAACTATTTTTTTTTTCATTTATGTGGGACATCCTGTATACATCTAACAAATTTTAAATTGTAGCCGTCTGTAACCTACGTCAGTGCTCCGCAACCGGTGTTCCGCGGCACACTGGTGTGCCGTAAGCCTACTTGAGGTGTGCCGCTCTTGCAGACAATACGAATCAGATTCGTATTGTAGCGAGACCCGCGAAAAATAAAGCAATCTGACAACAGCGCCGATGGTAAACGTCTATCCGTCTATCGGCGCGGCGCGGCGGCTTGATTCTCGAAGGCGACTAAACTAGAAAGATCCGTGCCGTTCGAGGCGCGACTCGATGTTTTCCTGAACATCGCCACTGCCTATATAAGCGCGCCTGTCGTCGCTCAGAGACTCAGAGAGAGTCGAATAGTCAAGTGAATCAGATAAATACGCGGGCAAATAAATAAATCGTAGAGTGAAATAAATAGTGAATTGCTATATAAATAAATTCTTGTGCCTTATAAATAAGTGAACTGGACTAAGTTTTGTTGCAGTATCTACTTTTATAAATAACTATAGTGCTTCAAATATGGATAAATTTTTGCTGAAATCACGAGCAGATGACGAAGAACCTAGCACAAGCTCCAGCATAAGTGCTGCAAAAAGAGCAAAAAAGGTGCTGAAAAGGAAGTACAATCAAGACTACCTTCGATATGGTTTCACTTGGTGTGGCGACGAAGCGGCTCCAAAGCCTGAATGCGTCATTTGCGGTGAAGAGTTGTCAAATGAAGCAATGGTACCCAGCAAACTAAACCGTCATTTGATCACAAATCATCCCAGTTGCGTCAAAAAAGACATTCAATTTTTCCAACGGCGCTTGGATCAAAATAAGAAACAAAAGCAGTTTATGAAATCGGCGGTTACGGTTTCTGAAAAGGCATTAGAAGCAAGCTACCTTGTTGCAAAATTAATTGCACAACAAAAAAAACCGCACACTATCGGTGAAACGCTTATTAAACCAGCATGCATGGACATTGTTAGACTTATGCTTGGGCCAAACGAAGTTAAGGACGTGAGTAAAGTTTCTTTGTCGGCCGATACTGTTAAAAGACGTATCCAAGATATGTCAAGTGATATTTTGGGAACACTAATTAAAAAAATCATTTCGGCTGGAATTTTTGCGCTTCAAATCGACGAATCAACCGATATTAAAAATAAAGCACAACTGATGGCTATTGTACGTTTCGTTGACGAGGACTCTATTAAAGAACATTATTTATTTTGTAAGGAGGTTCCAGAGAGAACTACCGGTGAACAAATTTTCCAAGTAACTGATAATTTTTTTAAAATACATAATATTCAGTGGACCAATTGCATTGCTATTTGTACAGATGGTGCTGCTGCAATGATGGGCAGTAAGAAAGGTTTTGTATCTTGTGTAAAACAAAAAAATCCGTCAATACAAATTACACATTGCTGCATACATCGAGAAGCATTGATGGTCAAAAATTTGCCCGAACAGCTTTCGATCACAATGAATGAATGTATTAAGATCATAAACATAATTAAATCGAGAGCCTTAAATTCGCGAATCTTTGGAATACTCTGTGAAGAAATGGGAAGCGAACATGAATCCTTACTGTTTTATACAGAAGTTCGTTGGTTATCCCGGGGAAAAGTTTTAGCTCGACTGTTTGAACTTCGCTACGAAGTGCGTGAGTTTCTTTCAAGTCAAGATATGTACGATCTATGCCAGCACCTTCATGATGAATACTGGATAGCCAAACTTGCATACATGGCGGATATATTCGAACATCTGAATGAACTTAATAAAAAATGCAAGGACGGAATGAAAATATATTGACGTGCTCCGATAAATTACAAGGGTTCAAAAAGAAACTTGAACTTTGGCAGGAACAGTTGCAAAAAGGATGTCTAGAAATGTATCACAGGACCAACCACAGTACGATCGAAAACAAGCAGTTGATTGTGGATTTGGCCCAACAACATTTAAGTATGCTTCAACAAAAATTTGAATACTATTTCCATTCTATCAACACGGAACAATACAATTGGGTTCGAAATCCTTTCGCAACCAATGCAATAAGTTCCACGGAAGCACTGCCATTGCAAACTCGAGAGGAGTTCACAGAATTAAGTAATGATATGACCCTAAAACTTAAATTCGACGAAGTTCCGTTAGATGTTTTCTGGATTTCCATCAAGACAGAATATCCACGCATCACCGACAAGGCCATCTTCACACTACTTCCGTTTTCCACAACATATTTATGTGAGCAAAGTTTTTCAACGCTTGTATTAATTAAAAATGATAAACGGTCATGCTTAAAAGATCTTGACCAAGAAATGAGAGTTGCGCTGTCTAAAATTAAGCCGAATATAAAACTTTTGTGTTCAACGAAGCAAGCGCAGGTATCACATTAATCAGTCATCATCATGTCAAAATATTTATTACTATTGACGTGTCAACAGAAGTAAATTTAGTATACCTACCTGTCCTACCTAGTATTTAGTATAGTTCTCATGTATGTACCTATTTGTATTTTTCATTCTATCTGAATAATAAAAAAAAATAAAAAAAAAATATGTATTATGTCCTGAGTGAAAATTTTGATGCCCCAAATCTGAAAGGGGCTTCTTCACATTTTAAAACAATAAAAAAAACTAAGGTAGTTTGGACATCCATAAATAAATAGTATACATGGAGTGAACTGACCCCCGACCTAGCTACGCCACTGCTATAAATATATTTTAGATTTTGGTGTGCCACGAAATTCTAGGGAGCAGTTTGGTGTGCCTCAGATGAGGAAAGGTTGCGGAGCACTGACCTACGTATTCCTCCCAAACGAATTTTTTATATCTTTGGTCGTTTTCCCATAAAGCTCCGTCCCGTTGAGCCTGAGCCACCCTGTATATCTATCTATATATCAGTCCATTCAACGTAGCCTAACCAATTTCTGTATTTATTTCAGTTTAATCATATCCAAACCCAAGACAAGAGGGGATGCCATGATAAAAGGAATTCAGAATGAATAGATCAGAACATGGATTCTTATATGTGCGAACTTAACACGTTACGTGTTGAATAGATAAAGACATTACATAAGAGTGGCAGTTTGTCCATGACAAGATAGGTGATAAGTTATCATAGTTTTAAATAGCAGTCTTATATTCATATATTCTCTTTTGGCGTTTTCTGAATGTTTTCTTTTTTAAAGCTTGAAATACTTCCTTATATTTATGAATATTAAATGGTACTAAAATATCCAACAGTTTATTTAAAATTATGTGACAAAATATTCTTGACAAATAAAGTGAAAGCAATGGTTTTTTAAATTACTGTGAGTGACTTAAGTGATTTTTTTACTATTTTGTGAAACCATAGAATTTTTATTTCAGTATTTTGTGAGTGATTTTAATGATCATTTTTTAGATTTTTGTGTCACTGCTGCAATAAAAAAAAATGTGTTCTTTATGTACATTTACTTAATACCTTCTGTTTAATGACATTACCTTTACAAAATATAAATTTGTAGTAAATGAGTTTGTAACATTGTACCTAAATCAATATTTTTCGCAATTTTGCAAAAAATCGAGTTTGTGTACAAAGTTACAAATTTTCAATGCTGCCGCCTAAATTTAAATTAAAGAAAATCTGCATTACCGGTAAATATCTAGTTCGCGCTTCTTGCCAAGCGCGTCGCTACAATCAACGCGCATGGAACATGCTTCCAGAAATTTGTATTAGAATTGTCACTCTGTTAATGTCTTCTCTCTGGACATGAAATTTGTGTTTTCTCAATTTTCAGACCAATAAACTGAAAATAGTCAATTTTAGGCAAACTTTTCTCAAAAACCGTGTTTTTTGGTCGTCACTCAATGAACAGTGGTAAAAAAAAAGATAAAATATTTTTGAAGAATTTTCCGAATGTAATCGTATTCTAGACACAATAAAGTACTTAAAAAAAAGTTTTTAATATTTTTCGAAAAAAAATTTAGGGAAAAACATTTGTTTAATTGTTTGATATCTTGGCCAATTATCATACGATTTCGGTGAAATTCACACACGTATAAGATTTTATATTTAAGAGTAAGCTCTGTAAGTGGCATTAAAAAAATTTAAATAGTTTGGCCGTTATAGGCAAATAATGAAATTAGGTCCGCGGTACACTTTGTCCTTCCGCCATATGCCCAATTTTGGGATTTCTCTTACCCCCTTTTGGGAATCAATAGTCACATCCCTTTTTTGTTTTTTCAAATATCTTCATTTTTACCAAAGTTATGAAGAATTTAGTGTTTGAACATTTAACAAATTCAATTTTTCGTCCTTCGCCGCCTCAAAATACTAAACAAATTTCAATCGTCCATACCGCGAGAGAACGGTGCATCGGATCCAAATTTCTCAGAAGAATTTTTCCCAAGCTTTCAAATGTCGTAAACTGCGTTTTAAAAATATTGATTTATTTCCGACATGCGCCTGCGCAAAATTGAAAAGTTCACAAAATCCAAAATTTTGCCACTTTTGAAAAACAGCTTTATTTTGTTTTGCCTTTTTTCGAAAAGATCACCTTAAAATACATAGAATCCATTTTGTTTCATCTAATTACAATTTAATGTAAGCTCAAAACCCGTAATTTAATTCGATTAATAAGGCACCCTAATGTTACCAAAAAAATTTACAAACTGCAACTCGAAAAAACTTAATATATACGTGTTTTCAGTTAAATCAGATTTCCAATTAGGTTCTTTATAAGTCAATACTTAAGTATTAAAATATAAGAAAAAATAACGTAATTATGACGAATTCTAAGTGACCTCTATTCTATGTCATCAATGCGAAGTCAAATACACGTTACTGATTAGGATATTGTATTTCGGATAAAGTAATACCACTGATCTGCATTATTTTACTGGATATAGCCCCCTAAAAAACGTTCCGAAAAATTGTCCGATTTGGGTAAATAATATGGCGGACCGGATCTTATTTAACGTAACCTCTATTTCCATTTGTCATCACCAAAGAATACCTACCCAAGAAACGAAACTGAATGAGTTTTCCTATGTACCAAAGCAAGGGAACTTAATACACTGGGAAACGTATAAAAATTAATCAGTTTTTGTCGTTTGGTTCATAATTATTAAAACACATACTAAAGTAACAATGACAGACAGAAAATTCTAAATTATGTCAAATAGATTATTTCAATAACGAAATAAGTACTGTAGGCACGGCATAAAAAACAATCGGCAGGCCCACTCTCCGCTGATCGCATACAAATATTATACTAAGAAAATTTGACCTTGACGACGTCATTCGGGGGTCTTAGTCAGGGTCGGATTAAAGCGTATTTAAAGATTTTGTAATAAAATAAGGTATTGATAGGCAGGATCGTATTAAAACAAAAAAGCTTCACAGATTGCGCCAAATAATTAGCTTGTTTTTATTGATGGTCTTAAAATTTCTATTAATATTTTTAAAGTGAAATATATGAGCAGCCTTAAATATAACTTAGGACCGATTCCACCGTTGTGTTAAACGAAGTTTAAAATTACATTTTTACATTAACAATGTCATTTTAATCTCCGTTTAACACAACGTAACGTTAACTAGGCACCTACCTACATCTTACTAATAGCTTTATAACTGACAAACTGACTCATAAACTAGGATTTTTTTAAAAGGATATCATACATACCTAATAAGATCTTTAAGAAACCGAAAAAATCTTTCAATACAGTTTATTCATATAGTTTTCTGCTGCACAACTTTGCCCAGACATAGTAAAACACTTAAAAGTTAACAAATTAACACTGGAAAACAACTACTATATAAAAAGTGTCAAAAATATCTATAATTCTAAAAAAATAACAATAACTACAAAATACAAACATCACAAACAAAATAAATTTAAGATACACGCTACTGATTCCGTGCTACTGCAACTTGTTTGTTTTTGTCGATATAAACGTCGACAGTGACGCCACTGATTGAGAGGTTGGACCCCAAAATGGCGGTGTGCGCGTAGATGTGCGCGTAGCGTTACCGCCAAGACAAGTTAGCCTGCCAATTGTTTATTATGCCGTGCTGTAGGTACAATAATGACAGTCACTACACAATAGCGGAAGCAGATGACCTGGTCATTCTGCAAATAGGAAATTTTGAGAACAATTACGGAATAGTGGTGCAAGGACCATTTACTGTCTATCAATCTCAAGAAGACAGAAATAATCCTTTTCACTAGGAAAAGGATGAAAATGGAATTAAAACCTACAGAGCTCCTAAACACAAAACAAACCTTTGCAACAGAGGTGAAGTATTTCACCTCTGTTGTAAGGTAGCACCTTTGACAACAAGTTAACATGGAACTCACAGTTAGAGAATAGATTCAAAAGAGCATACATTACTGGGTTTCTCTCCCAGAGTCGTCACATGGACTTACATGGCCATCATAAGACCTATGCTAAGATACGGTGCAGTTGTCTGGGTACCGAAAATCCGAAAATTGATAGCTATCCACAAAATAGAACAAATTCAAATAACAGCCTGTCTCAAAATAACAGGAGTCATGAAAACCACACCAACCAGAGCCATGGAAGTCGTTTTTGGTCTCACTCCCCTTGGTATTTACATCAATAAGGAGGTTGCTCTGATGAGAATGACACGCTTCTGCACGGTTGGAATAGAACCTGATGTACGATCTGGCGAGGCGAAACGTCACTTTTGGCAAAAGGCGCTCGATACGCTCCCACTGCTTCAAGCAAACATGAACAAATAGAAGTGCCGGAATTGACAGGTACGATTTATATCTACACCTATGGTTCTAAAACAAGACAATGCTAAGGATGTGGAATATACTCCAATTCCATAATCCTCAACATAAAATGAACTCTGAGAAATAGTGCCACTGCAGTTCACGGAGCTCACGGAGGTTCTCATAGCAGCAAAATAAATCACCAGAAACAATATTACTGGTAGGAACATGCTCATTTATACAGACAGCAGATAAGCACTATTTTCTCTGAACAGACTACGAATTTACTCAGGGTTAGTACCTACTAGAATGTCACGAAGCTTTAATAAGAGTATCCATCCAACAATGTGGTCGCGTTGAGATGGATCAAAGGTGACGCCACATCGAAAGGTAGCCTCTTATTGCTGATTCACTAGTCAAGAAGGCGGCCAATTTAATATGTTTTGGACCTGGCCCTTCTATTGGACTGACAACATCGGTAGTGACAAACCTAATTAAAGAATATTCCCTTGTAAAATTGAAGGAAAGATGAGATGAAACAAAAAACTGCTGAGTTACCAGGGATCTTTCAAGTTATCCTGACAACACTACAACAAACAAATACTTGAATATGACTAGACAGAATCTGCATCTAATCACAGGCATTCTGACTGGTCATTGCTAAGTACGGAAGCATATCCATATCATAGGGCTGTCAGAATCCACACTCTGCACGGGGTGCGAACAAAAAGATGAGACCATTGAACATATCCTCTACGATTGCCCGTAGCTCTCATTAGAAGATTTATTTTTGGCGAGTATTGGCTAACACCGGCCGATATAAGAGAAGCACCTCTTGGCGACATTGTCAACTACATTAAATCTGTAGGCTGGCTCACAAGCTAGGAGGTGACTATAATTTTAGGAGGATACACAATGGGCCTAGTGAAGCTTAAGTGCCGTGGGGTAACCCACCCTCTACATGTTACATATCAAGAAGTATTGTAAATGAATTTCGATTGCATCCTGATAGCAGCGACTTGATTCCTCGAAATGAGTTGTCATATATTTTAATTATTGTTTAGTATTATTGATTAATTACTCTTTTAATTCGAATGGTTTTCAAAACAAAAAAAACATATTTAAATAAAAGACTTACGTAGGCGTAAATTATCTTTATAGGTTATATAGATTTAGAAATTAAAAAACAAGATTGACAGCCAGATGCAAGAACGTTCAATAAAATTTACGAATACCACAATGTATTTTTTTTATGTAATAAAAATTTTAAAACTATCAAATTTCTAATTACTACTTAGTTAAATACAACTA
Organism: Psylliodes chrysocephalus; assembly: GCA_927349885.1. Classification (NCBI taxonomy): domain Eukaryota; kingdom Metazoa; phylum Arthropoda; class Insecta; order Coleoptera; family Chrysomelidae; genus Psylliodes; species Psylliodes chrysocephalus. The sequence continues at coordinate 36,588,504 of OV651813.1, forward strand.
CTGAACTATACTGCAATTTTTACAAAACGCTAACAATAATATACCAAACGTTGCTTTACATAAATTGACAGCTATATTTGACGTTATACCACCTCTAAAACACTGAGAAAACTTGTCAGTTTTTTGTCCACGAATCGCCCATTTAGTTTCGCTTCTTGGGTAGGCATTCTTTGGTCATCACATTTGTCATTTAATTGTGTCAACAAGCTACGATGAGATGTTTTAATTGTGGAAAACAAAGTAAAAAGAGTATGAATTAAACAATAAAAGTTCATTCCTGAAGGCACAATATGCTTCACGTTTCCATTTTTATATTTTCTTTCATAAAAAATCAAATCATGGGTGAATTTTCCCGAAGGACATCGCCCGCAAAAGGAATAGAAGAAGAATAAGAAGAAAAACTAATCAAATTATAGGTTAGGTATGTCAAATTATCCCAAATTTCAGTTCTGTGAGCCCACCATAATTTGCTCAAATCGGCCAGCATTGTTGCACTTCCGGTCTCCTTGGTGGAACAGTTTTTAGTATGTTAAATATAGCCTATATCCTATCCAGCAAAATAATACAGATCAGTGAGTAATACAAAAAAATTACGTCATAATGACGAGTCTGTATTGACGTCAAGGTAACGTCATTAATTGGGATAGCGACTAATCCCAAAAAAACACGTCATAATGACAGCACCTTGCTGCTTGGGTAATAAAGCTACAACGAGGTAAATGTTTTATTTTCGTATCTATATGTTCCAATAATTGAAAATTTGAAACCAAACCAACCGACGTGCAACGGCCGTAGAAACACACACAGAATGTTTGGTTATTCATTTTTAGTAGGTCACGTTTGAACATATATCCCAATTCGAATATTTTATCTTTTTGTGACCCTTTCACGAAAAAAAATCTGTGTTTGGAAACGTATTACAAATACTGTTGACGACCCCATAAAAAGGCATCCAACCCATCCATCATCAATTTGCGGGCGCCCAAAGTTAAACTTTCCGATCAAGGAGTAGCAGGAGAGCAAGAACGACGATGGATAATCGATTCCACCGAAACCATTCGCGTTCGCGGTTCCAGCAACCTTCGAAATTTTGCGGGAAATGTCTCTAAAAAAATAATAACCGTTCGAGCAAGACGTCTCAAGTGAAAAAGTTTAAGAGCGATCGGAAAAGTCGAGCCGCTTCGATTTTTAGAATTTGCATCTTGAAATATTCTTTGCTGATGTTGATTTTGTATTAAGGAGAGGAAGCGATGAACTTTTTTAGGGTGTTTGTAGTAATAACATTGGTTTTTAGTTTAAGAGGATATAAACTGAATTGGTAATGCTAAACTTTACTTCTAATAGTTAAGTAATTAAGTAAATATTGAGATAATTATTCATAAATTATTTAAAATTTAATGCGAATATTAAAATTTATAGGAACATACTGGAACCAAGAATAAAAATGTAGTTTTAATGTCAGAATTTTGTCAAATAAGTGATCTGTTAATAGGGAAATAGGTAATATCGGTTAAATAGGAAATGTTTTATATAAATCGTTTATTTATTAAAAAAAACTATTTTTTACATGTCAATACATCTTCACATTTAAAATATAAAAAATACATAAGTATAGAATCAATATACATTTAAAATACAATAAAAAATACATAATATACAGTACACTTACATGTCAACTATACAAAATAAAATAAAAAAAACAAGAAAAAAACACATCAATAGGTCAGCAAGTACTTATGCAGTTTTATTTTAAATATTGCTGCCTTTGAAGAACTTTTAATTTCTTCAGGCAAATTATTAAAGCCTGTACACCTTTGAAAAACACTAACTTTTGTATACATTTTTTCGTGGCCTTATAAACTCTAAATTTTTACTTGTTTCGTGTATTGTGTTCATGAACAGCCTGATTATAACTTAAAATATTTTGTAAATATACTGGGGAGATCGGTGCACCTGAACTGCGGAAAAGATAATCTGGTTCTATAATCCGACACCCGAACTGCGGAAACAAAATAGTTTGAACTGGTCTATACAATCTAAAACACCCGAACTGCGGAAACTAGTCTGCGAAATAATGGTAGCGTACGGCAAAGAAAAGAACGACAAGATACAATTTGAAATTCAATTTTATTTAATAATGAATTTTGTAAACAATAAATTAGAGTGAAACAATACTACAAAATTTGTAAGAGACACACTTGACAAAATCATACCTATTTATTTGATGATTATTATTGCGAAATTTTAGATATTTTTGTTTATTTAAAACTTCGCTTCTCTGTAGCCTCTTCTTATGTTTTAACACAGAGTTCCTTCTTAGATAGGTGCCGACTTTAAAAAATATTAATATTTGGATGTGGATAGGTACAATAGGCACTAAATTTGGAGTGAAATGGCTCGCATGTATTGATATTTCTACACGTAGAAGAAGTTTTAGCTGCCCATATTTTGGGGGAAGATATATTAGTAACTATATATTGTATTCACTAAATAGGCACAAAACTGAGTAACTGGCCCATGCGTTTCCGCAGTTCGAGTGCGTCCGGGGAGATTCCTGATTTAATCTTAAATATAAATAATATGAAATAGAATAGGCAACCACTGAAGCACATTTAACATGGAATTATTTGGTTTCAATCTTAAACAGCTCAGTATTATTCTCATACCTCTATTCTACAATTTTTGCAATCGTTGCAACTTATTCTGGTTGAGCAAATACAATATAGTGGCACAATAATTAAATTGAAGTAATATTAGAGTATTATAAATTATTATTAAATATTTAAGTCCATTTGCTGAGATGTGGAGAACAGCGCCTCAAATAGTTTATTTTAAATGATATGCTTTTGATGACACAAACACACTACGATGCTAAATTTAATGTTTTTTAAATTTCCAGTACCCCCAATTAACATCCACTTTGTCTTTTCGTAATTTATTTTCAACGTGTTTCCGTTACAATAATCATATATTTTACTTATTAACTATTAATTTCTTTAAAACAAGTTTCAGTGTTTTCGTGGATAAAATATATCAGTATATCATCTGCAAATATGTGTATTGGGCATCTTTCGACTACACCAGCAATGTCATTAATATAAATTAAAAACAGTAGCGGACCTAGAACACTACCCTGTGGCACCCCCATATTATTCTCTATAGTATCTGAAACACAATTACTTACCTTAACCTTATGTTTCCTATTTTCCATATAATGACCCAACCAGTCCAGTGCACAATCCCCAAACCAATAGCTCTTAATTTCATTAATAATCTACCCCTATTAATAGTCTCAAATGCCCTCTGTAAATCTAAAAACAATGCCAGTGTAACCAAATTATTTTCAATTGATAACTTCCAGTCGTGCAACACCAACTGTAAAGTAGTTTCACAGTTGTGTTTGCTACGGAATCCTGATTCCACATTAATTATCAAACTGTTCCCGTCTAAATAATCCATAATTTGAAGATATATTACTTTTTCTATTAGTTTTTCCAACAGCACTGATCAAATTCATCGGTCATAAATGGGCACCCTTACTTGGAATCGAAATTTTTGGTATTTGAATTATTGTAGCAATCTTAATATCGTCCGGAACTAAGCTTGTTTCAATAGAAAAATTTATAATACGTAAAAGAGGTTGGGATGAACTCTTTTACAGAGCGAGCGCGTTATTGTTCGAGATTGTTAATCGCCATTTTAATTCACGTCGACCGTACTTTTCAGAAATAAAGATATCTTACTTTAAATTTTCATTTATTTAACGAAAAACAACAATGGGCCATGTTCACATGTGAGATATGCTGTTTTATAAATTATATTGTAATAGTTAGTCGCTATACAATTTATTCTAAATAGTCAGTTCGTTAAAAAAGCCAAAAGTTTTTAAATTAAGCCCAATTGAAATTTAAAATTTGAAATTATACGTCATCGGGAATAGCCCAATCATCTTGTGTCGAAGTTTTTTTTGTTATACAAAACCAAGCCAACGAACAAACCGACACACAGAATGTCGAAGTGAACGCACATCTAAGTGACATTAAAATTGACACCACCTAACACCTAACCTTAGTTTTTTGTTTTGGTTTAATTTTATTATTAATTTATCAGCTGGGTTTATAAAAGTTAAATCAAGTGTTTTACCCATTCTAAACGAAAATATGATTACCGAGATGATTACTGCACTTTTTAACAATACTCAGTTTACACAAGACAGGAAGGTAAGACTTTATTTATAATTTGTTTTAATAGGTAGTTACAATTTATATGGAGCAATACACCTTATAGTAAAACATATTTATCTCAGGTTTTATTTTTAGATCTGCCAAGCAAGAATATGGAGATAATTACTTTTTCCATAAGAGAGAAGGAGCCAAATTACACCTAAACATAAAATACGGCAAAAACCTTATGAGGTGGTTGTTGTAATGAACAAAAATGAAATTTTTAGTGCACAATACTTAGGATATGCTGCATCTCAAGGTTTCTAATATTTATTATGCTTTTTTGTTTTTATATCACATATATCAAACAGTGTATAAGGCCCTTTATTCCTATAAATATTTGTTTTCTAATTTTGACATATAAAGAGACATTTTTTGTAATCGCAGCAAGTGTTAAAATAATCTAGAAATAGATTTTGTTAGTGAACCTAGTAATAATTATGATACCAAAGAATGCTGCAGAGCACCTATGAAATTTTGAGTTAAAACATATGCCATATTTTTAGGCTATTTTTATACCCTTTTTAAAAATGTTATGCTCCTCCTTTTGTGCAAAACTTAAAATGCTCTGATGGCTTCGAACGAAGTCAGCAAAGCACCTCTGATTTATAAAGTTTTTTCTGTAAAGACAGCAACACCATATATTTATGCACTTGAAATATTATCATTTTTTTTTTTACCAAAAAAAATGATATTTTTAAAACATACATGGTGCTTGCTAACCTTCGAAAGAAGCCAGCAGAGCAATTCGATTTTTTAAAGCTTTTTTCTAAAAACCACACCCCATTTTTAGAATATTTTTAGACTCTTGAAATATTGTAAAACTTTACTAAAAAAATTGCTATTTTTAAATAATGGAACAAAGTCAGCAGGACACTTCAGTTTTTTAATTTGTTTTTTTATATATAAAAACAACTACTTATGACACATGTTTAGGCTGTTTTAAAATCCTAAAAATGTGGTAAGTATATTTGTTTTTTGAAAAAACTTTGAAGTCAGCAAGGAATTGAGAATTTTTTTAAAAATGCCAAATTTCGAATATTTTATAATATTGTAAGAGTCAAAAAACGTTGTGTGGTTTAAAAAAAAAACTGGGGTGCTCTGCTGGATTCGTTTGAAGCTAACAAAGCATCCCGTAATTTTTTATTTTATAATACTCAATAGCCTAAAATGAGACATAGCTGTTTAAACAAAAAATTGTACTTTTAAAAATAGCAGTTTTTTCGAAAAGCTCTATAATATTTCAAAAATGTGAAAATGTGGTGAGATTGTTTTTTTTTAAGTTTTGAAAATCTGAGGTTCTTTACTGGATTCGTTCAGAGCTAGTAAAGCTCTGCTCGTCTTGTTACATAAAATAAGGCATTTTGTAGCTGGTTATATAGTTATTTTGTAACTGCATATCTAACCCTTTTATTTTTTTCAGGTGGTTGCGTAAACATGTGGCTTCATAGAAGAAGTGAGGAACCATCTGTAACATCTACTCAGTGTTATTGGAAAGGCTCTAATTTATCAAAATGCGTAAATATTGATGTACACTTGGCGAGATTGTTAAAGAAACCTCTTCATCCACTACAGGAAAATAAATCAGTACTTTTATATTTTTAGGATTTGTATATATATATATTTTTTATTTGTAAATAAATTGTTTTTTACTTCATTTTTCTCAATAGGTTAATAAATAAAATTTTCAGATTTTTATATTTTTGTTTGTTAACAATAATTGAAGAGTTTTTATTAAAAATCACCAATGTTAATAATAATAACTTAAGTCAATATTATTCTTTCTCCTTTTTTAAAGCTACTATCAATAAAGGTATTACTTTAGCTTGACCTACGATCAATTTTTAATTTTGTGATATATTTGGTTTGACAGAAAAAAATTATAACCCTTTGACATTGGTTGTTTTTACTTAGATTTTCATAAAAAATAAACGGAACTGCAAACATGTTTTACTATCGTAATAACGAATAGCAAAATTAAATTTTTTTTTCACATTTATCACTGTTGTCATTTTCGTAAAGGATTGATAAGAAGGCACACTTTCTGGTTTTTTGAAAAAGGTGGCAAGAATTGTGATATTTTTAAATTTATCAACAGTGATACCACATGTAGTTATCCGATTTATTGGAATATATAGACTTTGCTACCACATTCAACTGAACTTGGTTGTTTTTAATATTTATCACTGTGACATAGGCGTTTTTGTTAAAATGTTTCATTTTAAACTGCTGTAAATAGGTGCCTTTGGTTTGGTAGTTTTAGTCTCAAAAAAATCTATGCATATACAGGTACTCATTCCTCTTTGATTTGCTCGAAAAGTTAAAATTTTATAAAAAATTACATTGGCTGTTTAAAAAATCATTATAATCCCTGAAATGTGATAATGAGGTAAATTAAATTAAAAACAAATAAAAAAAGTTTATTAAATTAATATTTACTCTTACAAAATAGGTTCTTGTAAGGTAACAAGCAATTATGCAGATATTACTAAGTAAATGTACTTGCTTAAAATTCACACAGGAATGTGGTTTTAACATTTTAAATTAACTAATCCTTCTTATAACTCTTTTCACATGTATTCTTAGAGATGCTATTCTTTTACTTAATTGTACATCTTCTCGAGAACTTTTTTCATTCTGTGATACATTAGGTGTGGCTTTACTAAAGTGCATCCCATGTTTTCAAGTAGCTGAATATTCTGAAACCCCTATCTGCCATTATATGGGATCCAGGAACCAGTTTGTTTAAATACCCACATTTTTCTATTATTTCTTTATCACTAGTTCTTCCACAAAATGATGAATAAATTTGGTATCTTCAAAACTTTCAGGAGATTCTGCATTTTCTTCCGGAAGGGTTTTTAGGTTATACACCTAAGAATTTATAGTAGCTTCATTTTCAATTTCCTGAAGGGGACAATTAGCAGAAATTGCTGCTACATCTTGATAATCCGGTGTATTTTTATTAAAAAGTTCACGAGAAACATCGCTAGTAGAAGGTTGATTTTCTTCTTTCCAAATTTCTAGGAACACTAATAAATATTTTCGAAGATGAATGTAAATCATTATCACATTCTGGAACAAAACACTTTTTCGTAGTCATATTTATAAAAAGTACAAAATTAAACACTCAAATTCCAAATAAATTCTTGATCGAGACACTATGATGACAGATGCTATACACAGTGCTGCCATTTTGCCATTTTTTGAATTATTAAGTGACTTTTAAAACAATGAAACTTTAAATTTGGTAAAAGTTTAAACAGAAATAATACTTTCAAAAAACATTTGATATTATATATTTAAAAGATATTTGTTTAACGATGTTTTAGAAGTCTAAAAGTAAGAAGGAGTACACAAACGAACGTACATCACTTCTCGTAAACCTTCTAGCCGGCAACGTTGTGGCGCTAGCTCCTATTGGTCTATTCCCGGTGACGTCATAAATTTTAAAAAATTCCTAACTCTGGCAAATGAAGAGATAAAAAAAATAAAAAAATGTAGCTTTATTTTCAACTCTATTATTCATAAAAAAAATTATGTAAAAAACCTGCAATATTTTTATGAGAATAGATTAACAACACCAGTACTTACAGTTTGTGGTCTATGCACTATCACTAATTCGTTTAAATTCTAAAATATGTGTCCCTTATACTTCATTTACTTTATATAGTCTAAGATTCGAAGTAAGGTCGACCTTCACCCATCTGTTTAATGGATGAAAGTTTCTTTTTATTACATAAAATATATTTATAAATATACCGCAAATGGGTTGCCTAAGAAAATATGGTCCAGACTATTTTTTCTTAAAGTAAAAAAAAAACGAAACCCTGTAAAGTATTCCCCAGAAGCTTCAACTATGCCCAAACTTTAGTCAGCTCACCGCAGGATGGATTAAAGCTTAAGTTTAAAATGTGGTGTTTTTCTGTCTATCCGTTTTTGAGTTGTCTTCAAAATTCGAAATTTGCACATTTCCTCAAATATCTCGAATTAGGTTCATTTTAGGAAAATCATGTATAGAAACAAAATAATAGATAATGACATCATAAACAACTTTTATCATGATTTTTATACTTTACTTTTCTGTACATAAAAAGGAAAGTAAAAAATGGCCGTGACCGTATTTTCTTAGGCAACCCATTTGCGGTATATTTAAAAACATATTTTATTTAATCAAAAATAAGTTTTATCCATTAAACAGATGGGTAAAGGTCGACCCTACCTACGGATCCTGGTAATAACAGCGCTACGAAATGCACAGATTTACACTTGACTACAGCGTGCACAGTAACCACAGACCATACCCTACAGTAACAAACTGAAATTTTGACCTTGAAATGTGCGATTAAGTATACTGACCGGTTTAGGAAGGAATCGGCGTTGCCAAGTTTTAAAAAGTTTCTTTGCTTATAATTTTTTTGATCATTGGGCCATATAATCCGGCGGGCCATATATACCTCCACTACCTTAGAGAACATTATCTATATCTTTAGGTCTAGTGTAGAGAACATTATGTAAAATATTTTTAAATCATCGGTGTACCCCATGCTCAACCTTTATAGTCTTAATGGGTTACACAGATGAAACATTTTAAATTAGTTTCATGTATTTGAACAATATGTTCTGTTTATTTAGTTATATTACTGTCTGTTATATACATGATAAAAAATGTAAATTATTCTACTCCTAAATAAACGTTATTAATATTATTATTATTATTATTATTATTATTATTATTATTATTGCTACATAATACTTACGCAGTTTGGGAAGTAGCAGACGTGATTATTTCAGAAACCACCGAAAGACATTAAACCTTATTTCTGACAATTATATCAAAACTCTTTGGGACGATATTAAAGCAATAGAAAATAACAGCTTGATACCAATTTATTTTCAGACAGAAACGCCCGATAATAGATTAACCGCACATCGTACATCGAACGACCACTTGAAGAAAAGAAAATTTTATGTTATACGGTTTTCCTCGTTTCCTAGACATAAAAGATTATGCTGAAAATTAATACTCTGCGTATTTATCCCAGATGTACGTAAATAAGATGTTGGAAACTGTAAAAACAAATTAAAAAGTACCTAACATAAACTTTATTATCAGCTCCGACACATCATTCTGTCGTAATAATTCATTTTTTATTTTCCAGCCAGTTAAATGTAATTACATCTCATACTTTTTAATAAAATTAATTTTCAAGTGTTTTTCTTTGGTTTGGAGAGTTTTACAAAGTATTAAAAATGTTGGAAATTACGACAATTCCTTGAAGCATTAATATAATTGTACGTACCTACTTAGTTATACAGTTATACAAAAAAGGACTTAAGAAACGAAAGCTGGTCAACAATATGTCAATCAAATGATGTTCATTTGGCCACTGATACATTTATTAAAGAAATACAAAAATATATACAACAGAACACAACAACTGTAAAATTGAAGGACAATGAACGTAAAATAAGAAAACCCTAGATTAAAAGAGGTATATTAAAATCTATAAACTGCAAGAATGAAATGTTTTCACAAATAAAACAAGACACAAATAATTTAGCACTTAAATCTATTTACAATAATTATAGAAATAAAATAACAAATCTAGTCAAAATATCTAAAAAAAAATATATTAATACAATAATAAATAAAAACACAAGATCATCAGCTTCTTTATGGAAGTGTGTTAATACATTGTGCGACAAAGAAATACCTAAAACAAAAATTGAAACTGTACAAGGGGAGAACGGGGAAAAATAACAGATCCATTGAAAATTACAAATATCTTTAATAACTACTATAGTGACCTTGGTGAAAAATACGCAAATAAAATCAAAGTTCCTCAAAATTATAGGGAAGATATAAACAGGGTGGAAAGTACTATATATATTGTGGATACCAATGAGAATGAAGTAAAACAAATCATTAAAGATTTAAAATCAAACAAATCTCCAGGTTGGGATAGTATTAAGAGAGAAACAATAAAACAAATAAATGAAGACATTGGTCGACCACTTACCCATTTCATTAATCAATGTTTTCGGGAACAGGAATATCCAAACTGTTTAAAAATAGGTATAATAAAACCTCTTTTTAAGAATGGAGACAAAAGCAAAATAGAAAATTATAGACTTGTTTCTTTACTCTCTGTGTTTTCCAAAATTTATGAAATAATTATTAAATTAAGACTACTAAAGTTCCTCAATAGGCATGAAGTGTTATCACCACATCAATATGGTTTTAGGGAGGCGAAATCCACGAAAGATGCTATATATTCACTTACATCTATTAATTATAAAGCAATTGACTTCAAAACGCCAAATCTTCGCGTATTTCTTGACCTCTCAAATGCCTTTGACATGGTGTGCCATAAAGAATTGTTAGAGAAACTAGAGCAATATGGGATTAGGGGAATTGCATATAATTTGTTGGAAAGTTACATGACTAACAGAGTACAATATGTAAGTATTGATGGGAAGAGTAGTGGCTTGAGAACGGTTTCTTTTGGAGTGCCGCAGGGAACTGTTCTTGGGCCAGTGCTATTCACACTCTACATAAATAGTTAAATGTCTCAAAAAACTCAGTGAAATATTATGAGCTTCTCCGATGACACCGTTATTATGTATCAGGCAGACACATGAGCAGAATTAAAAAATAAAGCTGAAATGGATTTGACGAAAATTAAGTAATGGTTTGAACTTAATAAATTAACGCTTAACCAAAAATATCACATTACTTACCCTTTACCTCATATGCCTCCAACCTACCTAATCTTGGATCGCTAAATATTGATGACATCCAAATCCCCGAAGCTATTTCCATTAAATATCTAGGCGTTTCAATAGACAGGCATCTAAAATGGGATCTGCAAATAAAAATTATTATTAATAAACTCAGGGGTTTATTATCAATGGAAAGTTTTTATTAAACATAGGTAACTAACTGTTGTTTTTTCGACTTTTCGATGTTTCATTTTTATCGATTTTTTTTCTTTCGATTTTTCGATTTTTTTTTATTTTTCGATTTTTCGATTTTTTCGATTTTTTCGATTTTTTCGATTTTTTCGATTTTTTCGATTTTTTCGATTTTTTCGATTTTTTCGATTTTTTCGATTTTTTCGATTTTTTCGATTTTTTCGATTTTTTCGAATTTTTCGATTTTTTCGATTTTTTCGATTTTTTCGATTTTTTCGATTTTTTCGATTTTTTCGATTTTTTCGATTTTTTCGATTTTTTCGATTTTTTCGATTTTTTCGATTTTTTCGATTTTTTCGATTTTTTCGATTTTTTCGATTTTTTCGATTTTTTCGATTTTTTCGATTTTTCAAATTTTTTCGATTTTTCGATTTTTTTCGATTTTTTTCGATTTTTTTCGATTTTTTTCGATTTTTTTCGATTTTTTCGATTTTTTTCGATTTTTTTCGATTTTTGTCGATTTTTTTCGATTTTTTCGATTTTTCGATTTTTTTCGATTTTTCGATTTTTCGATTTTTCGATTTTTCGATTTTTCGATTTTTCGATTTTTCGATTTTTCGATTTTTCGATTTTTCGATTTTTCGATTTTTCGATTTTTCGATTTTTCGATTTTTCGATTTTTCGATTTTGTTATTTTTCGATTTTTCGATATTTCGATTTTTTGATTTTTCGATTTTTCGATTTTTCGACTTTTCGACTTTTCGATTTTTCGATTTTTCGATTTTCGATTTTTCGATTTTTAGATTTTTAGATTTTTCGGTTTTTCGATTTTTCGATCTTTCGATTTTTCGATTTTTCGATTTTTCGATTTCTCGATTTTTCGATTTTTCGATTTTTTGATTTTTTGATTTTTTGATTTTTTGATTTTTTGATTTTTTGATTTTTTGATTTTTTGATTTTTTGATTTTTTGATTTTTTGATTTTTTGATTTTTTGATTTTTTGATTTTTTGATTTTTTGATTTTTTGATTTTTTGATTTTTTTTTGATTTTTTGATTTTTTGATTTTTTGATTTTTTGATTTTTTGATTTTTTGATTTTTTGATTTTTTGATTTTTTGATTTTTTGATTTTTTGATTTTTTGATTTTTTGATTTTTTGATTTTTTGATTTTTTGATTTTTTGATTTTTTGATTTTTTGATTTTTTGATTTTTTGATTTTTTGATTTTTTGATTTTTTGATTTTTTGATTTTTTGATTTTTTGATTTTTTGATTTTTTGATTTTTTGATTTTTTGATTTTTTGATTTTTTGATTTTTTGATTTTTTGATTTTTTGATTTTTTGATTTTTTGATTTTTTGATTTTTTGATTTTTTGATTTTTTGATTTTTTGATTTTTTTGATTTTTTGATTTTTTGATTTTTTGATTTTTTGATTTTTTGATTTTTTGATTTTTTGATTTTTTGATTTTTTTGATTTTTTTTTTGATTTTTTGATTTTTTGATTTTTTGATTTTTTGATTTTTTGATTTTTTGATTTTTTGATTTTTTGATTTTTTGATTTTTTGATTTTTTGATTTTTTGATTTTTTGATTTTTTGATTTTTGATTTTTCGATTTTTCGATTTTTCGATCTAGAAAATATCGTTATGAAAAGTATCGTCTATCTTTAGTTATCTACCGGAATGTGCCAGAATTACAAAAGCGTGAATTATCATAATTCACTCCGTGATATATGGGTACTATATGCTCTTAGTTATGAGGTAGAATATTGATTTATTATTAAGTGGTCGTGGACAAAAATATTAATATTAAATTTATATTTTTATGTTATTTATGTAATTTTAAAATAATGTGTTTTTATGAAATTTAACTGGCCCTGATATGTGGGTAACCCCCGGGTTCAAAAAAGCGGAAAGTGGACACAGAATATCGTCAATTCCAAGACAAATGGACTGAAATACTTTTTTACCTTGCACAGTGGAAAACCTATGTGTTCTGTTTTAAAAGAATACAATATGAAGCGGCATTAGTCCTGCAAGTATTTTGCTCAATATAATCCACTCATGGGCCAGTTAAGAAAGGATAAAATTAAAAACTACCGATTTACAAAGATCAAATCTAGACAGTGTTTTTAAAACTAGTTTTATAATTAGATTCAAAATAGCGAAAACATCGAAGTAATTCTATGAGTGACAGTTTAACTTCCTAGTAGATGTTGCAAAACTTTTTTGTCCAGAAAAGAAGAAAATTACCTTATCGCGACGTACTGTTGTTCGCCGTATAGATATGATGGCCAGTGATATAAAAAAAAACATTGACTGATACATTAGCAGGTTTTCAAGCATTTTCGATTGCTTTGAATGAGAGTACATATTTATACAGTATGGTTCAAATGAAAGGAATAAATTCATTATAATGGCAGTAGCTGGTTTTCGAAAAAATGCTCGGACAGGTCAATTTTGATTACTCAAAGCGCAATTTTTTAAATAGAATTCAATTTTCCCCCACTTCCCATTTTTGGGCAGTGACGTCATTGACAATTTTTTTAAATGGTAACCTCAATTTTTTTTTCTTGATTTTGATAGATCTTGCAATTTCCTACTCGGAAACATAATATTAGAAATATCTTACATAACATTTTTTTTGAATAGAAGACATTTAAAGATCAGATACATAAATTTTATTTTATTTTGAGAACACAATAAATGAATAAAAGATAATTATTTGTAATTAAATGCTTAATCTAACAAAATAATAATAAAAATAATAATAATAAAAAGAATTTGTGAAATTGTCATTAAATTCTTTTTATTATTATTATTATTATTTTTTTAGATTAAGCACTTAATTACAAATAATTATCTTTTATTAATTTATTGTGTTTCAAAATAACATAAAATTTATGTATCTGATCTTTAAATGATTTTTTTTCAAAAAAAATTGTTATGTCAGATATTTCAAATATTATGTTTCCGAGTAGAAAATTGCAAGATCTATCAAAATCAAGAAAAAAAAATTGGGGTTGCTATTTAAAAAAATTGTCAATGACGTCACTGCCCACAAATGGGAAGTGGGGGAAAATTGAATTTTATTTAAAAAATTGCGCTTTAAGTAAACAAAATTGACCTGTCCGAGCATTTTTTCGAAAAACCAACTACTTCCATTATAATGAATTTATTCCTTTCATTTGAACCATACTGTATGATACAGCCCAGTTAGCTATTTTTATACTCGCAAACAAGGGAGATCGAGAAAAGCTGATTTGGAAGCATTCAGAAGAATGATGTAATATCTTCAATTAATTACTAATTATTTAATATTTTCAGCTATTAAGTTTATCGGAGCGAATTTATTATGAGAAATAAAACAAATAAATGTTGTACTATAACTTACTTTATTTCGGTATATTCCACAAGAAGGTAAACTCAATATTAATACAAAAAACGGCTATCGCCAAACATTGATATTATTACTGGGTGATACGCATCACATATTTATTTCAATATATTACACTTAATATTATTATAAAACGGCTACCTTAATATGAATAAAAAGAACAACGATATTTTGATCAACTAAATATAGTTTGTTGTATGTCATCTATGTGATGTATTATACCTACTGGTTATGCAACCAGTAAGGCAGAGCTAGTTGACAGTGCAAAGAACACGTTGAATAAAACCTTTTTATAACTATATTTGCCGTGTCTTGCATTAAATAGGTTGTATTCAAACTGTATGCAAAAATTAAATTATAGGAAAATGTGCCCTAATAAAAGAATTCACGAAGTGGCCCAACGTACTGCAAATGATAAATTAATTTGACCATTTTTCCGAGTCGAAATTCGATTTCCAAATTCTATTTCTCGAATTTTCACACTACTGGGTCAAATTAAAATTATTTCAGGGGTTGGTCAAACGTTAAAAAAATATTGAGTTTTATCTTAAGAAGGGACTTGTGATGTATTATACTTACTGGTTATGCAACCAGTATGGCAGAGTTAATTGCAACGAACACACAAGCGTCTAGTGCCAGAAATTTTAAAGCAGGAATAAAAATTGATCCGCAGTGTTGCCAAGTTGTACGAAATTTATAATGCACAATGATAAATCGCAAATCGGTCGTCATAAGTGTTAGTAACTAGAAACATGATATGTAGATACAAAATTTTATGCACAGTGAGAAATCAATTATTTAAACATGAAATTTATATTTTTTGTAGCATTATAGTGGAGAATATTTTTCGAGAAAATTAGCGTATGTAGACTCAGTTTCATTAATAATTTAATGAAAATCGAGTGTATTTATATTTGACCATTTAAGGGGTAAAATTCAATGGAACTCTCATTAAAAAAATTTTGAGGAGTTAGGTCCATATGAAAGGTAGGTAGGTAGGTAACTAATGCTTGAAAAGTGTTTTTTCTGCACTCGGTTGCTTGATTAAACTTCACTTTGTGTCGTTAATATAAATATATAATTATTAAATGTCCTAGGTACGTGCCTATACCTATTTTTTTGTTATGGTTGCCCAAATAAGAAATGACACCGGCCATGAATCACCTATCCTACAGATATGAGATTACTTTTAAACAAAAGTGGTCAGTTTTCTTGACTACTTTTACACAAAATTCTACAAGATATCGGCTGTATCTTAAAGCCTTTATTTGGACACTCCATAGTGTATGTAATTATATGTATATGTTAATTATAGAAGTGGAGAATTAAAAACAGTTTTGATGTCAGAGTTGTAGGTGGTATAGGTTAAAAATGAACAAACGTATATTCAAGGGTAATTTTATTATTTTAGGAAGTATTTCCTAAACACCTACAGGCCTACAACTAACAAAATTAAAGCTAGAAAAACGAAATTAAAATTGACACAGAAACAAAGACAAAATAATTATATTGTTTCTAGACTCAATCCAATACAGGCGTTTGTACCAGGTGTGCGTAATAATTTACGTTATAAGCGCTGAGAATGCTACGAATTCTATACCCTCACATTGCAGATAAGCGCGAAGCGTCTTGGTATATGCTTGGTATAGCACTGATGTGGCCCACTTAAGTTTTAAACATCAAAGCACCTACAGTTGTAAAGTCCACAAGTGACCGTTTGTTAAACTTGTTTTTATTTTTCGGTATTTTTGTTAAATTTTGATTTGTGATATACGAGATGGCTTGGGAATTCAAAATTCACTACTTAAATATTCAAGTTCAATAGGTCATTTTAAATATGTTTGCTTGTCTTAAATCAGAAAATCCAAATATTTCACAAACATATGCAGTTAAAAGAATGTGCAAGTTAACAAAAATTCCCTTTTCCACAATTTATTTCATTATTAAACAAGGCGTTGTGATTGAACACAGTGAAAAAAAGTTACGGTTTACAACACGTATAAAGAAAAACCAAGTGCCAACCTTAGAGATACTTTTTAGAAAATTACAAGATTTAAAAGATTTCAAATATAAATCATTAGAATCACTTCGACAAATTTTAATAACTTGCGGTTTTAGATATAAAAAGTAAGACAGTCGAATGTGCATCATGGAATCGCGTCGAATTGTGGAATTACGTCAAATTTATTTAAGGGAAATTTTTAAATTTAAAAATAGCAATAAAAATATAGTTTATTTAGATGAAACATGGTTCGACACTCATGACGTCATTCAACGTGGTTAGACGGAAGGTTCACAAAATTGTGTTTTAAATGCATTATGCTTGAGGTGGATACGCTTTGCTACTTTCAGCAAAAAATATCAACAAGGCCGCTGAGAGCCAGGTGGGGCCCCGGGACAATTTTCCAGGTGGGGCCCCGCACTTTTTTATAAAAAAAATAAGCCCTTTCAATATATCACATTTCTAAAAAATGTGCTTTATCTTGTATTTTACAAAAACCAGCGCTCCTTCCTTTTGTGGCGAACTTTTAAAAACATAAACTGCCGGGCCCCCCTTGTGCCGCTGCCGGGCCCACTCCCACATAGCACACGGACATCTTATGGACGTCTAAAAGACGTCCTTCAGGGACATAAAAGACGTCCGATGGACGTCCTCTTTTGGTACCGGGACGTCAATCGGACATCCCAAAAGGACGTCATAAGGACCTTTGCGGGACATCCTAGGGGACGTAAATCAGACGTCCGAGGGACGATATTTGACCATAATCCATAAAGGGTAATAATAACAAAAAATGTTAACAATAAAAAAACCTTTATTTAACAACTTTTATCCTAAAAAAACTAATTAAAGTTAAACGTTTTCAGTTTACAAAAAAAGGAATGAATTAAATTTGACACACAGCGCTGGTAAGATGAAACCTTGGGTCCTACTTATAGCTTGTGTCGACACAACGGAGTTTTATCATTTTGTCAAAATTAGTTTTGTTCCAACTTTCCGCCATTAAGGTATTTTCTTTCCGCCAGCGCCTACCGCCAATACACATCACTTATTCTCACCTTAACACAAAATGCTCACTTCACTTTATAACCACTTTACCACCAACATCAAAAAAATAACAAATAACACTATATAACCTTCTTTTTTCTTCGTTAATCTAACTCACTTATATAAGTTAATTATTGAATTGCCGAAAATTGTAGCTGTTGTTGTTCATTTGAAAATAAATGATAGGTTAGGTTTTCTATCCTCATACTCTTATGCAAAAACCAAAACGTTGAATTTCAAGTTATCGATTGAAAGACCAACGATGCTAGTACATAGAAAGTCCCATAGACGTCCGACGGACGTCCCATTAACGTCCCTGACTCAGACCGAAAACTAAACGCTTTGTCGAAACGAGACCAAAATAGGAGGTCCAGAGGACGTCCTGCGAAGGACGTCCTAGCCTTCACTGTAATCGGAAGTCCAGTGGACGTCCCATTTAGGTCCGGGACCAACCGAGGACCAAATCATGACGTCCATGGGACGTCCTGTGCTATCTGGGCACTTATGCCCGGGGCCCCGAGAATTTTGTCTCGGCTACCCCTTCCCTCATCGGACCTGAATATCAATAGGGCTCTGCTAGATTATCATAAGGATATGAATGCAGCAGTTTCAAGTGCATCTGCCTAAATAACGCCGTATAATGCTGTCCAATTTATAATGATTCGATTGCCTTTTAACGAATAATTTCTCGCATACACCGAAAACAAATTCTTACCGTGGCAGTAAGAAAAAGTTAATTAAATATGCCTCAGCTAGAAGATTTTACCGTGACCAGTAATACAAGATTTGCTAATATTTGGATTACTAAGAATTTATTCGACTGCGGCAGTAAAACTATGTTACAGCTCTGGTCAAATATTATTACAGAGGTAGTAATTTTTTCTTACGGCTACAGTAAAATTGTATAACTACCACCAATATCTAGGATTACCATACGTAACATCTTGTTGTAATGCTGCAGTAATACTGTCTTACTGCTTTGGTAAATCTGCTCTAGTGCTGCCGTAATAATTTCTTACCACTCTAGTAAAACGGTTTCACTGTTAGAGTAATAATATCTAACCACTCTAGTAAAACTGCTGTACTGTAACAGTAATATTATCTTACTACTACAGTAAAACGGTATTACTGTTACAGTAATAATGTCTTACCAATTTAGTAAAACTGTTTCACTGATACAGGTATAATATTTTGCCACTATAGTAAAATTGTTGTACAGTTACAGTAATAATAGGTTACTACTACAGTAAAACGGGTTTACTGTTACAGTAATAACGTCTTACTATCATGGTAAAAATGTTTTACCAAAATATAATTTATATTAAAGGCTGAAATAGGTTTAACAAAGGTAAATATTTTTCTCATGAACTCGAAAAATAAACTCTTTTATCTTTCGCTTCAAAGAAAAATATTTACACAAAATTAAATCAATTTCAGCTAAATAAATCGATTTGCTTAATTTTTTCCTCTGGAAAATCTTCGGTCAATTTTTCATAAAAGGATTGACAAAATAAAAAAAAAAAGAAAAATTGTTTATTTTGAAATCAGCATAGCACAGCAGAGCTAAAATGTTTTTATAATTTTTATAAGGTACAAAAAAAACATTTACAGGGTGCATTTTTAATCCAAAGCTGCAGGAACGGAAGTTTACTCGAAAACTATTCGAGATATAAATGTAAAATTTGGATAATAAAACAATATCAATCTTACCATGGTATTTTCTTTGGTCATACAAAATTCCTCGAATTTTTTCTTAAAATAAGATGCCTTATGCTTTCTTCATCTAATAATTGAAAGGAATTATCATCAATGCCCTCATCTAAAAATAAAAATTCAAGTTTAATGAAACGTAGTATTTGCAACTGAAAGTGAACTTAAGTGTTTTGATCAACAATCTACAATATTTTTATATTTAAGGTTTTTTATGATTTTTATCACTATATAAAGCATAACCAGGTTGTTCAAGATATATTTTTTAAGTAATCTCAAATAGCAATAGGTTTTAGGAGTTTTAGGTTGTTTTTATGAGCTTTTCCGCTCAAATTTCGCGATCGCAGCAGAAAGTTAGAGACTAGAGTAGAAATGAAACGCTCAAAAATGATATGGATCGATACGATTGGTATCGCTATCGCTATGTCTCATTGAACACAGCTTTCTTTTAAATCTAACAAATTTATTGCTCTGTGAATCTTAACCAAACATTTTTAATAAATTTTAATCTAAAAACTTTCTCTTGGAAATATTACATTTTTGATACTGCGAATATGCTCCGGTGCAGTTAAATCATTTCTAGACCGTATAGCTCATCCTCAATTCGAAATAAAAGCATTCATGCATTATGCATTTCCCGTCTTTTTTACTAATGTATAAATAAAAATGGATACAGGTTCTATATTTAGATAAGTATATTATTTCGAATTACTTACCAACGAAACTATGAACTAGGTCCGAAAACCCCCACTCAGTTAACAATGCACAATATGCCATATTCAATATTACACCATTTATACCCCCAGATAGAAATTACGCAGCACTTCGCACTTCTTCATGCACGCTATGACTTAAGCTCACGATGCGTCGATTGAACGTGTTGACTGCTTCTGTGATTATCGTCGACTCAAGTCAAAGTCTGTGCAAAAGGATATGATCGAAGCTCTTCGTCATTAATCGTAACGGTTCGGTACATTTGTTGTTAACCTGTCTTACCGTGGTTGTTAGAAAAATATTACTATTTTGCAGATTCAGTATGCTAGTTTTACGGTGGTAGTTATAAAAATGTTACTAGTCAAGGTCTAACTGCGGTAGTAATACAAATTACTGATTCAGTAAGAAAGGTTTACTATGATGGTAATACGAATAATAGTAATTCTATTTCTAACTGGAGCAGTAAAAAAATATTACTGCCACGGTAAGAATTTGGACTGTAAAACTTAGTTTACAGTCCTGGTAACACATCTAACAGTTGTTGTTAGAAAATCTAACAGTAGCAGTAAAAAGTTTTACAGCCATAGTAAACTTTTTAGTAGTAACACTTTCTTACTGAAGCGTTTTCCTCAGTGTATGATATATTTTTAAAAGTATTTATAAAAATAATAAATTTATAAAATGAGGTATCTACGCCTATGGCAGATCAAACAAAATTGTCGGTAAGGGTTCGGAGTTTTTATATCATGCAATTGATAATAGAAGAACTATACCCAATTAATAATTTAATTTATTTAATTTTAATAATAAAATCGGCACGCCCATGTGCGCGATTTCTTTGAAGTCGGCGCTAGTCGGTATTATGCCGTGCTGAATTGTGTTTAGAAAGGCTATAAAATACAATAATTTTGAATACAAACACTATTAAAACATTTCTCTATGGGGGTGTCTTGAGTATTCAAACAAAGGGTTATTTATTTGTAAACAGAAGCTTTATTGGTATTTTAAATTATCAAAATTCTTATTTTTACATAATCAACTATTTATTCATTTATATTTACAAAGAAGCAGTAAATTTTAAAAAACTAGGTATATCTAAAAAAATAATTATGTTAAATGTCAAGGCCTATATAATTTGTAATATGTTAGTTTAAGGTTTGTTCCAACACGCGTGAAAACAGTAATATTACCGTACAAATCGTGCGCTCTACTCAAAAATTGTATACAGCGCATGATTTGTACGGTAATATTACGGTTTCCGCGCGTGTTGGAACCACATCCCCAACTAGCCATTCATAAAAGTGTATTTGTTGTGAAGTTCTCATCATCATCTATTGTATAGTCCAGGAGACAGTGACGATTTTCGGTATTTATTTTCCCAGTCAGCAAGCACGAATAGAGAATTGTAGGATTAGCAATTCTAAGCAAAATTCATATATATTTAGAGGGGGGATAAGATGGGCTGAGGCCGAAAATGCGTCAAAACATACGAGAACACGGCCCTTTTTTTCCATTGATAAAAATAGTTTTAGTAGTAAGAGATGTACTGAAGTTAAGTAAAAAAAATAGTCTGATTAATCTGTATGGATAATATATTTGGTAAGTTATGTACACAATTATTTCTACGACCACAATTATTTAAAGAATGTTCCAGGTGTTTTGTATATTAAAGTGTACGCATAGGACACATAAATAAAATCATATATCACAATGTTTCACCTAACCAGTTGCTTTATTTATAGAAATTAAACATAATAATTGAAGATATTACAAAAGAAAATAGGGAAATAAATTACATTTCCTTTTACACTTTTATATAATAATTGTTTTATTTAGAATTCACGAAACACTTATTACTACATTAATTTTAATTATTGTTAGTTTCGTTATGTCAAATCATTTATACTAGAGGTGGTTTTTTTGGTGTAAAGTTAGACGCCTTCATTTTTCAGGTAAGTTATTTGTAGTTATTTTTTACTTAAAAGGATAGCAATACGTCCTGATTCGGGGTGTGACTTTTGGGTTTTAGCTATCTGAGCCAAATTGTCGGCTAAGTGTCCCCTTTTAGGGCACCCAGAACCGAAAACTATATAGGTATATAATATGTTTTTTTTTTTAATTATTTTTTAATATGTATGCAGCTTGGATGAGGGCTTTAGGGAGAAATCGGAAGACTAAAACACTGACTGCTATAAATGCCGTTTTTAGAGCACATTTCATAGTAAGTGATTTCATTCTAGCAGGAATGAGGAAACGTTTAAAAAACATGCTGTACCAGCTATTACTTTAAGACCTCGTCTCTTTAAGTTATTATTACTTCATTCTAATGCATATATTAAAATGTTTTTTAACTTACGCCCCTATGAATAAAAGATGTAGGTATTTTAGTTATGTTATAATAGAAATATATGATACATTGTATTGACTGACCTACTGGCCACTGGTCATTCCACTTTTACTCCTTTTTTTTCATAAATTATCAAATTATTTAAAAACAAATACGTACCTAGCTATTTTCGGTAAATTACATTAAAAATGTAAAAAACGTATTTCTCATCTATTAAATTGTTGTTGACGATAAAAAATACTTTTAATTTATTAAAACAAAAATAAAACCTGACTCGATAACTTAAATCAGTGAAAATAAGTTGCTTGAGATGGGGTCGTTTTTATGGAAAATTTTAGTGTTAATACTTTACTAATAAAACTTCAGTTAATTTATCTTATATATATACACAACGGAAGAGTTAATTGGACTTTATCCTTATTGAGTTTCAAAAATAGTAATTTAACACGATTTAAAAACAAATACATGAAATGGGCAAAATAGGCCTGCAAAGGCACTTTGTAAACAATCTCACTTGTATCGATGTGACGTAATGCGCGAATTCAATCTGGCTTACTTTTGTTAATAGATTGGCGTTTCATTTTAAATATACAGTTCACTGTGAATAGATTATTTAAATATACACGGACCGGGAAAACAAGTATGAAAAAAATTAACTGTCTCCTGGACTAGTACTGTATCGAAGGAATTTTATGAATGAAACAATATACGACTCTCCACAAATGCGGTCTACTCTAGTTCCGCTGTTGTCAGACGTTATTTTTTTTTTGACAATTTAAAGACCTAACAGTATTTCAAGCAAACGCAATAACATAACTACAGTTAAAAACATCGCAAACTTGGAATCAATATTTTAATTTTATCCAAATATTGCATTTCTGTCGAGGATCATCCGCGTTGACTTCAGAAATTGTGTAATCTGTCTTGGTTATATATATCTATAGTTAAAAGCACGTAAACTTGGCATCAATGTTCAATCCGATTATTGGGTTTCTACCGCGAACACCACCGTTCATTCGAAGTCCTGAGTTTAAATCCCGACTGAAGTCAAATTTCCGAAGCAAAGTTTATTTTATGAATTAGTGTCATTTTCAAAAATAACCTTCCAACTATAAAAGTTTTCAATGGAAGCAGAAGTATATTGTTTTTCTTTAACTGCAGTATCATGCATTGCTCTATAATGCAGCGATAAAGTTTTTTTGTCCGAAAAATAATTATACAATGCACATTTATATTTTTTCAACACTAATTGTGTCGGATCCTCAGTTTTATTGTATGTCTTTAAATGCGCAGTCATATTTGTTCTATACATGAACTTTCTAGGACACTGGTTACACAAAAATTGATAGTTTTTAACTTCTTTTGAGAAGCTTTAAAACTTTATTTGTTTCACATGTAGTCTCTTCATGTGTTGCCTTAAATTTGGTTTTTTACATGTTCATCTACTGCATTTTTTCTTTAAAATGTTTTTAAACATTTTGGAAACTAAACATTCAACATGAAATATTCTTAAATGTTTTTTTAGGTCAAACGAGCTACTGAAAGTTTTATCACAAAAATTACAATAAGTTGTTTCTTCTCTTCAGTATTTTTTTATTTCTAAAGACTTCAAATATGAATTCTCTTTAGGATGAAGGTCTTTAATATGTTTTTTTTTTTTAAATTCGACAAATTTGGGAATGTCTTCTCACACTTGATTCAGCCTAATTTGCTCTGATTCTGTTTTAAGGTTAAAAGTTTTGATATACACAAACTTGTAAACACTTATAACTACTGTATATTTACAAACTATGTACAATACTTATCAATTCAAGAAACTGCCTTTTTATTTTTCTATTGAGATTACGAAACACGACCTCAATCCTCAATCGCAATGCCAATGACCGATCACGAATGACACTCATATGACACTGATACAGCTGAAATGGCAACAGGGCCCTTCATAAAATGACGGATCAATTTTCGCTCCTTGCATCAAAGTTGTCTCCGGTACTAGACGCTTGTCAACGAACAAGTTAAATAAAACCTCTACGGTTTATAACTGTATTGATCGTGTAATAATAGTATATTATGCAACGATTATGTAATAACCATTACATGAGAGTTACATACGCTATTTTTTCTACACCCGATAAATAATCAAGAACTATAAATATTATATTTATATTTGTATTGAACACAATAACAGTATAATTACTCGTATTTCTATAAAAAATTCTACAAAATCGTAATTAATGATTTTACCTCGGATATTGGTATTACCATAGATTTTGGGGGAAAATATTTTGTAGTGCATTTTCTGCTGTCTCCGATATGTGTGGAGGAGTAGATGGTAAGTCTTCTGTATCGCTGATATCAGACATTTTGATAATATAATTATCGAAAATTTAATACGTACTGATTTGGACAACTAAAACAATTACATAGGAACTTAGGACAAACGTCAAATGCACAGCATGCTTGATTGAGAAATTATGGGTTTCTATTGGGATTCTACTATCAATGATTATACCAGAATTGTAAAAAACTCAAAAAGTTGCTTAGATCACATCTTCTTTAAGAGTAATTTTATCGACTCTAATCTTTTAATTCCAGTCATACTACACTCAAAAATCATAGATAACAGCCCTACTATTCTTCAAATTAATAATCCATTAATAAATAAAAAAAAAAAATATAAAAAACAAACCTAATTTTGTAACTAAGAATTACATTCATTGTAATAAACTAAGAACTTCTTTAAATGATAAGTCTTTTGCTGAAATATTCCAAACTAATAATGTTGAATTGGCTACAAATAAGTTTATAAATATTGTTAATTTAAGCGTAGCAACAGCCACAACATCTGCAAACATAAAAATTAAACCCAAAAAAAAAACATGGATAACTGACGGAATAATCCAATCCATGAAAGAAAGAGACTATTCAAAGCATATAGGAAGTATAAAACTGACGAAGCCTTTAGGACATATAAAATACATAGAAACAAAATTAACAATTTAATACATCAGGTAAAACAAGACTATTACAAATATTTAATATTAAATAATCAAAAAAACTGTAAAAAAATTTGGGAAGCCGTTAATGAATACGCTAATTAAAGTTCGGGCTGTACATCTACATGTATTCCAGAACTTTTTGATGGAGCTGGAAAATCCGAAACAAACAAAACAAAAATAAGTGAAATTTTCAATACTCACTACATACAAGTAGGAAAAGGCCTGGCAAAACATATATCTGATAATAAAAAGGAAGCTTTCACTGACTGCGCCACGGTATACAATAAAAATACAATTTTCCTAAAGCCGGTCACAGAACTAGAAATTAAAGAGAACATATCCTCCTTAATAACAAGTGTATCTCCAGGGATAGATGGAATAATCAAATATCATCCCCTCTTACTTTTTAATTAATTTAATGTTTGAGCAGGGTATCTGACCGTCACAGTTTAAAGTAGCTGTTATTAAAACTATATTTAAAAAAGGGGAAAAAACCAAATCTGAAAATTATAGGCCTATAAGTCTTATTTCAAATGTGGCAAAAATATTTGAAAAAACATTTAAAACTAGAATTACCAATTTTGTTGAAAAAAATAATTTGTTAAGTGACTGCAATTCGGATTTAGATAACAAAAATCAACAAATGATGCCATTGCTTGTATTACTAAAAAAATTTCTGAAAGCCTAGGTGAGAGTAAGAAGTGTGCATGTATATTTATCGACTTGGCAAAAGCATTCGATACTATAAGCCATCAAAGGCTTTTGTCAAGGCTTTATAATATTGGAATCCGAGGGAATGCACATACGCTATTAAAAAGCTATCTTACTAATAGGACGCACTTGGTAGAGGTAAATGGTCAACGGAGTGCAACCAAAGAAATCACATATGGTGTCCCGCAGGGAACAGTACTAGGACCTATCTTATTCATCTTATATTTAAATGAATTACTCTCCTTAAAAACAAAAAGCACAGTGATCTCTTTTGCTGATGACACTGTACTGATTGTTGAAGGTAGCACGTGGGCGGAAGTCGAAATTAGGTTGAAAACCGACTTAAAAAAAGTATTACATTGGTTTGATGAAAATCTGTTAACTATCAACTTAGAAAAAACCATTTATCTACCATTTTCAAACTTTATGAATGATCTTAGTAGCTTAAACCCTATAGTAATTGACTTACCCTTCCGAAATACATCGTGGTCTTTAACAAAGTCATCTAGTGCCAAATATTTAGGAATAACAATCGACGGCTGCTTGAAGTGGAATTTTCAAATTAACAACATGGGTAAAAAACTTAGATCATTATTATATATATTCAAAACGATATCGAAGATCATGCGCGAATCCGAACTCATTTCAACCTATTATGCTTTAGTGCAATCTGTATTAACTTATGGTATTATAGGTTGGGGAGGAGCTTATGCAACAACCTTGAGACCATTAGAAATAATTCAGAAACGAATATTAAAATTAAACTTTAAATTAGATTTTCGATACCCCACTGAGAATCTTTTTCAACATTGTAACATTTTGTCTATCAGAAACTTATTTTATAAACAATCATTGCTACACGTAATCAAAACAAGAGAAATAAACCTAGGAACTCGTCAGTATAACACAAGATTTCGTATAAATCACAATATGACACTACCCAAATGTAGAATCACTCTAGTTCAACGAAACTATATTTATATTGGACTAAAAGTCTACAATGCATTGTCTCTTGACCTGAAACAAAAAATATATTATTGTAAATTCAAAAAAATCGCAACAAAATGGCTTTTGACAACAAAATTATGTATTTAATTTCCTGTTATACTCTATAGCTGTAAAAGAAAGATATAATACTAAAGTAACATTATTTGTGAGAGGTGAAGATCACACTTACCTAACACTCCGTGGCAAAAGCTGTCAAGATTTTTTTAGTCTACTGTCCACATCGTGTCCATGTCTTGTCCTGTCATTGATACGTTTTTCTTTTTAATTTGTATCTACTTTTTATCTACTTCCTCAAAACATAACAAACTCTTCAAATCTATTGACTTTCAAAAAAAATTAAACACATATATCGAGACATATATACTTGAACTAGGCAGAATGTTTATTGCAAACTTCATTGAAATTTAGGGATTTTATTTTAATTTATTTTATAATTATATTTTATTGTGTTCCAATTTAAATATTTTCTAGTCTAGTCTTTCTGTATCTAATAAATTAATGTTTTACTGTAAGGAGACATTGTTTTATATTATTATTATTAATATTACATAGTTTTTATTATATTTTTTACCTGCAACAAGTTGCGACTTTGCAGGATTTTGTAGTTTATTGATCAGCTTCCATTTTTATTTTGTTGTATAATTTTTTATATGTATGAATAAACTCATTATTATTATTTATTATTATTATTATTAATATTATTATTATTATTATTATTATTATTATTATTATTATTATTATTATTATTATTATTATTATTATTATTATTATTATTATTATTATTATTATTATTATTATTATTATTATTATTATTATTATTATTATTATTATTATTATTATTATTATTATTATTATTATTATTATTATTATTATTATTATTATTATTATTATTATTATTATTATTATTATTATTATTATTATTATTATTATTATTATTATTATTATTATTATTATTATTATTATTATTATTAATATTATTATTATTATTATTATTATTATTATTATTATTATTATTATTATTATTATTATTATTATTATTATTAATATTATTATTATTATTATTATTATTATTATTATTATTATTATTATTATTATTATTATTATTATTATTATTATTATTATTATTATCATTATTATTATTATTATTATTATTATTATTATTATTATTGATTAAAAATCTGTATCATAATGGGTATCATTATGAAACGGATTATGGGCATATAATTGCATTATTATAATACGGGTGTAGAAAAATTATAACAAAGTGCTTCTACTGATTATAATTGTTTATTAACAAACCTACTTAATATTAACATAAACTTTACCCTCTACAACCCCTAAAAGTTTGTTTTATATCGACGTATTGTTTAATATACAAAAGCGTGATATAATTATAATAATATAATTAGTAAAAATAATAATGAAAAGGGTAATCAGATACGGTGACAAGTTATTTCTTATTGAATATTTATTATGTTTGATCATCCATTATATGATTACAAAAATGTGGCTTCTCAAAAGTTCGACGACCACACTTTGAAACTAATACTCTATTTACATTAGGGACGAAATTTGTTTTTATCAAGGGCGCGTTGTTCCGGGAAAGGTTTTTGAACTCGCATGGGTGTTGTTGCCCTTAGATGTCTATATATTCTAAAATAGAACATCAATAAAAACAAACTGGAAACGATTTTTTACGAACGTATAAAATCGAACGAGCAGTACTGACTGTGATTGAGTGTTTGCTTTTGATTTCTTTCAGTCTGGTTTTGATTGATTAAACTATGAATGAGAATAAAGATGGAATTAAAAAAAAATTAATATCTATAGTAAATTAGTTATATTATGAACGACCGGTTGCAAGAACGTTCGTCTGTTAAATTTTGTTGGAGCTTGTCTAAATTACTCACAGTTTGATTCACAAAAAAACAGGGTGTTGGTAAATTAGACCAACAACGCTCTACCCCAGAGAGCTCTCGTTAATTAATGAATTTTAATATACGAACATAAACCCTTAAAGGGCTTGGTTACCGAGATACAGGGTGTTAAAAGTTTGAAATTAAAATTCCAAACTTGCCATATATTTAAAAGTAATATTTTGACGTAAATTCACTTTTAAAACTCTTTACAAGTGGTGCGCTATCAGGATTAGTAGTAACTTTTTTCTCTTGTTTTTTACGCCACTGAAACAAACACTTTTTTAAATTTTTTATTTATTTACTTATTATTTTTATGCTCTGTATCTGTATCTGTAACGTTTGGAGGGCGAGTTACCCCCACGGCACTTATTAGGCCCATTGTACATCCTCCTGAGATGATAGGCACCTCCTGGCTCGTGAGCCAGCCTACAGATTTTATGTAGTTGACAACGTCGCCAAGAGGTTATTAAATTTATTTAAATTTATTTAAATTTATTTAAATTTATTTAAATTTATTTAAATTTATTTAAATTTATTTAAATTTATTTAAATTTATTTAAATTTATTTAAATTTATTTAAATTTATTTAAATTTATTTAAATTTATTTAAATTTATTTAAATTTATTTAAATATATTTAAATTTATTTAAATTTAAATGACATCTATTTCATTGATAACGAACCCAAACATTTATGTACGTACAATGTACTACATCTAGTACAATTGTGAATTGTACTAGACTGGTAACACTGGTTTGGCAACCTTGTTTGTGAGCGGCACGCCAATTAATGTGTAATTTTGCAGTTTGAAAGATCTGTTGGCGTGTTGTCTTCTCTTTTTAGCTAAAGGCATTCGCCAAATCGCCTCACTCTTGTTAGGCTCTTTCATCATAATGCGCCACAGACACAGTATACTTATGTTAACTGTGCCACAGAGACGCGTGCAACCAGAGGGCAATAATATACCGAAAAATATAGATTAACACGTATGAAAATAAAAATATTAAAATTAAATTTATATTTAATTTTATTTATGTAATTTTAAAATAATGTGTTTTTATGAAATTTAACTGGACAAATGAACCAATGGACAAACCGCCCCTGATCACGACACTACTTACCGAAAATGGAGTAAATTAATTTTTGACACCTAATTAACCACTAATCATTAAAGAAACAATAATTAAAATATATGGAAATAACATTTTTTTACTAACTCTTAGATTATTTACAATTTGTTTTACTTAAGCTAAAGACAAGTAGATAATGGGGACTTTGAAAGTTTGCTTAAAATTATATTTCCTTTTTTAATGCCCACTCTTATGGTAGCCAATTGAAGTTTTTTTTTCCATAATAAGAACAAATAAGAAATTTTAATATAAACCTTTCCTACCACCAATTTTCTTGTACCTGATTTTTCCATTTTCTCTTACATGTAAATACAATTTTTATTCTCAAACAATTTTAATTATCTAAAACCAATAATCAAAAATTGCAAGTGATTAATAACGAGAAAATCCTAAAGAAAATCTAAATTACCTACTGTAAAACTTTTGGTAGCTCAGACTCATACGCACAAAATATACAAAATTCTGTCATGAAAACAAATTCTCTTTTGATTCTATTTTCATTTTTCACAAGCTATTAGGTACAATATACTGACAATAAATGCATATTTTTATGAATTAAAAGAATAATCAGCGGTTAAACAATTTTTTAAATCACCATAAAAATTGATTTTTAATTAAGTGACAACATCTATTAATTTATTAAAAAAACAAAATGCTTTTAACCTTCCGAATATCGGCAAACGCTCGAACATCACCTTTCAAGGACATCGGGTCGTTCACCTCTCATCCCACCACCAGCAGGATTAAAAAATTACTCTCTAATGATCATTCAATCCCCGTTTAATGGTCATCAGATCCTTGAAAGGGCCTTATCAAACCTGTCAATACCAATTTCCAATCAAATATTGTCGATTACTGATCGGAACCTAACAGGACAGCAGCATATCGAGGAGTAAACCGATAGACTGGAATACGGGAAAATCCAGCAGGAAAATTTAGCAGGAACTCGGAATTCCAACAGGAGTCGATAAATGTATTGATTAGAAGCGACTGGTCGTATATACCCGGAGTCTCATATTCGAATATTGGGAAACAGGGGTAAAGTTTGCGGAAGTGTTAGGAGTTTTGGTGAAAATAAATTATTCGTAATACAAGTTGGTTCGTGGTTAGGTTGAAGTAATTATTAATTTTAATATTTCAAGTTTTTAAAGTATGTTTTCTTGTAATTACATTTTTAAAAATAGAAGAAACTGAAAATATTGATAATGGGGTTAATTATATCTGCTCGAAACTCAAAGATGTATTTTAAAATCATGTACCTGTTCTATAACTATGAAAACTAGAAAAAAGAAGGCAAATCGTCGCATACACTTGATGCGGTCCCTAAATCGAACGTTATAGAATTGAACGCAGGGGCACTGTTGTTCTAAGTAGTGTTGCCAGAATATGGTTTTGTTATGTACTAGATATGTCTAAAAATGTACCAGATTTTCGAATTGTTATGTGGTTTGGTTCATTGAAGAGCAAAAAAGCTTTATATCGAATGCACAGAAAACAAAGACGGAAGATCCCGACCATTAGGTGTACCTAATCATAATACTGTGTCCCAATAATATATTACTAGCGTACCAGATTCTTAAAGAATGTACTAGATCTAGTACAATTGTGCTAAAGAAGGCACAATAGCTCTAGTGTATTTAATTTTAAATAAGTCTTACTTATTTTAATTATTGTTAAATTATTCATTATTTAGTTTTATCTAAATAAAATGCAAATTAACGAGGAAAAATGTCAAAATGGTGTGGTTATTTTTGAGTTATATCTAAATGGGATATGATATAACCCAAACTAAAACACCTTACTTTTTGCAATAAACTAGTAGTGTTTTTCAACATGGGGGTCGCGACCCGCAGGGGGATCGCAAAGTCTTGCTTGGGGGATCGCGGGAGCCGGACAGGTAACAGTAAAAAGCAAGGGATGTAGATCCAACAATTTCAGTGAGAAGTCTTTGCCTGTTTATTTTTTAATAATTTGTTGAATCCTAGTTTTATTTTTGAGACGCAAACAACTAAATTATTTTCTAATTGTAGTATATTTCTTCTCTTAGTTTTTATGTTAACCATTAAAGAAAAGATTTGTTCATATAGGTAGGAACTGGCGAATAATACTAATAAATTTTAAAGCTTTCCTTATCAGCTCTGTTTATATTTTTTCTTTTTTCTTTATCCAGAAGACGTTAATTTTGTTGCCGGTAGCAGCAAAATTTGCAAGATTATTTTTCATGTTTGTAGTCAGCTCAGCCAGTTGCATTGACATATTCAAAAAAGAGCTATTTGTGTATTTAAACCGAAAATGATAATTTGCCGCTCGAGATAGAAAGTTGGCTGCGCGACGCATAGCGGGGCGCGGTAATCTGTCGAAAGCGGCAACGAACTTGCCCGTTCTTTTGCAACTACGGTCTAATTGATGACCAATGACATCGAATCGAGCATCCTCTGGAATATCATACGTGCGACGAACACCATGTGATTGTTTTGCTGCTTTTTTAGTGACCTGAGATGGTCGACAAACTGGTTTCCTGTCTGGAAGTGTCTGACTCATCAACGACCGAGCAAATTCTGTTCTGAAAGTCGCCAGGTCAGGATAACCTCGTCGACCTGCATAAATGCGTCTATAAAGAAGATAGGCATTTGTCAACGACATATCCAACATTAGAGAGTTATTGCAAGTTCAGTTAAGATCTGTCACTATTAGTGCCGCTCTTATTTTGACATCTGAGCATGCGCAGATCACTAACTTTAATAAAGATTGTGTTTGTCCTTAATAAGAGAGTTATAGCAAGTTCACTTAAGGTTAGTCACTATTAGTGCTGCTTTTATTTTGACATATAAGCATGCGCAGATGTTTATGTTCTAAAACTGACTTTATTAAGGATTGTGCCTGTCGTTAATTGTAGATGTTTAAGGGCAGCAGGTAGTGGCGACTTTATAGCTTTCGGATGCGCTCGGCGACATTCGTATTCGTTAGAAGTTTTTTAATATTAAATATTTAATATAATCATCATTTAAACTTTATAAGGTTAGAAATAAGTATAAGGACGAGGATCCTAATGTCAAAATTTCAGGTTTGCAATAAGTCTGATTTTAGCATGGAATTTATTTGACTCTAATTGTGATGTCACTATTAGTGGTTGGCTTTATAGAAATTTGCAATATCTCTCTATTAAGGACAGGCAAAATCTTTATTAAAATAAGTGATCTGCGCATGCTCAGATGTCAAAATAAGAGCGGCACTAATAGTGACTGACCTTAAGTGAACTTGCAATAACTCTCTATTGTAACGGTTGGAACCATTATTCGTTATTTTGACAAAATCACCTCTACTCAAATGTCATTTGTCGTTTTGTCCTTCCTTGATTTGTTTTGTGAGAACTATTTTTGACTTGGATGTCAACGAATCAAGTTGATTTGAATTTCAATATATCTTTTCCATCCGATGTTCTAAATGATTTTAATCCATCGTAAATTCCGTCTGATTTTATAATTTAAGTTTTAAATATGATATATTGTTGAAATGTATATATTTTGTACAAGGATTTCTTAAATAGATTGTCAGGTATTGAACATAACCTCAATATCAACAATGAGTAACACATGTTCGTTTTATATCAATTTATATATTATTTTTTTTGGGATAAGATATTATACTTTACGATATTTAAATATGTTAAATAAGATTTTTCCTTTTCGTATTAATTTTAGTTTCTGTGAAATAATTCATTTAATAATTTTAAATTGTTTATTTATTCGTTAAAGTATTTTATCTAAACCCTGTTCAAATTTCCTATTTCCTTTCTTAACATTTTAACCCTTTCTTTTTTGTTCTACAGTAGAAGGTAAGTCTACCCCTCTGATTAAAATTTCATAGGTTAACTCATGAGTCTTTAAATGTTTGGAAATCATTTTAATAAAGAGGATATCAGTCAGAAAAAAATGTAATAAACAATATATTTAACTAAATGAAGGCATAAATTTTATCACTAACGAAAAAAAAAAATTTTACTCGATAGGAACAAAAATCAACTTTAGGTAAAAATCATATACTATACACTTTTCTCAGTGTAAAATGAATATGTAGATATATCATTAGCAAAATATCTATAAATAAACACTAAACCTAGTACAAAATGCAGATATTACATAAAACTTGACGATACGATATGCAGATTTAGAGAAAAGGTTAAAATAATAGGTAAGAAAGTATTAGTAAAAATATACAAGACATGCAGTTAGTATAGTTAACCTCTGTGAAATACCTATGGGAATTAGAACGATAAGTTATAAGAAAACTATTTCAAAGTTAAGAGCTATTTAACCCAGTAGTTGAGGCGCCATTTTGTAACGTGGTACTTGATATTTTATCTATTTGTTATAATATGTTTAAGCTCAATTGATTGGGCGTGGGTTAGGTTATTAAATAACTCGAATAACTTTGAAAAAGAAGTTGGGAACCACTATATTTAAAACTTACTATACTTGACTTTAGATTAGTGATAAAAATATAGAAAATCACTAACTACTAACAAATTATATTTAAACCATGCTTGGATAAGGTAGTAGCAAACTCACATAGTTTTACTAAATTCAAATTTAAGATGATTTATTTAAATGCACTTATCTTTCGTTAAAAGAAGGTAATATAAGGAATGTATATCGCATGGTATATCTTTAGGCAACTTCTTCAAAGGGATTCGTGATCCTTATTCGTAATTCTGCAGCTTGAATGATCTCGTGATATTTGGTATTCTAACTTAAACTAGAAACTGTCTAGATCTTCTAGAGATGCATCAACCCACGGTCTTCAGATTGTACCAAAACCAAAACAAACATAAAAACCATAAAACTTCTTGAAAGGAATTTAAAACGCCTAGATGTAAATCCAAATAAACCGTCTAGATATAGATATGCTAAAAAGAAAAGGTTAAAATGTTAAGAAAGGAAATAGGAAATTTGAACAGGATTTAAATAAAATGCTTTAACGATTAAATGAACAATTTAAAACTATTCTATAATGTTCTGTTTGTTTTTATTGTTACTTTTTTCTACTTTTAAATAAAATACATGTTAAAATAACTAGAATAATTTTGTGTATAAAAATAATTGTCAACACATTCAAATATAATATATTCGTCCATGCACAGCCTCTTTGGCTTTTATGGATGAACTCGCACACACGTTTATTCTGTTGCTGTTATTCTTTTTAAATTTATACTACTTATTCTTATAATGTAAAATTTTTGTATGTATTAATTTGTCTATTTTCTGAATAAACTATTATTGCAGTTTAAGTAAACGAATTTAAAACTTACTGGGATTGTACCTGGGCAATGGAAAGTAATAAACAAATATTTTTTTAAGTTTGTTCTATTATTTGTTACATTTACAAAATACATTGTTACTTATATGTATACAAAAAATATTATTATTTATGTAACAAGCACATATTTGTTTTACCTTATAGCTCTCACTTCTCACTTTAAATTATAAAGGCATACCTATTAACAACTATTTTATTTAAAAGTATATCGAATAGTAATCGGTGGTGCACAAACGATACTAATTCACAGTAACTATTTGTTCAAAATATTTACCACCAGCTTTAATGCAAGCATTAATCGTTCTTTTTTGAACACATTGTGTAGTGTCTCCTCAGTTATATTTTGTATTTTATTTAATATAGGTGCTTCAGTTCATAAACGTCACACAAACGATTTTGAATTGAGTGATCTGTAATATTCCATGGGTAGGTTTAACAAAATTAAGGTAAAATGATTGTTGCAGTACCAAAACTTTCTTGGGGGTGAATTATCAGAAATATTTTCAATATTTTATGGCTAGTTCGTGGCGACAAACCTAAAAAAAATATGTTTTGAATTTCATTCGTCAGAGTCTTTCTATGAAACACTGTTCATACCTGTTTGAGGTGCTGTTTTTTTTTACTAATTTATTGGGAATTTGGACCATGTTAATTCGCACATCTTCAACAGCTTTTGTTATTATACTGTGGGCCTTTTAGAACTTTTTCCTTTTTTATAATTTTGAACAGGTATTTGTTTATGAAGACAAAAAAGAATCACATTCCATTCATTCACTTGGAAAACGTTCCTCAAATTTTCGAATACAATTACGAATATAAAATAATTTTGTTGTTCCTGTGTAACACCTGAAATAAATTATATAGTCATTAACTTTTACGGTTTACAGTAAACAAATTTGTACTTACCAACAAAAAAGAATTAAGCCAAAAATAATCTCTAAAAAGAACTAATTGCTTTATTAATATTAATTTAAAACTGGAATATAGTTGCTTATAAAATGTAAACAAATATAATATAAATATTGTCAGTCCCCAAATGAACGCCAGTGACATTTCTGACAGGACTGACAGTTCAGTTTGGTTCCTTTTACGTCAAATCAGGCCCTTTTGATGGGTTTTTGATGGTTATCAGATCACGTGGGTTTTGGGTATTGTTGAAGACCTGGTATATGTATTCAATATTTTCTATGGTTGTTAATTCTTTTCCACTATGATTATTTAATAGTAATATTCATTTATTAAGAAAATTTTTACATAAAATTATGGTTTGTACATCTAACTAGTTTTTACATGAAATTGATTTTGGCAACATTCAATTAAACATCCGCATAATGCCACACACGTCATGTTTAGTTTTTGACACGAACAAGCTTTTTTTGCACAATTTTTTTTACAGTTGCACGGTTTTGCTAAGTCTTCAGGTAATGGCGGTTTTGTTAAATACAGTGGATTTATTTGGTTATCACAGAAAACATAATTAAAACCAGAGAAATCTAAAGATCACGACAAGTGCATTTGGCCGTTTTATCGTATTGAAAAAAAAAAAAAAAAAGGTTGAAGAAGATTTTACTTCTCATGCAGTATCTGACAATAATTTTTTCATGAATAAAAATAAATGTTAAAAATAAATGTTAAAAATAAATGTTTCTGTTAACTTTAATAAATAAAAAATTATCAAAAGTATCTAAAAAAGTAAAAAAAATCACATGATACAAAACTATTATTCGGCAAATATAACAAAGTGCTATGAAAAATGTTAATAATACTTTTTTTAAACTTATTACCTCTGAAAAACAGCAAAAAATTGATTCAGCGCGTCATCGGGCTTTCTCTTACCCATCTTATACATTGAGTTGAAAGTGAGATGGAAGTACTTCTCTCTAAAAGTACACGCGCGTAGGAAACATATTATTATAACGTAAAAAAAAAACATAACAAACAAAATTTTGAAAATTTATTTTGTTCATTATAGTTTGAATATTCGGCAAAAAATTTAAAATTATAGCATTTTAAATTTTAAAGTATATTATTTAATTCAAGAAAATTAGAATTTTCGTCAATTTCGGATTTTAAAACATTTATAACAATTAAAGGGTTAAAGATACGATGATGGGCGTAAGGACTTTTTTATTCGAAATATCCTAAAGAATATAAAAAATTAATTCATTGCAAAAAATGCATTTTTTCTGGCTTAATTAATTTTTCGTTGTTTAAACAATAATATCAACAGATATCGAGTGTCATCATTTTATAATCAGGAAAGCCTTCCGGACATTTAAAAAAAATTACGAATTAAAACAATTTTGCAAACGAATGCGCCACTATGCCCTGCACTAATTTTGGTTTTTATTTGTAGAAGTCACTTGATATTTTCATTTTACAGAAAACAAATTATAGTCAACTATTTTATACGCCTTGAAAAAGGTTTTATATGGATTTTAGGTAGAAGCTGTTCCGTAAAAATATAAAGCAAATGTCGTTTTCCCTTCCGTCTTCTCCTTAAGCTGATTTTCTACGTTCCATTATGAGGATAAAGAAAAATGTACGGGAGTAGCTTTGTGAAAGCATATGAGTGACATCGCGTTCGTGGTTGGGAGTCCTTTTTGCTTTTTTTTAGAATCTCTTAGCTGTACATCAAAAAGTCTGAAAACTGGAAAAATATTCAAAAAAAGAAGCGTCCATGAATAAAATACCTACCTACTTATAAATCCGTGAATGTATCTCGGATTTTATTATATCTTGATCCGCACAGAGCTGGAAACTTATGTTTGAAACATTAATACCAGACTATAGAAAAAGAAAAATGTTTATTTTTCTGTTTACAAAATATTTTTCATATATGGAATTGTCAGGATTATATGTACAGTGGCTCAGACAGATCGTTGTAGGAAAAAGGGTACAAAATATTATATCTTTTTTGCATGCCCCACATAAAAATCGGACAAAATGCATAGCAAACTAGCTTTTTACATCCGAATTTGCTCCCGTGGACTACCCGTGATAAATTATTTAAAACCTGTATATTAGTCCCTACTTATTCTTAAGATGACAGATGTTGTGTATATTTCAAAAAAGAAGTTCCTAATATCCTTCTGTAATAGACAAAGACAGAGGCAAGGCCGTGGGGGATTTGTGGAAATTATATTTTACCTGAAATTATTGTCTCACATGATTCAGAATCAAGAGAGCGCCTTTCTACAAATCAACACTATACTCGGACAAAATATTGGAGAAGGTGAGTCATATGCACGATCAACACTATTGTCTATGAATGAAAATTTCGACAGAGTTAGCATAGGCGCGTATCAAATACCAAATAATTAGAATATTAGAAGCCGTGTTGGCGTTACCATTTATTAAGCAAAAAATGTCATCGACGTATCTGTGGTAGATCAACATTTTCATGAAGATGTTGAAATTACTCTCGAAAGAGACAACAATCTACTCTGTCTCAACACTCAAGTGAACCTTAACAGAAATTTCATACCACTCCATAGACAACTCAATTAACCCTCTATGATGATGTAGGTCCGAGTCACCCAACACAAGCCTTCGAGAGCCATCCCCTCCTAAACTCGATTTCACTCATCAGAGCCTTACCTTTGGGACCATGGTACTCCTTTGTTTAAAACTTTTTTGTTCTCTATTTTGTCTCTTTTAACCATGAGTACGCTTGTTGAGTGATTTAGTAATTTTTAGGACTAAACATCAGATTCACCTTTAGGGACCGCGGGTTCAGTTGTGCCATCTTGGGTTCTCTGAAAGAATGTTCTGCAGAGCCCGGGCTGGCACATCAGAATCACGCGAGTGACATTTTTGTTTTGTCTTGACATCAAAATAATAATATCATTTATATTAAACATTTATTTAAATTTAACTAACAATAAATTAAATCTTTAAATTCAATAACAAATTTTGATCTCCGTTAACCTCCAATCACTCGAATCACACTCGGAGAAACATGTTCCACACTGAGGTGAACGCACCTCCTTCTGTTGACATTTGACAAGTCAAAGTCTTCAAGTGTCGCTTGTCACCACTGTCATGTGGAAACGGTTAAACAACTTGAACCAAAATGAAGAGAGAAATTTAAATTTGAAAATATTAATATTAATAAAATTATGATTTAGCAAGTTGTAAATATCCCGAAATATATAATTTTGGGAGTGAGGATGACCAGGAACTTGTTGGATACGTTGTGGACAGTAGGTAGACTTTTTCATAATTATAATGTATATAAAACATATAAAAAAACCTTCAGTTTTTTTACTTTGGCCTTCTGCGTTTTACTTTCTTCATATCAAATATTGTATTCTAGATTCAAATTTCAATATATCTTCCACAGTCACCCTATAATTGTAAATTTCTTTCAATTTTAACTAATTTGTTAACCTTTTTTCAATTTTGCGAATAGTGAGGGTGGCATGATTCCTTAATTCCACACAAGCTAACTTGCTTCTGGAGATCAGATTTGATTTGTAAGGGCTTATCCCACACTCACTATTCCCAATACCAGTTTTATGTCACTTTGTTTGTTTCTTGTAATTTTTAATTTGTTCAAACAATTGTATATATACTATTTTAACTTTTGACTTAAAAGTCTAATTCAGATTTTATAATATATTTTTTAAAATCTTTTTAAATTGTAAGTTTACATCCACAATTTTTGTAGATGAGCACTGATGATGGCAAATAAGCTGAAAGCGCTTTGCATTGATTAATAAAAAAAGTTTTGCACGAAATACAAGTTTTTCCTTTTGAATCTAAACTACGTGCACACAGCTGTCAACCTTTTTTGGTTTTTTTAATTTATTAAATTTGTTTGTC
Source organism: Psylliodes chrysocephalus (assembly GCA_927349885.1). Lineage (NCBI taxonomy): Eukaryota > Metazoa > Arthropoda > Insecta > Coleoptera > Chrysomelidae > Psylliodes > Psylliodes chrysocephalus. The sequence continues at coordinate 36,628,766 of OV651813.1, forward strand.
AACATCTTTATTTAAACAAAGATGATGCGTTAAATATACGTTTTTGATAGTTTTCAAGAAATAAATATATTTATTTCCTAAGGACTCCGTTGTCTGTGTTTAATGGTTTTAAAATGTGTTTCAAGTAAATAAACGACAGACGGGTTACAGATTGAATATTGTCAGCACAGGCACAAAGACAGTTAAAAAATTAACTTTCGACGAAGTTTTGTATCGCTTTAACTATTAACGATAATTATTTTATATTTTATAAACACTTTTTTGTATAAGTGCTCTTTTCTGATATACGAGTAGGTGTTCATGTCTGTGCCTTACAATTTGGTAGTGGTAGTGCATATTCGAGGAGTTATATTTATTGTGTAGTATATTAGGTAGGTACTTTAAAAGTTTAATAAATAGTAAAATATTGGTGTCTTTATAAATTTAATAAAAACAATTTAATAGTAGAATTATATTGTTACAATAGTAATGGATTCAGAGGCGGGTCCAAGTAAAACCCAATTACGTCGGCGAAAGCCATTATCAAAGGATGAAAAGAACATTATATGGAAAGTGTATGATGGGCTAAAACAGAAACTTCCTACAAATGAAGCTGTAAACCGCAGTTCTTTTTTAACTGGAGTATCTGTTTCAACAATTGAACGTATTGTACGCGAAAAGACAAAAAAAAAGGCTCCTTAGAAGCCCCTAAAACGCATACCCGTTGTCGAAAATTGTTGAAATTGGACGATAACCAAAAACAAATCATCCGAAGAACTGTACATTTTTTTTTTTTTTTTTCGAAAACAAAGCCTAAACACTTAAAGTTGTTCTTACGAAACAGGGGCGGTTTGTCCATTGGTTCATTTGTTCAGTGCAAATCCAGTTAAATTTCATAAAAACACATTATTTTAGAATTACATAAATAAAATTAAATATAAATTTAATTTTAATATTTTTATTTTCATACGTGTTAATCTATATTTTTTGGTACATTATTGCCCTCTGGTTGCACGCGTCTCTGTGGCACAGTTAACCTAAGTATACTGTGTCTGTGGCGCATTATGATGAGTGAGCCTAACAAGAGTGAAGCGATTTGGCGAATGCCTTTGGCTAAAAAGAGAAGACAACACGCCAACAGATCCTTCAAACTGCAAAATTACACATTAATTGGCGTGCCGCTCACAAACAAGGTTGCCAAACCAGTGTTGCCAGTCTAGTGCAATTTACAATTGTACTAGATGTAGTACATTCTACGTACATAAATGTTTGGGTTCGTTATCAATGAATTAGATGTCACTGCAAATAGAATTCGAATCTGGTACATTTAAGGAATATGGTACAGTTTTTATGGTAAAAAAAAAAATCAAAAATGAAAACCGGTATCAACATAAAATTTTTAGTAAAAATCAAGCTCTATAAGGAGATAAGGCCTATTGATTGTGAAAACAATCTTGTTGAAAATGGAGGTTAAGGGGGTCTGTTAAACTGCGAAGAGTGTCATTTAAGAATGCCAGGCATTATATATCTTTATTCTAGTTTGTATCTGTGTAATATTATGTATTGTAATGGGAATAATCTTATTAAATAAAACATTAAAACATTTTGGTTCTTATTTTATTTGCCAATTAAAGGTATTTAAAAAATATATTTTTTATTTGAAATCTGTAACAAATTGTGAAAATGATTAAATTTGCAATAAAAATGGTAGTAAAGTTTCATATAATATTTTTTACACAAAAATCAATGTCAGGTTTTATACATAACATGATATACATAACTTGATATATATTTAAAAATAATCTTAAATTATGAAGAAAAGTCAGTTTACTAACTAATAATGTTTTTCTACGTTCATGCAAAAAACAAAACTTTATTGAACTATATTTAGTGAAAGAACTGGTTCAATAAAAATTTTATTGCACCCATCTGTCATTTTACTACAGCGTTTTATGATCATGAGAAACATTAATATTCAAATCAATGCCAAATATTTAGTCCATTTTCATTTTCTGTGTTACGTTTTAAAAACAATTGCATATTTTATATTATTTTCAATCATTTAATGAATAAATTAATAAAAAAATGTATTTTATTAAAAATGTCATTACAAATTATGAACACAAACGTAAATAAATGCCTCAAACAAAGGCACTTGATCACGGCTACTATGATTTTGATAATACAACTGCAGTTCTATAAAACATTCTTTGGTTTTTGCATGAACGTAGAAAAAGTATTGTATGCAACTCGTGCAAAAAGTGTTTATTGCACTCGACAATTTCACATCGCGTGTAATAAACACTTTTTTGCACTTGTTGCATAAATAACTATTATAGATGGTTTTCAACGTATCAAAAACAAAACAAATATTACACCAACTAAAATATTCTTTTATTAATAGTTGTAGTGATTAAAAGCAGTATGATGTTGATGATAATAATAACTACACTTAATACAAACTCAAATAATAAAAAAACAGCGATATTGGCTCTTGTACAGTAAGTTTTGAACCGAACTTACAAATGATAAAATTATTGAAAAAAGTGAACACCCATTTTAAATGACCACGGGCCGCCACTGTTACGAAATTAAGAGAAAACGAACAAATTCCATTAATGAGCTGAAACTTTACGAACAATTTTATGGGGCCTTAAATTTCGTTTTGTCAAACGGTGAAGGAAATCAATTTTAATTGAGGGGTCAGATATAGTGTCCTGGCGACGGCGTTATTTACGAAATATTAAAGAGTTTAGATTCGATGAAACGTGGGTAAATGCTGGACACACGGTATCTAAGATATGGCAAGATACTTCTGTAACTTGTCATCGCCAAGCTTTTATAGAGGGATTATCTACAGGTTTGAAAGCACCATCAGGTAAAGGACAGCGCCTAATTGTTACCCATATCAGAACTGACAGTAGATTTTTGGAAAATAGCGCTCTTGTGTTTTTATCGAAAAAAACAGGAGACTACCACGAGGACATGAATGCGGAATGCTTTGAAAAATAGTTTACTGAAGTATCACAGCGTGTAGAACGAAATTCAGTTTTTGTACTAGATAACGCTTCTTATCACAGTCGGCGAGTTAAACGCATTCCAACAATGTCCAGTAGGAAAGCGGATATGCAAACATGGCTGCGGGATAAAGCAATAACATTTACTGAGGAGATGCTTAAAGTGGAATTAATGGACCTAATAAAGGAACACCGCCATAAATATATTCAATATGTTGTCGACACAATGGCTCGTGATCGTGGTATTACGGTACTAAGACTTCCCCCTTATCACTGCGAATTCAATCCTATTGAACTAATTTGGGCGCAAGTGAAAGGGTTTGTAGCTCGAGAAAATAAAACTTTTAAAATAGCCGACGTTCAAAGTTTATTAAAAACCGGTATAAAACGTATAAAACCTGAAGATTGGCAGAATTCTATTTCCCATGTAATTAAGGAAGAAAATAATATGTGGCGCTTGAACGGTATGATCCAAACGGTAGTTGAACCATTGGTCATAACTTTAAGTTCCGACGATAAAGACGATTCCAGTGATAGTTCTGCAGAATCAATGGATTACGAAACTTCATAGATTTAGAATGTGATACCAAGCTTGATTTACATATTTTTATAATAAACAAAATACAATTATAAACATAGATGAATTATTATAACAAAAATAGATAACCAACATACTTTTATATTCATATTCACAAATACCCATTTAATTTGCCAATATAGTATTTCTGCGACACTGGAAGAGTGCATTTTGATTTGATGACGATACCTTTTGCAGTTTTAAAGCGCACCTTCAATATTTTGTTCTAGTATAATACCCAATTTAATTTTCCAATAGTTTTTATACGCCACTGGCGTAATTCATTTTGGCAATAAACATGCATTTATGACTAGTTGGCACATGATACCGATAACTTCTGCAGTTTTAAGCGCGTGATTCCATTCATTATGCTCTGGTATAGTATTATTGTTGTTCGTGAACAGGGAGGAATCACCTTCTTTAATATTTTGCCCGAGTATAACATTGAGATATGAACGTGTACTAACGAGTGAAACGTCCCCTCACTTCCTCTTTTATATATTTTAAACCATATAAAACACCTTTTTTTCCTATTATAAAATAAACTCTACAAACCAAAATCTTTAACACCACCATACTTGAACGAATTTAAGTAAACACTTAAATAATTGTTTAAAAATAACTAGGATGATAAATACAGAGATAGAGATATCAATCTAAATCTCTTTAATTAGAACTTTTGGAGGCGATTCTCGACCATATTGTCAGGGCGACACAAACATTATTTACTGTCTTCTCTATACTTATTTACTCTGAGATATGAGATAGATACTACCTAGTTACCCATGATACTAGTTACCTATAAAAAATTTAGCCGATTCGACCGATAGCCATTTGCCATAAGGAAACTACGAGGTTCTTTGAAGTTATAAAAAAATCTGAAGTCATCGTGTGGGGTATTAAGGAGGTCCTTTCGCCACCAATGTTAAATAAAAAATATTAGATTATGACTAAAATTATTTTTTTTCTAATAGTAGATGTCTTTATTTATCTAATAGTGAATTTTTAACTATACCTTACCGTGCAAATTTTTGAGAAAATTTTTTTTTTAAAAATGTGTGTGTTTGTACAGTGTCTTATGAGAAAGTAAGACTTCAACAACAATTTTCGAATTATAATTAATTTTACTATTATTTATTGATTAGATGGAGTAGAAAAAAACTAAAAATAAGGTTTTTGAAATATTTAGGTTTTGTTTATTACAATAAAATATATAGGTTACCGTGGAATTTATTGAGAAATTATTATTAAAAAATCACAAAAAATTTTCAACTAGGTTACCTAGGTACTTTTACTCGGAATATATGGCACCTGAGATAATTTTAAATAGAAGAGGACGAGGATTAAAATGTCTGTATACCCCATATAATGAAAATTAAAGTGCAAAGATTAGCAAATTTATAAAAATAATAATTTAATGGACTTTAATGATACAAGTACTTGAAATAATGGTTTTTTTGCGCATAAGCATGTTCATACGTAATTTGCAATTGGTATTTTTTTGATTTATTTTAACAGGTATAATATATGGTATGTTACTTATAGTATAGATTTTTTTATTTCTTGACCTAATTTATTTGTTATTACGTCTTCAGCAATTGTCGCTTTCAGTTGACATAAACGAAATTGATAAAAAGTGTTTTTCGCATTTTATTTTGACTGTTTCTCTTACTTTCGAATAGAAACTGAGCTTTGTAAACTTAAAATGACGGATATGTCAAACTAAAACTGACGGTAAAATGAAACATTGAGTATCGTTAAATGCAACTTTTGAACTAGTTTCAAAAATAGCATTAAAATGATATCATTCACAATGTACTAATTTCCTATACTTTTAGTTGATAAATAACCGATAATCATACATCATATAACAAATAGGCGCGTGTCAAAAGGTCACCGGCGAAAAAAGAGTGCCGATGAAAAAAGGTCGTTTCCAATTGTATCATATAAACAGTATCAGGGGCAGTATTATCATCTCGTATATCCCCCGTAAACACACATAATATAAACGGAAATAATCAAATACTAGTCAAAATATTATCGATCGGAGCACCATCTTTATTACATTACATGAAGTAATTATTGATTTTTCGGGGTTTATTTAGAGTTAAATTAGACGCCATTTTTGGTCCAAATTCGTTTTGACATGTTTTTTCAAAGAAAGTGACTTATAAATTTCAAATCTACACGTTTTGAAAAATATACAATATTTAAATATTCTGAGTGTACCAAATTCCAAGTAAAGGTTGAACTTAGGTCGTACCTATTACATTTTTTTTTATTATTTGTTTGACATCGAGGTTAAAATAAATCTACACGGCACCTTTGAGATGAAATAAAAGGGGGTTATTTTACATGATTGGTTTTTATTGAAAATAATAAATTTATTAATTTTCAATAGTAAAGTGACCTAAGTTAGACCTTTATTTTTAATTTGGCCAAAAATTAGATTTTTAAACACTACATATTCGGAAAACTGTCGATTTAACTTTTGGTCTACACATACACTTTTAATACACAGGGATACCCCGTCCTTAAATAGTTATTTGTTATACAAAGAAGAAAGCTGTAGGTACCTAAGTACATATCTATACTGTATTTTGTATCAGCGCATGTCCTAAATCTATCAACGTAATAATATAATAATTATCACAATTTTACTTATTTTAAATCAACTACATATTGTATGGAACACTAATCTGCAAGTACGGCCTGCATTTTGGTCAATATTTTTACGAATAAATACTAATTTCAATATCGTACACATACTTCAATCCTTAAATACGTGAGCCAGCAAACTTTCAACAACGGCTCGTTGGTCTAGGGGTATGATTTCCGCTTAGGGTGCGGGAGGTCCCGGGTTCAAATCCCGGACGAGCCCACAATTTTTTTTTGTTTTTTTTTTTATATTAAAAAAATATTTAATATTAAATAATTTATAATTTTAACTTGTCTTTTTAAAAACCTCAATCCAATTTTTTTCGCAACTTTCTAAAGTGAAATTTAATTATACATTGTCTACCTCGGTGTCGACACTATATACCCAGAAATAGTTGTTTATTATACAAGGGAAAAAAGTATTAGATTTTAGCTCGAGGTTGTGTAAAATACGCATTTTTTTATCTGTGACGGTAAAACGGAAACAGAAAAAGCTGGATTTATAAACTACGTTCAGTTCGTGTTCAGTTCACGCTCAGTTCGAGTTCAACATAAACAAAGCAGAATGACATGGTAAGTATGTTTTGGATAAGAAATTATAACGGATTTATAATTATTTTATGACCAACACCATCTACAAATATAATTAAAACAAAAATAACAATATAATTTATTTTGTGGAATTTGTGGTTATGTTTTGTCAACTCGAACTGAGCGGCAACTGAACGTAGTTTATAAATCCACCTTATAAAAAAGGAAAAAAATAATTTTTATCGAAAATTTTGAGGTTATGTTAAAAAGTGACGTCTACAAAAGCTGTAGATTTTTGCTTGATCTATAACTATTGCATTATATATATTTTTGTTTTTGACGTCGATTTTCGCCGGAAATCTCGAATATACCATTTTTCACTCTTTTTTAACCCCTCAACCCCTCCAGGTTACATTTATTTTTTTGTATTTATTATAAGCCCTTCTATCAATTACACTTATCAAAGTCCTGTTAACAATTTTTTTTTAAAGTTTAATTTGATTGGACTAATAGTCGTCTTCTTAAAATATTTGTGAGTGAGCAAATATTTTCCAGACAATAATTTTGGTAAGAAAATTTTACCCCGAAAAATCAAAATTTCAAAACTTAACAGACATGCATTAAAACGACTAAAATCAAATGTGCAAAGTTGGTCATGTCAGTTATGCATAGGTATTTGTCATATTTGAAGTCGTTTAGTCGACGGGAAAATCTAATAATTATTATACTTAAAATAAATATAGTGTATTTTATTTGTATCTACACTCACCGGCACGAAAAACGGGCACCTCGATAATTTTTTATAAAAATGCATTAATTTTTTTTAATTTGTTTTTTAATTCGGTTTTAATCATTTGGCCAACAGAGAACACGGTTTAGTAAAATACCCTGAAGATTTTTTAGCATGAAATGCCTTCCCAAATTGAATATATTCCAGATATTGAACGAAAATCTCAATAATGCAAAAGTTATCATATTGCCCTTACTTCAGTGTTCCAAGTAGGCTATGCATTTGCAATGATTTTCAAGATGACATTAAATGCTAAGTTAAGGCTGTATGTCACGATACTAAATTAAGTACTAAATTTAGCACTAAATTAAGTTATTAATTTAGTACTAAATGTAGAACTAAAAATATATTTTTTCCGTTTGCAACGATACCAATTTTTAGTACTAAATTTACTATAGGCGCTCGCGCATTGACGTATTAATACGTGAAATTAGCATAGAAATTAAATATTCTGTGTAAAACAGAAAAGTGAAGTAAATGGTGTTTTTATTATCAATTTGATACTAGTTGACTTGACAACAACCAAATACAGCATAAAAACTACGAAAAAAACAATAAAACCTACAAAATCAAACAAGCGAACTTTATTCAAGGCGATAATGTAAAATTGTGGCTAATTAAAAATAAAAGAGTACAGAAAATACCGTCGTGTCAACTTTTTCTATGAAAAACTTCTGCGCAACATTTCGGCGCACTTTTAGTACTAAATTTAGTAGAAAATAGAACAAGATCTAATTAATTAATGACTTTTTTTAGTTCTAAATTTAGTACTAAATTTGCTGTTTGCAACGTGAATTTTTTTAGTACTTAAAAAATGCATTAATTTAGTTCTAAATTTAGTACTTAATTTAGTATCGTGACATACAGCCTTTAAGTGTTTATTATGTTCTATGGTTTAGTACTTGGTTACGTCAATTAGTGTGGATTTTAGGAAGTCTGTAAGCGCAGAAACCACAAAGCACATAGAGGTTCCACGTGAATGACCAAGGTCAAAACCGACAACTGACATTTTTTATGCTATTTGCTCCAAACTCTAGATGGGGCTACTGGTGAAATTCTGATTTCTTACTCCATTTTTAAGCTTTATGGGAGAAAAACTTAACCAAAGACTCCAAAGATGTGAGGTGTATTTATTTGTTTTTGGTTAGTCTCATTTTTCCGTCTGATTTTAGTGATTTTTTTGTTGGCTTTGGCTTTTGGTTTCTGTTTATAGTTTCGTCTTAGTTATTTGCAAAATTGTGATGTTTCGCTTTTCTATTTTCTACTGTGTTTTGCAATAATTTTGGTGCTACCTGTGGGTGCTACGTTGAAAACTTCGAGAAAAACTTATTGATTTACCATGCATCTGCATCATAAAAAGACAAACGGGTATAGCAGTGGAGTAATACCACTATCTGTATTTGGAAGGCAAATACCTATTTATCATTGAATGAATAGTTAAAAGGATTCACCTTTTAATACAATACCTATATTACATTTGTCCTCGGTTTAAAAGACATTTATAAAATATATTATTTTAGTGTTAATAAAATGTAATATCCTAGTCTCTACTCTACTTCACATTTAAATTATTGATAGGTATTTTAAAGATTTGACATTGTATACCTATTTGCTGCAAGTAAGTATTCGTTAAATATGTATTATTATTTGTATTTATTTTTATCTAATATTTATTTAAGTTATTAATAAACATATTTTAAGAATGTTCTATTTTATTATTTATTGATATATCTTATATTTATTTAATAATAATATGCAGAATCAACTCTCCACATCAGACCCCTGCTTATAACAAATTAATTCCTCAAATTTGGTATAATCGACCTAAATTATTTTGTAAAATAAAAGTTTCAAACTTACTAGTTCCATACTTTATTTTATAAAATAATTTATGTGGAAATCATTTAAAATTTAATTTAAAACTACTACCTACTCCCAAAAATTACAATTTGAATTTACCGCCATCTGTCAATTGTCATTTTAGTTCCAGCTCCAAACACAAGGTGGCGCTAATTTGGTTTAAAAGTTTAACATTGGCGTGGAGTCTCTAGAAGATACGTGCTTTGTGGCAGAAACTGTTGCATCTATTGTTGCTCTTATTCTAGACGGAAGAGGTCAAATTTACGTGGCTAACAGATTCGGGGTATCACGCAGTACCATACAACTTATATTTACACGTTTTGGAACCGGTCCTCAGAGAAGAGCTACTCATCGAGATGACCGTTTTATGATATCTTCAGCATTAAGATGTCGTCACACAACTGCTGTAGAGATTAGAAATAACCTTGAACATATCAGGAACGTAAATGTTAGTGAACGAACAGTTAGAAGAAGGTTAAATGAAGCTAATCTGAGATTTTGAAGACCCGCTATAGGACCAGAACTTTCCAGGGAGCATCGTGTAGCCAGATTACAATTTGCTAGTGAGCATCAATATTGGAATGCTAACGACTGGAGCTTTGTGTTGTTTACCGATGAATCCAGATTATGCTTACAATCACCAGATGGTCGCGAAAGAGTCTAGAGAAGGACAGGTGAACGATATGCCGAGTGTACTTTTAGCCCTAGGGTAACTTTTCAAGGAGGTTCAGTTATGGTGTGGGCTGGCATATCTTCGGAGGCGCGTACAGAATTGTACATGGCCCCTAGGGGATCTGTGACTGCGGATAGGTACATAAATGAGATCCTACAAGAATATGTTGTCCCATATGCACCATTTATTGGTGACAACTTCATACTGATGCATGACAATGCACGCCCTCATGCCGCCCGCATTGTCACGTAATATTTGAACGAAGTTGGTATTACCCAAATGGCAAGGACAGCGCGCAGTCCCGATCTAAATCGCATCAAGCATGCTCAGTAAAAGGATTCGAAGCCGGGTAACTGCCCCTCTTACCTTTAATCAGCTCAGAGTGGCTCTTTTATAGGAATGGGAAGCAATTCCACAGAATGAATTATTCAACTTGATTAACAGTATGCATAGAAGAATAAATGCCGTTATACAGGCTCGTGGAGGTAATACGAAGTATTAATTAGACAGACAAGTGTTAAATACTGGTTTTTTAAATTATTTTTGTGTTTCTGATGATAATTGTGTAACTGTTAATAAATTTATTTTCTTTGTGTTAATGTTTACAGACGTTATTCTTTTGAAATAAAAGCTTTTCAAAAACATTTCTTGAAGGAAGCACATTTTAAAATCATGTACCAATACGTGCCTATCGTTACAATACAACAAATATAAAAATGAGGCATTTGAATCAAAAATTATGGGGTGTCCGTTTTTCGTGCCGGTGAGTTTATTTGTAATTGATATTAAATAAAATATTAACAATTTAAAAGGCAAATTTTTTAAAAACACCGTCACGGCGCGTCATAATATCAAGTGCATGAAAGAGCTTCTCAAATGTAAACATTTCGTGCAGGGTACTCACCAAGAGAAAAACTTCTGGCATTTTTTTGTCACGGAAACAGTGGAGAAATCATGATAATTTTAAAAAGATTTAAGAAAAAGAACATTTATGCGTAATTCTGTATTAAATCTATGAAAATTTGCAGCTTTTAAATGGGAGGTTTTCCCACCTTTGTTTCTAAAATGTCTCTGTAGAGTGCTGCCTTATCGTTGCACAAATTTAAAGCTTTCAATATTCTCTAGAGAAATAACATCGCGAAGTATTTGTAGTGGGTATAAATACAATTTTATATTAGAAAATCTTTATAACAGCTTTGCTTTTCCTTGTTCTTAATAATGTGCATAAATAAATTGGTTTTATGTGGTTTTATTAAAATTTATGGTTTATTTGTAAATATAGACGAATATCTTGTGAAATTCTATTATTTATCCATTTTTCACCAGAATCACTCATTTTTAATTATGTTCAATCTCAATAATCAAAAAATAGGCTGACAATTAAGTAGTTTGGCGGAAATGTGACTTATTTATAATTAAAAAAAATACTGATCAAATATGAACTGTCATTGACGGATTTCACATTCGTACACTGTTCTTACTAGATATAGGGGAAGGTTGTATTGGTCCAATTTTCCGTTTTAGGGCTCTAACTTTAAGAAAACAAATTAAAACTCTTTCAAATTTAGAAACCAAATACTTTAGTATGTTGGCCACTTCCAGTAATTTTTTCAGAATTTTTCGTTTAATAGTTTTTCATAGAAAAATTTAATCTGGAACCCTTGCAGCTGGTCCAATATAGGAAACTGGTTGGCTAAATTGAACCAGGGGGTTCCCATATTGATTCACTTATTTTAGTTTCGTACAATTAAGTAGACCTTTAAGTATACATTAAATGAACAAAAGAAAATAATTTTTATTTAAAAACCAAATGTCAAAAAAATAAAATATATTAAATAAACATTAAAAAAATGCAAACAATTAAAAATAACACAATAAAAAGAACAAAATAAAAAATCTGATGTGTCCAACACATGACTTTCCTATCTAGTTATTACAGGCTTTTTTCGGTTATTTTGTACAACCTATTGCAGCACCTCCATAAATGTTTAGAGGATAAAATAAATATATACATTTTCCACATACATCTACCTCGAAACATTTTTCTATAGATATTCATTGAAAATGAAAATACTAAAAAATTTAAATTTAGCACTTTTCCTACAATTTTTCCATTACGGTCCATTTTAGAAAAATCATGTATAAACAAAAATTATAGAGATCGATATCGCAAACAACTTTTATTTTAACAATTTTCATAAAAATCAGAATTTTGCACATTTTGTCAAATTTCTCGGACCATTTCAGGAAATTTTGACATAAGGCAAAAATTATAGATAATAATATTAGAAATAACTTTTATTTGAACAATTTTTTTCTCCAAACATAAATAACAGATATATTCCATAAAATATAAAAACGGCCCCCTATAAAGTACCCCCCCAGATGTTCCTACTTTGTCCAAAATCTAATCATTTCACGTCAGGCCGAAATAAAACTTAAGTTTAAAATTTAATGTTTTTTTCTTTATCCGTTTTTGAGTTTTCTTCAAATTTCAAAATTTACATATTTTCTCAAATATCTCGAATACGGTCCATTTTAGAGAAATTATGTATAGAATAAAAATTATAGAGAATTATATTATAAACAACTTTTGTTTAAACAATTTTTATAAAAAAATATTTTTTTACATTTTGTCAAATTTCTCGAATACGGACTATTTTAGGACAATTTTTTATGGAATAAAAATTTTAGATAATAATATAAGAAGTAACTTTTATTTAAAGAATTTTCTTCCCCAAAAGTAAATAACAGATATATTCTATAAAATATAAAAATGACCACCCATAAAGTACCCCCCCAGATGTTCCGACACTGCCCAAAATTTAATCAGCATATTGGACGCTGGAACAAAGCTTAAGTTTAAAATTTGGTGTTTTTCTGTGTATCGGTTCATGAGTTATGCGACACACAGACACACAGACACACAGACAAACACACACACACACACACACACACACACACACACACACACACACACACACACACACACACACACACACACACACACACACACATACACACACACACACACACACACACACACACACACACACACAGACAAACACACACACACAGACAAACACACACACAGACAAACACACACACACACAGACAAACACACACACAGACAAACACACACACAGACAAACACACACACAGACAAACACACACACAGACAAACACACACACAGACAAACACACACACAGACAAACACACACACACACAGACAAACACACACAGACAAACACACACACACCCACACAGACAAACACACACACACACACACACACACATACACACACACACACACACACATACACACACACACACACACACACACACACACACACACACACACACACACACACACACACACACACACACACACACACACACACACACACACACACACACACACACACACACACACACACACACACACACACACACACACACACACACACACACACACACACACACACACACACACACACACACACACACACACACACACACACACACACACACACACACACACACACACACACACACACACACACACACACACACACACACACACACACACACACACACACACACACACACACACACACACACACACACACACACACACACACACACACACACACACACACACACACACACACACACACACACACACACACACACACACACACACACACACACACACACACACACACACACACACACACACACACACACACACACACACACACACACACACACACACACACACACACACACACACACACACACACACACACACACACACACACACACACACACACACACACACACACACACACACACACACACACACACACACACACACACACACACACACACACACACACACACACACACACACACACACACACACACACACACACACACACACACACACACACACACACACACACACACACACACACACACACACACACACACACACACACACACACACACACACACACACACACACACACACACACACACACACACACACACACACACACACACACACACACACACACACACACACACACACACACACACACACACACACACACACACACACACACACACACACACACACACACACACACACACACACACACACACACACACACACACACACACACACACACACACACACACACACACACACACACACACACACACACACACACACACACACACACACACACACACACACACACACACACACACACACACACACACACACCACACACACACATCGCGAAAATAGTCAAAACGAATTCAGGGACCTCAAAACGTAAAAATCCGTCGAAAACTCGAGGTCGAAAAAAAATCATGATTCCTATACTTTCCTTATATCTGTATACAGATAGGAAAGTAAAAACACAAATAAAGAACAACTAAACCTAAGATCTTTGAAATAAAAAATTATTTTCAGAAACTAAGTAACAGTAAAACTAAAACAGTAACGGTATTTTTACAAATATCACGAAGAAATTTATCTCTTGACTTTATGTTTGCACATGACTCGTCACTTTAGTCACTGAATCATGTCTTCAACAATGCTCTCAGAGCAAAGTTATCATTCTTTGACATTAATGGTGTGGATGTAATGATTTGTGCTTTTTGGACACTTGCAGTTGGTTTCACCTTCTTGTGATCAACAACTAGACTTTTTAATATTTGCTTTATAGATTCTTCTTGTTTTGTTGTGGATGGATCAACTTCAGCCGATGTAGTTGCTATTTGTTCCATAGCTGATCTTGATATCGATGTTGAAGGTCTTTGATCTAGAAGAATAATTTCTTTTGTAGGGATTCAATGGCACATCTTTATCACTTCCAGTGTTATTATGTTCAACCATGTCCACACTTGTTTTTTGGATGAGTACAGTACTTCTGAAGGTGCAAAAGCAACATCGCTGAAAACATTACGGTCTACCGGCCAAATTCCCGTTTTCTTGAAACCATTCATAGCATTTCCTGCTACTCTCGCTACTCTCGCATAAGCTTCTCCAAGGAGTTGAGCAACTTGGTATTGAGAAACTGTTAATTCTGGATTAGTCCTTAGCCATTTCTTGTTTGCTTCAGTCTTATAGAGCTCCAATAGCTTAAATACAGCCACGTCTATGGGTTGAAGCTGGAAGCTGTCACATAATCACTCCATTATTTCGTGCCAGATCTATTACCTCAAGATTTTTCAAGTGAGTTCTGTAGCCGTCTAAAGCAAGTAAAACTTTATTGGTATTGGTTGATTTTACTGCATTGATACAAGATTTAAAGCAAGCAACAAATATTTCTTTGTTGATGTATCTGGTGTCAGATATCTCTACCAGGCAATCAGGAGGTGCTCCAACTCTGAGATCTGGATTAACTCTTTTTCGCTTGAATATAATCATTGGTGCAACAAATTGACCGGCTGCACCGGCGCATACGACCATCGTGGTATTCACCCCACATTCGCCGCTAGCAACCGAACCTACTTGGCCCTTTCCCTTTAGTTAGGACTAGAATTTTCTGGCACTTGGCAACAGTTGAAAAACCAGACTCGTCTACATTGAAAATTTTTGTTGCATTAAGCTGGAATTCATCGACAATTTTCTCTAGAAGTTCAAAAAACTGGGTAACATTTTCTCTATTAAATCCCTTGCACCGAGCTATGGAGGTAGATTCCGGTTGCCTGCGCATAAATTCATAAAACCACTTTTTACCAGCCTGCTTTTTTTCTCTATTGAAATTGTGTTTGATATGGTTTTTCTTCACCAGTTCATACGCTGCATTACAGACATCTTTTATGGTGACCCCATAAAACATCTTAATAGTAATAGATGATATATTTGGAATTTGAAATAATAGTTATGACGTAGCGGTGTTCTTCTTAAATCGGACTCTAGATATAGGCAATATATTATACATTACTTGCGACAAATTAAATTTATTTGACATTTTAAGTTCTATTTCTTAAAACAATGTAATTATAGAAGAAAATGTATGTGTATTTTGAGCGAAAAGTCTGTTTCCGCTTTTGATAGATTACATCCGCGGGTAACTTCTGTCTCAAACAGCAAAATATTGCTTGTGGCTCTTAATTTAGCCTTTTTCCTGGGAACATTTAAAAAAGATCCGCTAGGGGCAGCACCGGTGGGGGGTACATATGTTTTGAATTTTCTATTAACAACAATGTCAAACGTATAGATTTATAATGGAAATGAACGGAAAATGAGCGAAATTGAAAGTTACAAAAGTGCATGATCAGAGGCTAAATCATTATTTAATTGGGATTCTTGATTACTATTAGCATTTTTATTACTAATTTGTAGTGATTCAACATCAGTAACAGTAGAACAGATAAGTTTTTGATGTTTATTTTTTCCAGTGCTTGAGTCCTCTTCAATACATCATTGCTGGGTGGGTTTTCTAAATATTATTTTTATTGTGTTTGACATAAAATATTTAAATGTAATCCATTATTCATGATTTTACGTAAAGTAGATAGAATACACCATATGTCGCCACCCTTAGATATACCAAACCTGCCCACTGGTAATTCATTTGTTTGGAATGCCTAATTATAATAAAACGTACGTTTGACGTTGTTGTCAATAGAGAATTCGAAACATATGTACCCCTCCACCGGTGCTGCCTCTAGTGGATCTTTTTTAAATCTTCCCAGGAAAAAGGCTAATACACAAATAGCTATGGTGAGTTTTAATTTTTTTATACATTCATAGGTAATTTGATATATAATGTTATTTTATACTTTGAATATGAATTAATTACTGTCATCACTCGTAATGTACTAGGTACAGCTTTTAAAAGTGGTATTAAATAAATACTCATACATTATTATTCGAAATAAACTGGAATCATAAAATTTTTCTTGTTGTAGGTCAAATAAAGCATAAAATCATTTTAACACCATTCTAAAAATATAAGTATGCCATTAAAACCCTTTTCACGATTTTAAATTGTAATGACATGATTCTGGGACAAATCGAGCATAAAAAACAAACGTTTATAAAAAATAAATACCTCTTACGAATGATGCATATATTTACATTCAGAAATACGAGTATTCCCAACAAAAACGTATATATTCCCACAACCCTTACCGTATTGCCATTATTATATTTTAATTTTTCATTAAAAATTAATATATTACTTTTTATTTATTTGTAAAAGTATATGTGAAGGAAAAACGAGATGTATGAGAAAATATGGGACGTATATCGAAATGAGTTTAAAACTACGTGCCACAATAAATGGAAGACATTTTTGGAGTTCTCAGTGTTTAGTCTTAAGATGATAGAAATGATAAAGTTTCTGGCAACGTCGCCTAGTTCATATTTTATAATAATTCTTTGTTTTAGCTCTTAGCGGTTTACGCTGCGTTGGATATTTGACCGAGAGGTTTATTTTTAATGAATTAATTTTTAAAATTGTAAAGGATTGGCCAGCCTCGCATTTATAAACCACCCTGTACATTTAAGAATATTTATTAAACATGGCCTTATAATCTTTATATTATTTTTTTGTATTTCCAATAATAAAACAGCTGTCAATCAATTACGCACTGATGATGGGACACCCTGTATATGTGCTATTGAGTGACATGCTGGTATTGTTGGATAGGTAAATTTATAAGGAATTTTATGCAAAAATAATACACAGGGTGTTCAATTTGAAAATTTTTTGAATATGTTGTTGAAGACAGTGGGTTTTATTTAGAAGAAAGAAAACTTACGAGTGAAAATATTAAATTAATTACTATGCATTATAATTCGTAGCACTTAGATTATTGTAGGGGAGACTGGGGTATAATGATCCCCTTAAGGCTAATTTCGTTATATTTTTGCAAGTACAGGGATATAAATATATTTGTCTATTCTAGAGGATTTGGTGTCCATTTGACAATTTAGTACTTAAAAAGATGTTAATTTTCTTCACATTTTTTTGAATGACAATGATGGTTGTTAATATCTGCAAAAGGATGATTTTACCCAAATGTTAGAGGTAAAACGATCCCCTACATGGGGCAAAATGATCCTATTTTCAAAACATTATTTTATTACTACACTTTCGATAAACAATAAATGCAAAACATTAGTTTATTTATAGAAAAAACAAAAAAACATAATATACAAAGCATTAAAACATTTTTAATACTCTTAAGGGAGTAAACAGAAGCTTGCTCAACATTATTTAACAAAATTAACTCAAGCAACTTTTAATACCTTAACTAATTAAAACTTGATATTTTTCTTAATTCGATAGGTTTGGGTTTGATGCAAACAGAAATCACACTCGTGAGCAAAACGTTACCAATAGACTTTCGTTTTTAAGATGCTCTCTTTCCCTTAATTTTTGGAAGAAGATTGCAATCAGCAACGGTTATGGTAAAGGAACTTTCCATTTCTACTTAACATTGGTCTGATACCTGATTTATAATTGCTGGAGGGATATCCGGTCGTGTACTTGGCCCAAGAATTGGAGAACTACGTAGAAGTCGATTGGTTGCAGAGGTTTCTTCAATATTCTCTAAGTTTTCTTGATTATTTTGAGCAGCTTCGTGGGTCTCTTCCGTAACTTCTGCTGCTGCGAAATCACTGTCAGAAAATGTGTCAGGATCAAAGGTCATATTACAAGTTTTCTTAAAAGCATTTATTGCATTATTCGGTTCAAATTCTTTCAGGTAGGCTTCTGAAAAGATTCTGCTTATGTGGTACGTTGTTACTGTTCGACCTGGATTATTGGTCATCCACTTTTCCAATAAATGGTCCATGTACGTGCTTAATGGATACATTATCCCTACATCCAACGGTTGCAACTTATGTGTTGTATAATATTACAACGTTATTTTCTTTTGCCTTAGTCACGACGTTAAGATTTTTAGTGTGGGTCAAATGTCTATCTAAAATAAGCAAGACGGGATTCTCTTTAGTTGGCTTTGTAAAATCGAAAAAGTAATCAAACCATTGGCCAAACATTTCTAATTTAATCCAGCCGGAATCATTCTAACCGAAAATAGTTCTAGGTGAAACGCTATCCATCAGTTCCGCTTTCATTCTTTTCCTACCAAAAATTAGCATAGAATGAACAAAAGCCCCACCAGCAGAAGCGTAAATTACAGCAGTTGTTGAAACTCCCATTTCGGCTGATGTTACACTAGCAACTTGCTTTCGGCCTCTTTTGGCAAAAGTTTTTGAGTTTCTATCAGGACCTGTTGACAGAGTTCTCGTCGACGTTAAAAACTCTGTGGGCAGGAAACTTGTGCTGCTGCAAAACACTTTTAAGAAGATCATAAAACTTTGAAACAACAATTTTATTAAATCCTCTTGCGTGGGCTGCTAAGGTTGTTTCTGAAACTCTTAACGTTATTTCTGGGTGCCTTTTTCGGAATCCGGAAAGCCAGTCAAAATTATGGGAAATTTTATGTTTTTCAGCCAACTGAAATGCCAAGAGCCGAAGATGAATTGTTTTAAGCCCATACATTCTGGTTTTAAAGTCTAGAATAAGGCGTATAAGTTTATTTTCCTGATCTGCAGTAAATGTCGAAGTTTTGCTACATAAACGTTTTATATTTTCTTTGGCAATTGTGTTTTAATTTTTAACTCTGCGCTTAAGGGACATTAAATGTTCGAGCAGCAGTTTAATATGACATACCATTCTCTTTTACCTTGTTTATGGCGTTTGCCATGTTCTCTGGGTCCCAGTTTTGACGCTGGGTTTTGCGGTGGTACGTACGTGGCACCCTGAAAATAACCAGAACAAATATTGGTATCCATATCAACGTATTGCTAGGTTTCTAAAAATGTATGGGGTAAAATAATCCCCGGATCATTTTAACCTATCAGTAATCATTTTACCCCAAAAGCAAATATTCTACAAAACCTAACCTACAAATTTAAGACAAAAAAATGCTGCGCAAAGCAGCACAAAGGTAAAGTAGCCTAAACTTACTTGATTTAGAACCCTGTTCATTTTTTTAAATTATCGAATTGAATACCACGTTAACAATGCTGCGAAAAAGCCCCAAAATAAAATATAAAATCAGAAAAACAAAGATGCACGTGTAAATGGCTCTAAAATGAGCCTAACTGTTTACAGATTGTTGTCGGTCACTGCATTTAGTCTTTCGATTATACTTCATCTATTACTCAACAGATGGCACTGCTAGTTTTGTTTATATTCATGGGATCATTTAACCTCGAGGAATCATTATACCCCAGTCTCTCCTAAATACGCGATATACATATTCATATTTTATTGCCCCGACAAGAGTCTACAAGTCGAAGCCGTGTACCTTGATATTTCAACTGATAAGATCAAGGATGGCTACAGTCTGAAATTTCCAGGTTCGATTCCTGATCGATGCATTCATTTTTTCTTTCTTGAATTTTCAGCTTTTTCAATTTTTCTTTGTTTTGTTTTTACTTTGGGGATATAGGGTGTATTTTACATAATTTCGTAAGGAAAATTGTGGATTATTTATTTTCATTTTTCCAAAATTGTATTATATAAGTTATATCAGAACTCTTTTTACTTCTAAAAAGTAAAACAATTTTTATTCGCTTCGTACGTGACTGCAGCGCCAACTGAAATATGTACTTTTTCATCTATAGACAGTACCATTTTTAATAGAATTCCTAGGGGGTGGTGGCTCAGTGGTAGAGTCTCTGCCTGTGGATCCAAGGGTCCCAGGTTCGAATCCCACTGTTGGCCGGTTTTTTTTTATTAATTTAATTAATTAAAATTAATTCTGATGCCTTGGTAGGATTCCTCACTCGACCATTCACTGTTGGGTTCTAATTAACAGTGCTGTTTCTAAAGTGGCGCTGGGAAACAGTAACAAAGCCTACATAGAACACGAGGCGAAATAACCTTAGCAGTTGAAGCCGATGACACAAAAAAAATAGAATTCCTAATTAAAAAATGTATTTTTTGCTGTATATTGATTTATAAAACAAGTGGTGAGATTCATTTATAATTATAATATATTTTTATTACTTCAGCTTAAGAGAAATAAGTATATTTAATAAAAAATGCATAAAACATTTGCACATAGGTAGTTAGGCAACAGTATTTACGAGAAAGTGTATTAGAAGTTGCCTAATGAAGTTGAAGCTTAATGTCAAACGTGTATTCAAAATTTAATAAAAAAAAAATAGTTGTACTATTGTAATGTTTTCGAATGTAATTTATACTTGTTTCATTCATTTTTAGTTCGAAAGAAAACATAGAATTTACTATTAAATAACTGTTTTCCAATCAGTCAGTCACAAACTTGCATTCCAAATACAAACAATATTTTGAAGAACATCCTACAATTATAAAAATTTAAGTATATAAAATCTTTCAGTTTTCTGATATCTACTATTTTCAAGATACTCTTGTTACAAAAATAAAGGTCTGTAATTTCTTTGCCCTTCTTACAGCAATTAAAGGAATGTTTATTTGTTTAATTTAATTTACATTTTGCTTCTGAGCATTTATAAAATACATTGTTTTTTTGCTAGTAGTTTTACAATTTACAATACAGCAACTCCAGTTGCTCATTATATTGCTTTTAACTATTTTTTTTTAATAACTAAAATATATACGTATATTTAATATGCCAAAATTACAAAATATCGCCCTAAAATGCACAAATTATCCGCATCTAGCGCTAGTATCGCTCCTGCTTCCCCTACCATGACTTCGCACTGAGCTAATAGGATATTTTTTATTAGTGCATTTACTTGTTTACTGTCTACCATCAATATTAAAATTTAGGAGGTTTCATGGATTCTTATGTTAATTTTGTTGCAAGAAAGAAGTGTATAAAAGATTAGTAAGTGTAAACAAATATATGATTATAATCCTTGATTTCAAAATACATCATTAGGTTCTGGTCTCATTAAAACTGTTAATTATTCTAGGTATTTTTAACAAGGTTCTTGCATCTTATGGTAAATATTTAAATTTGTTTGTGCTATTTATGAATTATTCCCTTTAATTTATTTAGTTTTATGTGGCAAATATTTTGTTATTGCCATATTTTTAATTATTAGTCCTTAAGGTTCATGCCAATTACATATCGAAAATACTTTTTTCTTTTTCATCTTGTATTCTGTGGATATGTGTAAAGTATGTACTTTACGCACGGTAGTAGAAAAATATTTAAATTAGGTAGTTACATCATAAATGAATAAAAAAACAACATAAACATGACTAAAAAAAAATATTAAAAACTAAAAAATATTTGATGGTATGGTTCCGCTTAATTGTGCATCCTCTGTATCCAACGGACGCTCAAACGGAACCATATATCTAGAGATTATTGAATTTAAAATAGTATTTTGCTTAGAAAATGCTGAACTAGCTGAACACTTTGACTATTTTTAAAGCAGTTTAAAACAACTTTCCGTAAATTTGATTTCAATTTCAAACTGTCTGAATTCTTCATTAACTCAATTAATAAGATTAAAACCGCAAAATAACCAAAATAGTCTTTAAACGCTGGTTTAAGCCGCAAAAATATGTTTGGTTTGTTTCAAAAATTGAACGTAGGTAACCAAACTCTTTTCGACAGCGCTGCAGTGGGATTCTATTTGGTATCGACCACATACTGTGATGTTTGTTTACTTTAAGGGGTTTAATTATGTATAATAATCGGACAAGTTGAGCCTTAAAGGCCAAATAAGACAGAGAGGGACTTGTAGGGTTAGAGCATGACTGAATAATGAAATGGCTCACATAACAATACTTTTTCTTTTACTATACGGAGAATGGTCGCACTGCGCAGCTTTTTGAGTGCCTTTTAAAAGGAGATAGAAAACTCCGCCATTTTGGTCCCTTATTACGTGTTGCCTACATCTTGGCGCAATATTTTTAATAGGTGTGTTTTAATCATCCGCTTCTGCTTCGGAATTGTCGGTTTTCTTGTTTTAATCTGACAGGTTAAAACGACTAAACCGAAAATTCCGGAAGCAGAAGCGGATGATTAAAACGCACCTGATATTTTGCTTGCTGCTGTCAGTGTCAGTAAATATTATTTTTGAAGTCACAGTTTATTACTAAAGAATCAGTTAGCTCACTCGGACCAGTTGAAAGTTCCAAAATAACATCCACTCCAGGGATACAAATTCAGGATACGCAGAAGACTGCTGTTTTATTATAGGCGGTTGTCATATATTGTATTATCCGAGTTGCGCAGTGTATAAACTAGAACATTGAGATAAAAAGTGCCGACGTAGAGTGAGCGATCTGATTCTTTAGCTATAAACTGTGGCATAGGAATCAAAATGGCCGCGCCCTATGTTGGGCGTGTCGGACCTCTCTGTTGCACCGTATAGTAATCAAAGTATGTGGTATCGACTCAATCGACTGATACGTATCGTATGGTTTACACCATTATTGCGAAAACTATCGAGTAGTTGTCAAAGGTCACGTGATGTCGACTAAAAATGCCAATTTCGGACGGTTGCTATGCGGGTTGCTATGAGGCTGAGTCGATACCTATAGTTTAAGCTGCATTTCCACAGACCCGTTATCCGACGATACGATTGTCCGAATGTACTGTGATTGGTGGAAATTTTGACAGTTGAAAGCATGTCAAATGTTTATCCGAACGTTTCTAACTTTCGTCCGTTGACGTAAAAAGTTAAAAAATACTTAACTTTTTCCGACATCGGATCTGATTTTTGACATTTGACATTTTATTATTTCTGTTTTGAGTTATTGGTTTTTGTGTTTTTGAGTTTTTGTGTTTATATTTAAAGTTTATTCACGTTTAATATGAGTACTATTTATCCTTCCTCCTTATTAAATGCTAATTTATTAAAGGATGCTTAAAAACAAACAATCAATTTGTTATTAATTTCAAGTCTTTTATTGAATAGAAGGGAAAAACTAGAAAAGCGCTACGATTTTGAGTTAGAGATATTTTTAAAAAAGAAAAGCTCAGGGAGCTTTTCATAATTTGGTACAAGAAATGCGATTATCTGACAGTGAGCATTATTTCAATTATTTAAGAATGACTAGCTCCACCTTCAACAAATTATTATTAAGTATGGTTGGACCACAAATAATAAAAATTCACCATGTACGAGAACCTATTTCACCTGCTGAAAGATTGGCAATAACTTTGAGGTATTTGTTATAGTTTGTCATTATAGATTGCATATTACTAATACTAGATTTATTTTCAGGTACAGTTCATCAAATTTCTAGAGGCTTTCGACGGCTAGACAGAGAAAGCACTACTGACAGGCATCCCGACGGATTTACGCAATGAAAGTACACTCTGCGCATCAAGTATTTCACTATTTCATTCAGACGTAAATGTCAGATGTAAATTTCGCTAAAACATTTCTTTTATTTTCGTTTGTGTTTTTTGCTCATTACAGTTTAATAGAACCTAAGTATGGAGTTTAATAGCAAATTAAGAGGCCGCGTGATTAACAGTCGCGAAATAATAGCCAATGTTATAGAGTTTATGAGAAGAGAAGGAAACTTTAATTCACCTTCAATACCATTTAAAAATGTAAATGATCGTGTTGCTGTAGCCACAGGAGTATCTAAAAACACTGTCGTCCGCATTTCTGGAGAGAAAAAAAAGAATCGATAACCGTGAGATATCGGAATTTTCATCACCAAGAAAAACCATTAAAAAACCAAAAACAGTTAATGATATAGATGAAGCTGCACAAGAATCAAATTTTATTTTTTTATTATTAGATAGCTATTTTTGTTTCTGAGTTGTGTTCATTTACAGGCTCAATTTTTTTCCGTTTCTCCTTTTTGATTTTATATGGGGTTTCAAGTTGTTTTTGACTTATTTCGACGTAAATCACAACAACACACTTTTTTAATAAAGCAAACAAGTGTTAAGAGGTATATGTACGTGTAAACTACAATTACAAAAAATTGATATGAAACCCATGAAACCACCAACAAAAATGTAAACCTAGCTTCCGTACTAGAACATGGTGTCATTCGTCGAGATAATTTATCTTTTTGTTTAATAGATCAAGAAATGTAAATATTCCCCTGTTATTTTTTATAAAATTATAAGAGAAATAAATTTTTTTCTAAATAGTATAGTTTATTATTTTGTAGAAAAACAAAATTTCGAAAATTTTAGTAATGTTTCAGAAACAACCGTTATTAATAATAGGTACCATTTTCCTTAATAAGGTAGAAATAAAATATAAACTATTTCCACGATTTACAAAGGCCTACAAAAAAATTATAGGTATTTTCCGCTATCCTATAAAATTTATATTTTCTGACTCAATTTCAAAAGGTTGAAGAAATTCCAAAACACCTTTTATGGCATAATAATTATTTTCAATTCTACATACTATCTTTAGCTGCTTTTAAAAACGTTCTAAGAAAGTCCAATCAGACCAATTTAATCCCTAAACTATTCCACACTTTTAAAATTTACCTAAAAATATTAAAAACTATTTAAAATAACTTGTTTAGCAGACTGTACAATAGCTATCTTAGTCACACGTAGCGCGTTCTCTGTCTGGGCGTCGAACACCTCTAGAAATTTGATGAACTGTATCTTGCAAGTGGAGATAGTCAAATTTCAATGTCATATGCATTTCGTATTGGAACTAGCACTGTTTCAAAAATTATCAGGGAAACTTGTGATGCATTATGGGAATGCCTTAATGATAAAGTTCTGCTAATCCCTTCAGAATAATCGTGGCTAGAAGTAGCTGATGATTTTTTAGAGAAATGGCAACTTCCAAATTGTATTGGTGCCATTGATGGCAAGCATGTGGTAATACAGGTGCATATATTACAAATAACTTATTGACATGTGTATAATTGTATAATTAAATTTTAGGCTCCTCCAAAATCAGGATCTACATATTTTAATTATAAAGGTCAACATAGTATAGTTCTGTTGGCACTGTGTAATGCTAACTATTGATTTACTTTAGTTGATATTGGATCAGAAGGGCGTCATAGTGATGGTGGTATATTTAGGAACAGCTCTATAGGCCAAATGATTTTGAACAATAATATTTGTTTTCCACCACCAACACCCATTGAATATGGAGGTCCTTCTTGTAATTATTATATTGTTGCTGATGAAGCATTTCCATTGACACCCCACATAATGCGGCCATACCCAGGTCGGTTTTTGCCCTAATTAAAAAGGATATTTAATTACAGGTTTGTTAGCAAAATAAAAAAAAGACATTCATTATATAATATACAAAATATTTTTTATAGGTTGTGTAGAGGACGTCGAATAATTGAAAATGTTTTTGGTATAATGATGGCTAAATGGAGAATATATAGAAAACCCATTGTAGCAAGTGCAGAAACTGTCACTAGCATAGTTAAAGCTACAGTCTGCTTGCACAAGTTTTTAATGCAAGATGAATTAAAAATAATGACCGAAAATAAACATTACTGTCTAAATTCACTGATTGATAGAGAAGACTGTAATGGGAACATGATTGAAGGTGAATGGAGAGCAGATAATGCACAAAATTTTCACAAATTAGTCGAGTTGGAAGTAATATGTATGGGAAAAATGCTGATGATTTGAGAAATATGTTAACTTCTCATTTTTTGTTTGATGGTGCAGTTTCTTTCCAGTCGGATGAGTAATAAATTGTTGAACAATTTTCAAAATTGTAAACAAAATAAAAAAAAATAATTAAAAAAATGTTTTATTTAAAAATCCAAAAATACATTAAAGAAAATCCTTTGCTCCTTCATAAACTTTACTAAGTAGTTGGATTTCCATTGAGGTCTTCTCCTTCAATGGCATCTTCATCAAAATTTCCGATATTGTAATGCACACCGGATTAATTGAAGAATGTGTTGAAGGCACTGTTACTGGAGCATTTACTCGATTTAACGCCTCGATAATTATTGCTGACTCAACTTTTTTGTTTTTATCCGGTGTAGCATTTTTATTACCACTTGACAATAGTAATACATTAATTAAATCTGTAGCTTCCACTACAGGGGTCTTTTCAATTATACTTGAATGTATTTGTGACGTTTGCACATTCGTCACTGTTGGGCGATACTTTATAGTATCACTCAAAAATGACATCAGGTCATAAAAATCCCATTTCTTTTTCTTTTTTTTTTCCAGCTTCGCTACCACTTGGGACATAACTTTCCAGTTCTCCCTTAACTCGGACATAGGTGTCTCTTAAATTGCTCCATTTCTTCATTAATACAGCAATTGAGTACTCCTCTTGCTCTCCAAATGCTTCATAAATTTCAAGCCACAGATTATCCCTAATCGTTTTACTTCTGTCTTTTAATGGTAAACGAGAATCTCATAATGGAGGTTTAGTCATCACTTGGCCAATTAGAAATTCTTCTACAGAAACTTCTTCAGAAGCTTCTTCAATATCATTCTAAAAATAAAACAGCATAAATTACAAAACTATAATATATGGATTCATTAGGACATAACTTTTTTATTGGTACGCTATTTTACTTACTTGAGACTCCTCATCTTCACCATTATTTATTTCTTCAAAATAATCCATGATTCATCCAACACAAATTCGTTATCCATTTTTTTTAACAAACACAATTACACCACAATATCTCTAATAAGGTTCTATTTCCACCAACAAACACTTACAACAGCAAAATGGAGAAAGTCTAGAAATGCGGAAATTATGACTATTGACATTTTTTTACTGTCAATTGTCATCAAAGTTACTAGAAACGTACGATAGGTCTTACGGATTTCGGATATGTGGAGAATGGCAATTTTATTCGTCCGAAAAATATCAATACGATTCCAAATCCGATGTCGGATGACGGATCCATGGAAATGCACCTTTACGCAATTTTTTCCGAGATTAGTTGATTCTATTTTTAATCGAGTGAGTCGAGGGTCACGTGATATCGAGTACAAACGTCAATTTTGCGTCAATTTCAGACAGTACCTAAATAGGTCCCGTCTGGAACTTAAAATGAGGTTATGTATGTTATACCCACATGGAAAGAAAGGATTGGAAAAAAGGATATACATTTCACAGACTCGTTATGTCTCTTATTGGAAGAAAAGGTAGCGAATTCAAATTATTTGCCGCGCTGTGTTAGCGATTAATTGATTTTAGTTCACTCTTTGATTTATTAGTGAATGCGTATTTTGGGTATTCACAATTTATTAGAAATAAATGTTAGATCCACATCATGAAACATTCGTGAGAAGTGAGCTTTTAGTAAAAGCCTTTTATTAAAGGAATTCGCTAACATATCTAGTTGTTTTTGTTACATATTGCCATGCAACATCTGTAACATTAAATTTAAGTTATTAAGAATATTTTTGAACAAGTCTTTTTTTTAATATGCGAGTAGATCTCATGCGACATCAATATTATAGACATCAATTTTTATTAACTATACTGTGTTAAAAATTGTTTAAATTGAAATGGTAGCTGTTTTATATTTAAATTCTTATATCGTCAGTTATCTAGTGCTACGTTTGGAATGTACTTTTTCGAGTAGATTTCTTGGCCACGTGACATCGAGCAAATCATATCAATGGAGCAAACGGAGAAAAAAGAGCGGTACCGAGGAAAAAAAGCAAAACGAATTACTTTAAAAACGCGGCATGGAAAGCATAAAATTGGCCTTGAACTCCTGTTAAATCTGTTTTTTAGTATTTAGGTTATGTGTTTGTTTATTTATTTATTTAATAATTATTTAAGGTTTTACTGTAATAGAGTTGGTTCGTTAAGTTATAGTTTAATATAACCTTAGATAAAATAACATATGATTTATGGAGGTACCTGTTTGAAGAAAATAAAATTAATTCAAAACGTAGATACCTACCTACACGTATACTTAAATTATTTTATTTTGACGTTAATGAAAATCCACCAGTAAGGAATATAAATAATAGGTATAAAATATAGTTTTAGCTTAGTTATTATTCAAAGCAGATGAAAGTTTTGTTATTAAAACTGCAATGAAAGTGGTAAATAATTTTCATATATGGTTGAAAAGATAAGTTTATTCTATTTATTCAGGCTGAACTTGTCTGATAATTTAATCTCCCCTCATTGAATAGTTTAATTGTTCAGTAAAGTCTGTTTTTTGTAATGAAGCTAAGAACATGAGTGTAATTATGTGCTACTGTAAATAATAAGCCGACGACTTGGGATTATAAATCTACTACTATTACTACTGACTGTGTTATTTTTAATCATTTGGCAATTATGTAAATTTTCGAAATCAAATTGCCTTAACTTATTTTTTGTTGTAAATTTTGGAAATTTTTTATTAGTAATCAGTTTGTGTACATGATATGGTTCTTTCTTGTAATACAATTTTTTATTTCAGGTAAAACATCCATCGACGGGAAATGCTTATTGATGCATGGCTGGTAAAAGTAAAGGTTTTAGTCCAAGCTGCTGCTGTGTTATTTGCAACTGTATATGCCAATTATTAAAATAAGACATTTCATATACCAACCGATGTTTTTTGTTGTTGTCAGGTAATGTATATAGAGTATTTAAAAATAAATAACAAAAGGATGAAATTATATTTTCTAAATTATTACCCACAATCATTTGAAATATGTTTGAACATGAAAAACATACGTATATTGTAATAAAATAAATTAAATGTAAATAATTATATTAAAAATGGCCCACCTTGGTTTGTTTAACCTATAAAAAAATACAAGGAGGCGCAAAATAAAGTCCCCTATTTGTTTTTTATATAAAAGTAAGATTAATTAAAAAACAGTCATATTATAAATGAAAAATATTTATTTAAACTCTAAAAATTTGGTTTGTTACACACTAAAAACAATATCGACCAAATGGCCACCCCAAGCATTAATGCAATAATGAGCTCTTTTTAAAGCATTTTTTATAACTTTCTCCAACATTTCAGGTGGTATTCTGTCAATTTCTTCCCGGATGTTGTCTTTTAATGCTTCTAGTATTCGAGGATTATTTACAAATACCCTATCTTGGAGATAGCCCCATAACCAAAAGTCTGGAACAGGTAAATCGGAAAATCTTGGCGGATATGCAACATCGGCGGTTTTCGAGGTAAGG
The DNA here is from genome assembly GCA_927349885.1 of Psylliodes chrysocephalus. Taxonomy (NCBI): domain Eukaryota; kingdom Metazoa; phylum Arthropoda; class Insecta; order Coleoptera; family Chrysomelidae; genus Psylliodes; species Psylliodes chrysocephalus. Next base: position 36,658,950 of record OV651813.1, read on the forward strand.
CGTCCAGGAAAAATTCTGATAATCGACGAATTATTTTGATAATAAAATATTACGATTTCGGCACGTTCTGGAGGCATATATCGATTCATATTGAATTTCCCAAGTATCCACCTTGCAACTGACAGAAAACTCGAACAGATGTCAAATACAAACGAAACCATGACAGCATTCCATAGGGTACTTGATTTTGCGCCACCTTGTAACTCTCTACTGTATATACATTTCAAATAATGTTTTCTAAGTTAAATAAGTCGACCTATGACAACAATAAATTTAAATATATTATAATAATATCAATACAAAAATAATCAAAATGATAATAATAATAATAATAATAATAACATTAAAATAATAAGAATGAACTAAATGCATAACTAGAATACACCACCCTGTACATGAAAAAAGAAAGATAAATGAGACAGATGTCAAAGTGAGAGAGAATTTTTGAAGGGACTAAAATAAGGTCTTTTTGAATGGTAAAATTTGAAAAATGAGTATAAAAATCAATGAAATAAGGCTGATTAAATAAGCAAATTTATTTATGATATGTAAAGGTAATTGTTATAAGAAACGTCAAATGTAGCTGCGCCAAGAAAACTATAGAAATATTGTCCAGGACTGTTACAGCAAAATACGACCGCTGAAGAAGCACCAATTCAACGTGGATCATACAAACGCGAATCCGTTTGTGAGTGAGTACTCTTATGTGCACTGACTTTTTTTTTATATTCAGTTATTGAGTTTTATGCGAGGAAAGACTGATTTTTATCGTTAACCAGTAACATAAAAACGTTAAAATAACTAGTATAAATAAATTAAAATCCCATGATAGAACATTTTTATTTCTTTGACATTACAAAGTGACATTTCTTATAGAATTTGGGTATAAGTGTCATAGAAATAAAGTTGTGTTTCCATTTGGAATAATATTTACTTCTATATCAACGAATCACCATTGTTATTTTTTTTTGAATCGGTTATTTTTTAAATTTAGTAGGTGTGAATGATTATAGTTCTAAGTAGGTAGGTATTTATAAGATTTTGAACATAATTTGTGACCACTTTCGTATTTTTTGGTTTGTCTAATAGTGTGTTACAAATAAACAATATAGTTGTGTTGAAAAATTTGCTTATTTAATTTAGAACATACAGGGTTTTTGAAAAGTAAGTGTACACAGGTATTTATTTTTTGATCTTTGGCAGTTGTTTCAGAATTTAACTATTTGAGGACAGATGCAATCAAATTAAAACAAAATTGAAGTAAAATTAAAAATAAAGTCTAATAGTTACATTGAAACCACTCTAATATTAATAATTATCATTATAATTATCTTTACAAAATGGCACCCTGAACGTGGAGCGAGTTTTTTAAAACGTGGGTACTAGATTTGAATTTGGGTAAAATAATTTAAAGTAGGGTAATCTGTTTTTATGGAAACTAGATCTAAAACTAAGAAAAAGATGGAAAAACAATTAGAACAGGGATCACAAGGGGAAGCAGGGCTAGAAGTAAGGCATACTTCTGACAATTATGGGGAAAATAACTTTGAAATGGGAAACGATAATATTGAAGAAACAGGAGGAACTGAAGATGGACAAATAAATAGTATGAGACAAAGAAGTTATAACGAACCTGATATGAATATAGAACAAGGAGATGTAGTTACACGAATGGATCAAGGATTTAACATAAACATGTTCTATGACATGTTGGTCAAGAAATTTGATGAACATAGTAAGAAGCTGGACACAATGGAAAATAAAATGGAAAATAAAATTGACACAATGGAAAATAAAATTAAAAATCTGATGGAAGAAAGCAACAAAAAGTTGGAAGAAAGTTTAAAGAAGGAAATTTATGAAACAAGAAGAGAGATAGAAGAAAATAAGGTGGTAGTTGAACGTAAATTTGCAGAACAGGAAAAGAGAATAGAAGAGATTAAAAAGAAGTCTGTACAAGAAATAGAAACCAAAATTAAAATCACAGAGAAGAAATTAGAAACCAGAATTGACTCAAAAATTGATGAAGTAGAAAAACAAATCATGGGAAGTATACAGGGGGAAATTAAAAGTCAATTAGATGGGAATATTATGGAATATCAGAATAGTTTGGGAAATTTAGGGACAATAGTTAAGGATCAAGGGGATTGTATTGAAAACATTAAAATTAGTTTGGGGGATGAATTTGAACAGGTAAAAATGGAAATAAAAAATAATGAGGGACATAATAGGGAGAAGTTAGTGATGCATGAACATAAATTATTAGAACTTTCAGGAAAAATTGAGACTGAAAAAATGGAAATCATGAATGTGTGTCAGAAAAATGTTGAAGATATTAGAAGAATTGAGGGAAATATTTGCCAAGGGGGGATTACCAATGGGAGTTATGTAGTTCAATTGGGAAGTCAAGAAGGAGGAATTAAATTTGACGGGGATATTAGAAAACTTCACCCGAAAGTATTTGTTAATATAATTAAAAACAGAATTAAAAATATAATTGATTTTGAAGATGCAAAAATAATAATAAGAAATATGTTGTTAGGGCATCCTTTACTATGGTTTTGCAATAAAGAAGTGGATATTCATAATACTAGAGAGTTTGAACAACATTTTATACAATATTTCTGGGGCGAATTGCAACAATCGATTTTTAGAGAGAAATTATATTTTGGAAGGTTTAATTACAATTTGAATAACAATTTAAACGCTTATGCAATGCAACTATATAACATAGCTCAACATTTGGATCCCAAAATGCGACAAGATGAAAAAATTCTTTACATTTCTAGATATTTTAGACAGGATGTGTCTGAAACCATATCCTTACATAATATTAAAACTTTGGAAGGTCTGTCAAGCTACTTACAGAGAGTTGAAAGAATAACTAGCAATTTTAAGGGAAATAATTTTATTGAAAATGGACAAAATCGAGGGAATTATGGCTATAATAATAAGGAAAATTATGATAACAAAAATAATGGAAACTATAATCAATTTAATCAAAACAGGGATAATATATAGTAATAATGGGAATTATAATCAATTTAGAAATGACAGAAACCATGGACAGGGCAATCAAAATAGAGGTAACGAAAATTTTGCACAAGGGTATTTAGGGAGAAATAATAATAATAATTTTGGACAAAATTATCAAAATAGAGGAAATTTAAATAGGGGAAATGATAGGAATTTTAGATCAGGACAAGGAAATAGAAACTATAATGGGAATAACTTTAATTATAATAATCGCCCGATTTATAGGAACAATAATTATGTAGATTATGATCAAAATAGGAGACAAGCAAATGATGATCATGGGGAAAATCATGAAAATCAAAATTCAAGGGGGTTAAATCATATTCGATTAGATCCATTACTAGAAAATGCCAGTTCTCCTGGAACGAGTAGGGAACAGGATTTTGTATAAAGCGCGTCCAAATGGATATACAACATTCTTATTTATGATATTTTTTTTTAAGTTATCTAGTTATTAATAAAATAGGAAGTTGAGAATTTTGAAAAATAAGATTTTATTAATGTCTGAATTTGGAAAAAGAATGAAATAAGAATATGAAATAAGAATTTTTTCAATTATTTGAGCAAATAATATCATCTAAACAGAGTGTTTTTTTTTTAAAGAAAGTTGGTTATAACAAGTTGGATATCAAATTTTATAGAAGGTTGAATTTAAAGAAGTCTTATTTTGAAAAACATAGATAATAATTGTAAAAGAAAGCTGAAAAGATATTATGAAATATTAAATGGAATAATAATAAATAAATATGAATTATAAAATGAGTTTATATGATATAATGCTATTGAAAATAAAATATTATAGTAGGATAAATAAATAAAATTAGAAAGAACAGACTATGGCATAAGAAAAGGTAATGATATAAAAAGTTAAGGCAATTGAAGTTTGTGTTAAAAAAAAATAAAACTTTTAAAGATAACTAAATTTGAAATTTGATAATGTTTAGCAAATGAAAAGGAGATCACTCTGTATAAGATTTTTCTATAAATATTAAAATTGTAAATAATCATTTTTTTTTTAATTAAAACAAATACATTTTTCAGAATTCTAACAAATAAAAATGATTAGAATCAAAATAGAATTAATAGTAAGGTATTTTAGTTTGATATTTTATAGTTGTATTACATAAGCAAAGGGTTGATATTTTAATGCAGGATTATAAGTAAAGATTTAAAATTGTAATTTTTTTCTCTAAACAAACATGAATGTTTGTATCAAAGAAAAAAATTAAAATTTGGGGATTTTATAATAATATCAATACCAAAATAATAAAAATGATAATAATAATAATAATAATAATAATAATAACATTAAAATAATAAGAATGAACTAAATGCATAACTAGAATAAACCACCCTGTACATGAAAAAAGAAAGATAAATGAGACAGATGTCATAGTGAGAGAGAATTTTTGAAGGGACTAAAATAAGGTCTTTTTAAATTGTAAAATTTGAGAAATGAGTATAAAAATCAATGAAATAAGGCTGATTAAATAAGCAAATTTATTTATGATATGTAAAGGTAATTGTTATAAGAAACGTCAAATGTAGCTGCGCCAAGAAAACTATAGAAACATTGTCCAGGACTGACTATTACAGCAAAATACGACCGTTTAAGAAGCATCAATTTACTGTGGATCATGCAAAGGCGAATCCGTTTGTATTAGCTAATGGAAAGCAAAAAAATGAATACGAACTGAGTGAGTACTCTTATGTGCACTGACTTTTTTTTTTTTTTTGATAATGAGTTATTGAGTTTTATGCAAAGAAAGATTGGATTTTATCGTTAACCAATAACATAAAAACGTTAGAGTGATTAGTGTAGATAAATTAAAATCCCATAATAGAAAATTTTATTTCTTTGACAATACGAAGTGACATTTCTTATAGAATTTGGGTATAAGTGTCATAGAAATAAAGTTGTGTTTCCATTTGGAATAATATTTACTTCTATATCAACGAATCCCCATTGATATTTTTTTTTGAATTGGTTATTTTTTAAATTTAGTAGGTGTGAATGATTATAGTTCTAAGTAGGTAGGTATTTATAAGATTTTGAACATAATTTGTGACCACTTTCGTATTTTTTGGTTTCTCTAATAGTGTGTTACAAATAAACAATATAGTTGTGTTGAAAAATTTGCTTATTTAATTTAGAACATACAGGGTTTTTGAAAAGTGTACACAGGTATTTATTTTTTGATCTTTGGCAGTTGTTTCAGAATTTAACTATTTGAGGACAGATGCAATTAAATTAAAACAAAATTAAAGTAAAATTAAAAATAAAGTCTAATAGTTACATTGAAACCACCCCTGGGAGAAAGAGAAAGGGCAGTTCTAATATTAATTATTATTATAATTATCATTACAATATATTATTTGAAATGTATATATATATTAAAAATAAGATAAATACTAAAAATTAGAAAAACGAAATATAACTTGTCTAGTGGACTGGTTTTCTATATTTTGGCTTTTAAATAGGAATGGAACTGTTGACGTGACTTGTTTATGTTATGCTTGGCTTTCAATACTGATACTTAAAATTAAGTTTTTTTCACTAGCCCATATTCGTATAACACTCTTTTTGAATAGAATGCTTTGCATCAGATCACCTTTTTTTTTTAAGTGGGACATTCTTGCATTCTTTGGGGACAATGGTAAATATAACTTGAAAATAGGTTGATTTTCATTTTTATCTCTTCCTTCTTTTTTCGACTCAATTTTTTCTGACAATATCACACTTTATTTTTGAACTGGTTAAAGACACATGACTCATATTCTGGCCTGGATTTCAGTTTAAATGATTACTAACTTCGAAGGAGCTCGGTTTCCCTAAAAATGAAAAAGTCATACTTGATGTCGTCTCTAGTATTGTTTATCCTTGTTACATGTAAAAAGATCACTTTTTGAGATGTATGTTATCAGTATCAGTATCATGAGCATGAGTTCCTTTACTTTATTTTAATTTATCGATACAGATCAGACAGTTGATGAGACACAATAAGTAGCATTCTAATTCCGCTTTTCAAAATATGATCTACTTACAGTGGGTACTTATTCGTGTATGTCAAAAAATTTTAGTTTACTATATAAACTTTAATTAACTCTACAAATCAATTCAACTCAAAACCTATTAAAAAAATAATAAGGAAAACAATACAAATAACCTTCTGTGTGCCAACCAAATGCAATTTAATTTATTTGACAGGTTTGAGATTGAGGAAACAAATCGTAAACAAAAATGATCAGTCAGCGTCTTATCAACTGCTTATGAAATGTGTTTCTCTAATTTTAAAAAATGTTTGACGATGACGAACACGGCCAATGCGTAGCCCGAACTCACCTTCTGAAAGATATAAGTTTAGGCCTTGGTCTAGACTATGGAGGAAGGATAGTTAGGTTTAAAGACGTGATCCAGACAGTGTTTCCTTGGTTGGAAAAATACCTATCTTTTATTAAATATTCTTCATTCTTCAAAGTTTTTCAAGTTTTATTTTCTTGCATCAAATTCTGATTGCAAACAGCGACTTTAGGCTGTCGTTGCCATATAGTTGATATACTTATACAAATAAATAATTTATTTGCCAATTTTTTAAAAGAGTAAGAAAACGAAACGGAAGATTTATGTAAAAGAATAAAAAAAAATGTCAGATTCATTTACAAAATTATATCTTTAGAATAAGTATTATCCCAACATAAAAAGTTAAAATAAAAAGCATAAATACCTAATATAACAAAATAAATAAGTTTAATTTTATTTAAATATATGTTTTTTATTATATTTAAATATTACACGGAAAAGATAAAAATAGTCCAATTAAATAACGAAAAAAAGCCCCTTCGAGCTTACATTAATTTGTAATTGGATGAAACAAAAAGGACCTTGTGTATTTTGATGTGATCTTTCCGAAAAAAAGAAAAAAAAGATGTAGCAGTTTTTCAATTTTTTTTAAATTAGGAAAAACCGGGTTTTACAGAATTTTCCATTGTAAAAATGCTAATTATCTGGGTAAGTATCATTCCGATAGTGAAAATAAATGCACCATTCCAAAGAGGAGGTAAAAATAGTTCGGAAATTCATTGTACAGGTAGTTTTAATGGCGAATTTCTCGCAGCCAGAAGTGCTTTTACCAAAAACTCGTTTTTTCGTTTTTTTGATCAGAACCATGGACATGAAATTTGCGATGAATTTGTGGCGAAATTATAAATGTTAGACATATGTGCCCATGAGAGAAGTTGCGTATTTTTTTGTTGGCTCTCAAATAAAATAAGTCCCGCGGCGAAATCTGACATAATTTTTCGGGAATTCGCAGGAAACCAGAGGCGTAGTTTTTTTCGAAAAACTGCTACATTTTGTTTTGCCTTTTTTCGAAAAGATCACCTCAAAATACATAGAATCCATTTTGTTTCATCTCATTACAATTTAATGTAAGCTCAAAACCCGTAATTTAATTCGATTAAAAGCTTTTATTTGAACTACATAATTTTATAAAAATCTGAATCAAGTTAAAACGATATACCTGCCCACACAATACCTTCTGCAGACGATACCTATAGTGTCGTTTGATATCGAGTGAGTCGATACCAAACAGAATCCCAATGCTGCTCACGTGTAAAATAATGAAGCGCGTGTGCAGCGTAATGTGCCACGCCGGTGCTGCTGCGAATAAGTTAATCTTGATAAATATTGAAATATAATTTAAAAAAAAGACATTCGAAGGTTTAAAAAGTCACAAGGATAATTTGTTTAAAAAAGGACTGTCCTTTTCAAAAAAGACAGGTGGCAACCCTACTAGCCATGTTTGTTTACATTATGCTTTTCCTTAATTTTTAAGCAATTAATGATATTAAAATTACCAAAAAAGCATTTTTTTTTCAGTAGCATGTCGTACAATTCTAAATATTTTTTTTATCTATTACAAATAAATCTACTTTCCATTAACAATGGATCCGTGAAAAGACATGATTTTCATTATTACAGCACCGATAATAAACATGAATTTCGAACTGTAGTTCTACAAAACCGATAGTCGGTATATGGTGGGGTCTTACTTTTTTGATGGCCATTTAAATTGAAGAAATTTTTTTAAATTTTTGAAAAAATATATCTGAAACTTTCTAGAGGATATTCCTTTGGATATTAGACGAAAAAATGTGGCTGCAGTTAAATAGTGATTCCGCCCATTTTTCGCATAATGTGTGGATATATTTAAACCAAAAATTTCCTAAAAAATGGATAGGAAAAAGAGGCCCTACTAATTACCCCCTAGATCACCCAAACTAACTATTTTGGGAATATGTTAAAAATGTACACAAACACAGCCGACCATCGCCGAAGATTTGAAAACACACATGCGTTTGCTATTAATAATTCAGAGATGTTCAGTAATGTAAAGAATAATAATTTTGAAAAGGGAATTGACAATAATCATCATTTTGAACATTTATTGTAAATTTTGAATTTAACTGAAACATTTTGAAATAAATATGTTTATTTAATAGCTTTGATAAAATAAAATTATTGGTAGATGTTTAAAATTTATTGAGTCATTGAAACTACTACTGATAATAATTTTAAACAGAGACCCACCACAGCTTTCTTTGACGGTACAGATTTCTTATTTAATTAATTTTTTCTTCCTTTATTACCTATCCTATAGTCTGTTTTATCTTTTAAATCTAATAATTTTTAAATTTAATATTTTATACCATGTATTAGATCAGGGTTTCCCAAAATTTTTGATACACGGGCCCTAATTCCCTATTTATTTAAAAAAGAGTGGGTTGGCGAGCCGGACATTGTAAAAAAAGTGTAGCTAGTTATATATTTATTTTTATAAAATGGGTACAACGTTATATACATATTATTATGCAATTTTGTTTTTTTTATACATTATGTAACACAATGGGCAAGACTAATAAATAATCAGTAAATTTTTAAAATACTTTTATTTTTAAATGCAAACTTTTTACTATAAAATAAAACAATTATATATAATACAATCCAAAATATCTCTATAACATCTAAAACAAAATTTTCTTACAAATTTAGACGTGATATATATAGACCGTCAGATAGTGACTGATTTAGATGCCCTATTTTCGCATACAAGCCTCAAAGAGGGTTAAAAAGTACATCGATTTTGAGTAGAATGAAAGGAAATTTACGAGTGGCCCCTGGGGATAACATATGGAAAATTCGATTTTCCTTAACAGAAATAGAAGGTGTTTTTTAATGATTTTTCCACGCAAGCCATTTTCACTATATGATTAATTAATAGAACTGGGCTTCGAAAAACGAAAAGCTTTTATATTGCAAGTGGCTAAAGGGTTGAAATAAGAGCGTAACCTTGTAAAGAAAAATCGATATTTTAACCGATTTTTCCTCACAAGCCAATCAAGAGTATGAAAACATCGTAACTAGCCCAAAAAACATATTGACTTGAGTGGCGCGAGTGGATTTTGAGGTTGGAAAATTTAACAGAAATTTTTTTCGATTTTTCAGTTATTTTCCCATCAACGAAATTTTTTGCAATAAAAATTTATGAATTTAAGAGCCCAGAAAAAAATAATGGCTTGAGTGCAAAGCGTGGTCTTCATATTTTCAGAACATAGGAAAGTTGCTGGAAAAATGTATGCAAATTGCCACAATTTTCCCACACAAGCCGTTTGAAATGTGCTTAGAAAAAGTGATTCTAAGACTATATAACAAAAGACTTGAGTGTCGGACATGGCCATCATATTATTTATATCTTTATAATTTATTTAACAAAAAGCTGACAAGAAAATCTAGAAATTTCCACCATTTTCTCACGCAAGCCGTTTGTCATATGCTTAAAAAAAATATGTCTAAAATGATATAACAAAAGGCTTGAGTTTCGGACACAGAGCATATTATTTATCTAAATAGGAACTGACAAAAAAATTTACAAATAAATATTTATGCAGGGTTGTTATTATTTATTGTTCGGTGATTATTCGTATAGTAAATTTTAATATGAATTTAGTGCTGAATTAACAATATGTTTATTTTATAGAAAAATTTATATATTCTTTCAAAGGGCTCTTAAATATATACTTTAAAATACCTGTTAAGGGTCGATCTTTTAACCTCTGAGTAAAGTTACATGTAGGTTTACTTGACAAATTAACAAACAATATTCCTATAGTTTAATCAGCAAGTAGTTACTTTCAACTTTACTCAGAGGTGAAAAGACTTGGCTCTATTAACAGATTCGTTACAAAGATATGTTGGTCCATTTTTGAATTTTTATAAAATTAATGTACCTATGTATAAAATAAAAATGCAGCTACTAAATATGAAAAAGTAGATATTCTAGAATTTAATGATGACAATCAAGTATTCTATGGAATAGACAGAAACCATTTTAAATTGCTTTATGTAAGATATTAAAGCAATCAAGAATGTCATGAGATAAATATTTTCAGAGATCAAAATTATTTTCTTGAAGTCGATTAGAAAATATTGATGTAGCTATGATTTTTGATAAGTTGATAGGTATATAATATTATGATAAATTATTTCACTGGCTTAAACATACAAATTATCGGATTAAATAATTATTGTGCGTTATTAATTATCCTTATTTTTATAATTAAACTTTCTTTGGTTAAAATTGAAGTCACATTTAAAATATATAGTCGTTGAAATAGTCCGGCCACGTGACAACTCTTATAATAAAATTGATATAAAATAATTTTGATAATTGATATTGATAATTCTGGGTGATATTTAGGTTTTTAGTTAATTTTGTTTTTACATGGCGAATTCCAACAATAATATTCCATTAATTTATAGAATAAATACTTATAGATAATTTACAGTTATTTGGGAGTACCATGGTTGGAAAAACGGACACGAGGACCTGTTTTATTTGCAAACAATCCACCCACCAGAATATTATATTATTTGACCATGAATGTTGATCAAAATTTAAAAAAAAAATATGGAATGCCGAAACTTCTACAAATTGAAGTATATCGTAAAATCACTTTGTATATAATTTAACTAGTAAAATTAATATTAGAATTTACTAAGTTCTTTATCAATATCTTTGAAATAAATTATATAATTTTAATATGAAAACCCAAATTATGAAGACCCATATCCTGCGCATTATTTTCATAATATAAAACGTTATTATGCTTATACGAGAAGGAAATTTATGCTAAATTATTCATTTAAAATATTTAAAATTATTTCTGATACCTTGGTAGGATTCTTCTCTCGACCATTCACTGTTGAGTTCTAATTAACAGTGCTGTTTCTAAAATGGCGTTGGAAAACAGTAACAAATCCTACTTAGAATACGAGGCGAAATAATCATAGCAGATGGAGCCGATGACATAAAAAAATAACCCTGCATAAACATTTCTACATTTTCTGACATATTTTTTAAATAAATAATATGTTCCATTTTCGACACTTATGCTTTCATTATAGGGTCTTAACACTATGCTTGTATGAGAAAATAGTGGACATTTCTAGATTTTTGTTAAATAAATTATGTATAATTAATATAATAATCATGTCCGACACTTAAGCCATTTGTTATATAGTCTTGAAATAATTTTTTCCAAGCATATGCCAAACGGCTTGTGTGAGAAAATGGTGGATATTTATAGATTTTCTTGTCTGCATTTTGTTAAATAAATTATGTATAAATATTATGAAGACCATGTCCAACACTCAAGCCTTATTATATATATATATATATATATATATATATATATATCTACAAAGTATTACTGAGCCTCCCCCCATGTTAAATTTCAGGTTCACTGAGACTCCGCTGTTACTGGGCTTCCGATATACGGATCCCCAGTGACAACCCATTGAAAATTGTTCCAGATGATGTAGACACCCTAAAACACCCATTAACACAAAAATCTCGAGGACGCCCATTTGAGCCGTTTTTTGATCCTGTATAAAATATTAGTTCAGGCGTTCGCCGCTTGGTGCGCTGCTAATATACATTTCGCTGTGTATAAGATGTTTAATGTTACATGTCAACTGGGCGCCTTAAGCTATTCGCTGCGCGCTTTTGGTTTGGCAACGTTGCAGTTGATTATATATACGTACTAGGAGGCTCGCTGATTTTGTCTTTCGACTCGAGTCATTTTAAAAATTAAAATGTATCAATTTCGATCTTGAACGCGACAAGTACTACAGAGCGCCGTAGAAAATAAAATGCCACAATAAACATTTTTGTTTTAGAAAATGTTTAATAATTTTTTGGTTGATATTATTTAAATAATAAGGTTAGCACCTTGATTAGTACGTATATTTAGGCATTATTATAAAAGTAAATAAAAAGAAAATTCCAACTCAAATGTGATATATGACCAAGACGTAAAATAAAATAAGTAAACTTTTTATTTTAATTTAGTTTATTTTCTCATAATTCAATATATCTTGTAATCATCTTGTAATGACGTCAATGACAGTATTTTATAAATAGAACACCCTATATTTTTACCAATTTTACAAGAACAAGTTACGTATTGTATCAGGGATCCTTACTGGGCATTGCCCACTAAAAGGACACCTTAAGTAAACTAAGAGTAGTAGAATATAGTGAGCAGATTCTGTGAAGAGGAAGACAAAACCTCCATTCACATTCTGACAATGTGTAGCACTTCAAAATCCAAGGACACTATACCTAAGAGCATATTAAATAGAAGAGTGATATTTACCTAACTTGAAGCCACTCAAGGAAGATATGATTGGAAGGATCGTTGCGACATTTCCTTGCTGCATTAGCGACAAAAGGGGTACAATAAATATTTTAGGTCGTAGTGTTTTAGCACCCCATTCCCAACATAACATACAAATTTTTAAGCTTCCTTTTATTATGCTGATTTCAATTGTATCACCACTTGCTTCAAATTAATACAAAGAATTGTTTAAATTAGGTCGATTTTTATTCTAAGGCTGGCACATTTTTATCACATCCTAAACTGACACACAACATTCCCCTCTCCTCCTTCCCACTACTAACCAATACAATTTAAATAGAAAACGTACTAAGTATTACACATCAACGCAAATGTAATTTAATGAATAATTTTTAGAAATGTGACTGTTTATAGTGTTACTTTTGATTTTAGCGCCCTTTAGCATGATAAAAAAGTGGTACGTATTGTTAAGTGTGACAGCTCATTTGAAAGCTTATTATAATAGTAATTTAATGTGCAGCATAATTTTGTTAATTTGGTTTATTGGGATTTTCATTACATTTATTTATTCTTAACCTTAATGGCAACAATCTATTTAAGTTCATGTTCCTTCGAATTAAGTTTTGTTACGTTGTCCTATAAATCATTAAAATTGACTTTCCACTGAAGTGTCGTATTGTGGATTATTCATTTTCATGCATCCAAAATTAAAATATACCATTTCGAACTTTTCGTGTGGAATATAGAGATTTAAATAAATATAAGTATGCTTACATCCTTGAGACTCATTGCGATATAAGCTGTGCAGCGCACTACCTATTCAATGGCCTGACTCACGGTATGTATGACTTCCACCTCACTCCAACTTAAGTTCATCCCTAATGGATTTCGCTTATATGGTCCGCGTTTAGATTTTTGAAGATGTATACGGTACGACTAGGCCTCCAGCTGTGTTAATTTTCAGGTTCACATAGCCTCTGCTCTTGATTATACAATGCGGATCTAAAGTCCCTCCACCTCCTATTTATTTTTTGATCCGTCATGAGATATGAATTCATAAAAATCTTTGATTTTAAACGAGAATAATACAGTGCCAAAGGTTAAATATTTGTGGTACACCAGTTGATAGCATTGAACATTTAAAACAAAGAATTCATTATGAGTAAAAAGAAAAAATATTTTAGTTATATTGTTATCATTGGAAAGGGTTTCAAATAATATATCACTTGCCATAACGGCTCCCGTCTGCCATTTTTAATGATTACGTCACCTAATATATTTAAAAAGGTAGTGTACATTCCTTGGTTTAGTTTCCCAAAATTTCAAATAAAAAAAAATATATATTCAGGTTTAAAGATACTAAATGGGGCAGTATACAAGTTTGTAATAGGTACACAAAAATAAATAAATATTTTTTAATGAAACTGTGGTTCTTTGTATATTCAGGTACTATAAGATATGTTCCTAATATACACTATATCTAGCGCTATATCTATAGAGTGTGACTGGGCCTCCAGCCTTGCTAGTTTTCAGGTTTATTGAGACTCCGCTATCCATTATATACGGATTCTACAGCAGAGTCTCAGTTAACCTAAAATGATTCATTTTTACTTTCCTATCTGTATACAGATATAAGGAAAGTAGAGGAATCATGATTTTTTTTGACCTCGAGTTTTCGACGGATTTTTACGTTTTGAGGTCCCCTGAATCCGTTTTGACTATTTTTGCGATGATGTGTGTGTGTGTGTGTGTGTGTGTGTGTGTGTGTGTGTGTGTGTGTGTGTGTGTGTGTGTGTGTGTGTGTGTGTGTGTGTGTGTGTGTGTGTGTGCGTGCGTGTGTGTGTGTGTGTGTGTGTGTGTGTGTGTGTGTGTGTGTGTGTGTGTGTGTGTGTGTGTGTGTGTGTGTGTGTGTGCGTGTGTGTGTGTGCGTGTGTGTCTGTATAACTCATGAACCGATACAACGAAAAACACCAAATTTTAAACTTAAGCTTTGTTTTAGCGTCCAATGAGCTGATTAGATTTTGGGCAGAGTCGGAACATCTGGGGGGATACTTTATAGGTGGTCATTTTTATATTTTATGGAATATTTCTGTTATTTACGTTTGGAGAAGAAAATTCTTCAAATCATTATCTATAATTTTTGTTCTATGCAAAATTTTCCTAAAATGGTCCGTATTCGAGAAATTTGACAAAATGTAAAAAAACTAATTTTTTAAAAAAATTGTTTGAATAAAAGTTGTTTGTAATATAATTCTCTATAATTTTTATTCTATACATAATTTCTCTAAAATGGACCGTATTCGAGATATTTGAGAAAATGTGTAAATTTCGAATTTTGAAGAAAACTCAAAAACTGATAAAGAAAAAAACAAAATTTTAAACTTAAGGTTTATTTTGGCCTGACGTGAAATGATTAGATTTTGGACAAAGTCGAATCATCTGGGGGGATACTTTATGGGAGGCCGTTTTTATATTTTATGGAATATATCTGTTATTTATGTTTGGAGGAGAAAATTGTTCAAATAAAAGTTACTTCTAATATTATTATCTATATTTTTTGTTATATGTCAAATTTTCCTGAAATGGTCCGTATTCGAGAAATTGGACAAAATGTGCAAAATTCTGATTTTTATGAAAATTGTTGAACTAAAAGTTGTTTGCGATATCGATCTCTATAATTTTTGTTTATACATGATTTTTCTGAAATGGACCGTAATGGAAAAGTGCTAAATTTAAATTTTTCAGTATTTTCGTTTTCAATGAATATCTATAGATAAATGTTTCGAGGTAGATATATGTGGACAATGTATATATTTGGTTTATCCTCCTCTAAACATTTATAGAAGTGCTGCAATAGGTTGTACAAAATAACCGGAAAAGCCTATAATAACTAGATAGGAAAGTCATGTGTTGGACACATCAGATTTTTAAATATAGGAAATGGGAGAATATAAAAGTGTGTAATCGGTACGCAAAAAAGTGTTGAATATTTGCTACATAGGAGTTTGAATTTTTAGTTTTCTTTTTATGGCTTTTTTTAGTGCAAATATGACATGTTTATTTACGTGTTTGTTTTTATTTTTTCATGAATTTTTTATAAATAAATATTTTTTAATGGAACTGTGGTTCTTTATATATTAAGGTACTATATACAGTGCGTCCATAAAGTAACGCATAAATTCATTATTGGCTAAATGAACAATAAAATTAGGAATTCCCAAAACAGGTCGATTTTTGATTTCAATTTACTATTGTTTCAAATCATAATCTAATATACAGGGTGAACCACTTTCGTGTAATGACGTCATTACCATTTTTTTCAAATGGAACCCCCCCTTTTTTTTCAATTTCCAAATTGCCTTTGCTGAGCTGATTCCAAAAATGTATAATATGTTGCTTCAAATTGGTACAGGGTGGGCAAAAATGCAAAAATTTACTTAGAAAGTAATGAAAATAACGAATAAACGTAATAAACACATTAAATGAAATTACGTATTGTTATTACAACTACTTTGATAAACTATCAAGAACATACAGCATTATTCTTAGTAATTGTATCTTACAGCTTTTATTAGTGATCCAAGCCCCTGGACTATAAAAATCTTTTTGTTTGGCATTATCTTTTACCAGTTTTTTTTATTTGACATACCAGTTTTTTTTATTTGACAACACTGTCAAAAACATTGAAGCACAGTTTCGTCATGGTATAAAAAATAAAAGGTAGGATATCAAAAGTGTCAAAAATAGGACGGCCACGCGCATAACGTCACGCGTAGAGTTTGTATAGGCGCGAATTTAAAAATACTGACGAAGTGTGAGGAAAATATATGCTACTTACAGAAAGTTAATGAATATTAAGGATACTATTTTAGAAATTACATGAAATATCTATGGATATTATTATAGGATAGTTAAGGAAAGAACTATGAAGGAACATAAATGCAAATACATACATAAGAGAAGTATTTATTTGAACAGTTTTTTTCCTTTTTCTTTTTTAATGATTCATTATGGTTATACAAATTCGACTTCTAAAGACTAGTTTTTATAACCAGGATAATGAAAAGAGTATCTTCGCAACTTGAAACTGGGGATCCTGGTAACAATTTTGCATCTGGATATGCCGGAAATTTTTATCTGATTACTCATTTACCTGCATTAAATTACCCAATTGAATAAAAATAAATTTAAAAAATATGTGTTTTCATATAATATAATGCAAAGCATAAAAAAATGTACGAAATACAAATAACAGCTACATAACATATTGTGGGTGCATAAAAATAAAATGTCATTGCAATTTTCCTGGACAAAGTCGCTGACAGTTTTTTTAATTCACTCATCAAGTACAAGTCGAAATTTTCTTTTGTTTGCCTCATTTACAATTTCACTTTTGTTTATATTGCGAAATTTTTAGCCTTCAAAGGGTAGAGTCTCCAGTTTAGAAGTCCCAAGTTGCGATTGAACCAATGTGAAGTTCTGTTTGGAGGTTCCTCTTATAATTGGAAGGTTGAAAGTGCTTGGAATACATATGAAAATTTATTTGCAGGGTTACGAGCCACTGCAAGGGCTGTTCCATGTCGAATTTTCTTGGGAAGGAGGGTAGAATTGCCTATTTAGCATATATAAAAGGCTCATGGATTTTAAGAATTTTAATCTAGGTAACGGCATGCTCCTCTAAGCCTCCGCTGTAGCCGCCCTTGGGCCACTCCTCACTTCTGACTGAGCTCTTACTGTCGAAGAAAGCGAAAAACCATAATATTTTTCTTGAATCCCTTGCTTTAATTGTTACTGTTACATCCGTACCGAAATTTTTCAAAGTTTTTCACTAAAAGCACTTAGAGAGAACAAAGTTTACAACATAATATAATACAAATATCTGTTTAATACCTTATAAATTACTATAAACGACTCCCAAACTACTGCAACATGCGTCTGTCATATGATATTTATTTCGTGCCAACTCTACTAACTCTACGCATGACGTCAGAGCCGCCATGACACCATGCGCGATATCCCCCCCTGCAGTTTCGTATTGTTAACGCTGTAGAGAAGGTACGTTCGTGAACTTTTTTTACAAAATGCCTTTAACCGAAAGTGGCAGGATTGAAATATTAATGATGATTGGTATTGGCGATAAGATGCGGACTCAACAAGAGGTATGCCGATTATTCCATGAAATGCACCCAGATCGTGAACCTATTTCACAATCTACGGTAAGTAGAATAGAGCGAAAATACAGAGAATTAGGACATGTGAGGGATGCAGCAAGGCAAGGTAGACCAAAAATTGATGAAAATATTCAACAAGACATAATTTTGTCGGCTGTAGAAAATCCACACTGTACAGTGCGAGGATTATCTAGGGATTTTGGTATTGGAAAGTCTTCAGTATCAAACATTTTCAAAAAGGTAAAATACCATCCTTATAAAGTACGTCTCATCCATGAATTGGCTGAAGACGACTTTGACCGAAGAACTGAATTCTGCGAGTATATGATGAACCAAAATAACAATTTCATTGATAACGTTTTATTTTCGGACGAGGCAACGTTTTATTTGAACGGTCATGTTAACCGGCAAAACACCCGTTATTGGTCTGATGAAAATCCACACTGGATACAAGAGTACCATACGCAAAGACCACAAAAAACTAACGTATGGGCTGGTATTGTGAGAAATACAATTATTGGTCCATATTTTTTCGATGAAAACTTAACAGGAGCATTATATCTGGATTTCCTACAAAATACATTAATTCCTGATCTGATCCAGCTTTTTCCTGATATTCCAATACCCACTAATGTAGACCGCAGAATCTGGTTTCAACAGGATGGCGCACCGCCACATTACGCAGTAGCAGTGCGCAATTTTTTAAACACAACTTTTCCACAAAGGTGGATAGGAAGAAGGGGACCAGTGGAATGGCCTGCTAGATCACCTGATCTGAACCCATTAGACTTCTTTTTATGGGGTTATTTAAAATCTAAAGTCTACTTCAACAGACCTGGAAATATCCCTCAACTACAAGACCGAATCAGACAAGAAATACAGAGCATAACACCCGCTATGCTACAGAATGTTAGAGACAACAGTAATGCCCGGTTCAGTCATTGTCTAACGGTCAATGGAGAACAATTTGAACATTTATTTTAAATTTTCGTTCGTTTGTTTGTTTTTGGAAGTGTATCACATTAATTGCATAACTACATAATTCCATTTAATTTGTTTATTACATTCAGTAACGTATTACTTTCCATAAACAATTTTCATATTTTTTTTTGCATTTTTGCCCACCCTGTACCAATTTGAAGCAACATATTATACATTTTTGGAATCAGCTCAGCAAAGGCAATTTGGAAATTGAAAAAAAAAGGGGGGGTTCCATTTGAAAAAAATGGTGATGACGTCATTACACGAAAGTGGTTCACCCTGTATATTAGATTATGATTTGAAACAATAGTAAATTGAAATCAAAAATCGACCTGTTTTGGGAATTCCTAATTTTATTGTTCATTTAGCCAATAATGAATTTATGCGTTACTTTATGGACGCACTGTACGTCCTAATATATATACCTAAACTATATATCTCGCTATATTTATAAAGTGCGACTGGGCCTCCAGCCGTGTTAATTTTTAGGTTCACTGAGACTCCGCTGTTAATAATATATGGACTCTACAGCAGAGTCTTAGTGAGCCTAAAAATTAACAAGGTGGGCCCAGTCGTACCGTATGGATATATAATGAGAATGTTTACTCATCAGTAAGCTTTAAGGATTTTTTTTTGAATTCGTTTAAAAATTTATATTATGTAGTAAGAAACTATTAACAGATTTCTATAATTTTTTAACCAGTTTTAAATATACAGTGAGTCCACTTAAGTACGCAGTATATTAAAAACTTTTTTATTATTAAATTAACGAGAAAAAGTTATTCTTCATAAAAAGTTCTGCATTGTTTAAAACCTAAAACCATCAGATATTTTATTTTATAAATTATTTTTAGTACCTTCTGGTAATCTATGTAGACGTAAATGTTTCAATCTATATTTTTGTTATTGTTCATCAAATTTATCATGTAGATTTTTATTTTCTTTAAAGCGTACTGATATATTATTCATTGATGTGATTTTATAATTTACTTCTTTTAAATGTTCTTCAATTGTTGTTAAAACAATATCGGTCATTGTTTAGCCAGATCTTTTAAAACCTTATATGTAATAATAATATCGGCGAAAAATTTCTGAGAGGTATCTGTAACAACATTATTTAATTTTTTGTTTTTTTGTAAACACCATTATTACATTTATGAAAACAAAAATTTTAATTTTAAACTAGTATTGAGCAAAAAAGTCATTATAATATATACACACAAAACTTGAGAAGACTTAAAAAGAATAGAACTATTGCAATTGGTTTGCCGGCAGAAACGACGAATTCGCATACTACTCGCTAAGAAGGTTTATCTTCAACGGGTTATTATTATTTTAAATAAAAACATATGGTCTGAGTAATTAAGTTTTTCTTCCTTTTGCTAAATAAATTATTAAAAAGTGGCAACAGTGCTTGGAGCCTCAGTAAATACATTCTCTCTAGTAAGAGGAGGCGCATTAACATAAAAAGTGTCAAAACATATGTCAGATGTATATAGTGGACGTTACGTTGACCTATCCAACTAATGGTAGTTGAATTAGTCTTTACAAATAACGGTGTATATAATGGCGTATATACGGTGGAGTTTTGGTAGGCCATTTATGGAATGGAGTCCCAGTAATGCCACGTAGCTAGATATATATATATATATATATATATATTCTTAGAATCACTTTTTCTAAGCATATGCCAAAAGGCTTGCATGGAAAAATGGTGGAAATTTATAAACTTTTTTGCCATTTTTTTGTTAAATAAATTATATATAATTAATATGATGACCATGTCCGACACTCAAGCCTTTTGTTGTATATTCTTTTTCATCACTTTTTCTAAGCATATGTCAAACGGCTTGCGTGGGAAAATGGTGGCATTTTCCATACAATTTTCCTGCAACTTTTCGACGCAAGCCTTCGTTTCGTCCACATCCGATACTCATGCCAATTTTATTATTACGTCTAACACATTATTAACATTATATGGTTAAAAAGGCTTGCATGAAAAAATAACTAAAAATCAAAAACAATTTGCGGTTATTTTTCCGACATCAAAATGCACTTATCCATTCGCGCCATTCAAGCCAATATGTTTTTTGGGCTAGTGACGATGTATGTATTCATACTTTCGACGAGCTTATGTGGACAAATTAGTTAAAATATCGATTTTTCTTTACAAGATTACGCCCTTATTTCAACCCTTTAGCCACTTGCACCATTAAAGCCTTTGGTTTTTCGAAGCCTAGTTCTATTAATTAATCATATAGTGAAAACGGCTTGCGTGGAAAAATGACCAAAAAACACCTTTTATTTCTGTTAAGGAAAATCGAATTTTTCATATGTTTTCTAAATCAGTCACTATCTGACGGTCTAATATGAAACTGCTTATTTTGACGATATATTATTTATATAACAAATTACAAAAAATTACTATCAGTTCTCTGTATCTGTAACGTGTGGAGGGTGGATTACTTCTCCCCTATTCCACTTACGCCTCATTGTGCATCCTCCTAAGATGATGGGCACCTCCTAGCTCGTGAGCCAGCCTACAGATTTAATGTAGTTGGCAACGTAGCCAAGAGGTGTATCTCTTATCGGCCGGTGTTAGCCGATACTCACCGAACACAAATCTTCTAATATATGAGAGCGTCGAGCAATCGTAAAGGATCTGCTCGATGGTCTCATCTTCTTGTTTGCATCCTTTGCAGAGTGCGGATTCTGACAGCCTCATGATATGGAGATGCTTCCGTACTTGGGAATGACCAGTCAGAATGCCTGTGACTAGGCGGAGATTCTGTCTAGTCATAGTCAAGTAATTGTCGGCTGCAGTGTTATCAGAATAACTTAAGAGCTCCCTGGCAACTCTGCAATTTCTTGTTTCATCCCTTCTTTTTTTGAATTTAACAAGAGAATGTTCTTTAATTAGGTCTGTCACTACCGATTTTGTCAGGCCAATAGAAGGGGCAAGGTCCAAAAAGTATTTGATTGGCTACTTTCTTGGCTAATGAAACAGCAAGACCTTTCGATCCATCTTAAGTTGACCACATTTGTTGATGGATACTTTGGCCAAAGCTTTGTGACATTCTTATACTAACCCTGAGTAAATTCGTGGTCCAGGGATGAGTAGTGCTTGTCTGTTTGAACTACACTGGCACTATTGCTCACAGCTCATTTTATATTTAGGTTCAAGAATGTGGAATATATTCCACATCCTGAGCCTTGTTTTGTTTTAGAACCATCGGTGTAGACATGAATCGTAC
This sequence comes from Psylliodes chrysocephalus, assembly GCA_927349885.1. Classification (NCBI taxonomy): domain Eukaryota; kingdom Metazoa; phylum Arthropoda; class Insecta; order Coleoptera; family Chrysomelidae; genus Psylliodes; species Psylliodes chrysocephalus. Next base: position 36,681,091 of record OV651813.1, read on the forward strand.
CTGCCCTTCCGGTAATTATATTTGTTTTGTTATAACTTTATCTAGCTTATGGAAGATATATCATGGTGAAATGGAGTCCATGTGAGCTTGAAGCAGTGGGAATGTTTCGAGCGCCTCCTGCCAAAAGCGACGTGTCGCCTCACCAGATCCTACATCAGGTTCTATTCCAACCACGCTGAGGCGTATCATTGTCGTCAGAGCAACCTCCTTGAGGTATATATCAAGGGGAGTTAGACTAAGAGTCACTTACTTGGCTCTGGTCGATGTTGTTTCCATGGCTCCTGTTGTGTTGAGACATGCTGTTCTTTGAATTTGTTCTAGTTTACGGATAGCTGTTAATTTTTGTGTTTTTGATACCCAGACAACTGCACCGTGTGTTAGCATAGGGCTTATGATAGTCGTGTAAGTCTATGCAATGACTCTGGGGGAGAAACCCCAGGTGCGCCCCACGGTTCGGCGGCATTTTTCATAAGCAATGTATGCTCTTTTGACTCCGTTTTCTAAATGCGAGTTTTATGTTAACTTGCTGTCAAAGGTGAGATCTAGGTACTTCACCTCTGTTGCAAAGTTTAGTTCTGTGTTTAGGAGTTCTGGAGGTTTAAATTTGAAAACTAAAATAGCTATTTGTGTTTTAAGAGTGAAAAGTAATATTTTGCCGCTTTAGGCAGAGAGTTGGCCGCGTGGCGCGGTAATCTGTCGAAAGCGGCAACGAACTTTTCGCTCAAAATGCACACAAGATTTTTTCTACGATCACATTATTTTAAGAAATAGATATAAAAACTGAAAATTTGTCACAAGTAGTGTATAATGTGTTGCCTATATCTAGGAGTTGATATTCAAAGTCAATATTAACTCAAATAATAAAAGAAAAAACGTCAAACTAGGTATAAATAAATTCAAAAATCATTTATTAAAAATAAATATTAGTATATTATATCTAATTTAAATTAGGCTACCGACAAAGCTGTCAAGTTTTCCGTTCGGCGATGGACAAAGATGTTACTTAATGTCAGTTCGCGGAAAACGTCAACTTTGTGGTTGAATTTCGACGCGCAGAAGCCTAATTTGGATAATGATCGTAGAAGCCATTTGACATGCGTCTTTTAATAATTCGGGATATTGTTAACCAAGTTTCGCAGTTGAAAAATAATATAAAAATCTCATTAAATAATTTTATAAAAAGTTTAGCAATTTTCTAATTTATAAACTTTTAATTGAAACTTACCACATTATAGGGGGTAATGATTGACAACCTGTGTTATTTTTAACAGGTCTGTTATTTTATAAACATACAGAAATAACAACCTGTTTACAAATAACGTGTCTGTTAAAAATAACATTACTTGTCCATCATAACCCCTATAATATTCAGCTGAGGACAAAATCTCCCAAAAATGTTTTGGTCTATTATTATCTACTTATACCTTACTTTTTGGCTAAATTCCCCATGTCTTCTTCCTTCTCGATTGCTTAGTCAACCCCCAACTGCCAGATTTTCAAAGGTAATACCAAAAGAGGTGAGAAGTTTTTGTTATTTCCTTGGAAATTATGAATCTAAATTTCACGAAACAAAATCCTCCTTCGTTAGTGGCGTAGCGCAGCCCCATGGTATATAAGTTTTGATTTTTTTAGGTAATTATTATTTTTATGACATTGTAATTCTATGACATCTCAGAGGTACCTTCTAAGAATAGTTTGTCTCAAGTTTAGGGACAACATTATGTTTATTTCATTGCAAACGGTCATTAGTTCACATGCCTCTAGTTTAAGACTGATAGACTTATCGACACCACAGGAATAGTCGCGAGCATATTTGTGTTTGAATCAACATGTAAAAGATGTTTTTGGCAAACATGTGCAGAAGAAAATAATGTAAAAGAAATTGCCGTAAAAATTAAACTGTATTATTTTATAAGTAAATACAAATTATTGCATGTAATAAGTTTTTTTATCTGGTACTTATTTTATAAAAGTCAAATTTATTATTAAATCATTACACAAAAGTTAAATTGACAAAAGAATAAGATGTAAAGATTTTTTTTTGAAAAAAATTTAAGAAATTGGGTCAGGCAGACCTGCAGCAACTAACCACGATTTATAAGCATACGTGCCAGATGAACGGTGGAATTTATTAAGTGAAATTTGCATAATTTGTTAGAAAACAATAAAATGTTTAAAAAAATATTCTCACCTTGCGTGGTAATTGAAAACATTATTTAGCAATATAAATATAATTTTTATAAACAACATATGCTTTGATTCCGTAAGATGCAGTCGATTCTGTATCTAAAATATATATATTTCAACAACTTAAACTATTTTTGTCCATTTTTCGTCATCTTCTTGACGTTTCACCCGAGAATAACGATCAAGGAGAAGCGACAGTAGCTGTCGGTGCCTTTGATATCGGATGTACCTTTTTCAAAGCATGACTTTGATTGATACACAACTTAGCACGCTGAGAAAACATGGTTATTTTCTACACTGAGCGAAATAGTTTGGCAAATTATCTGAAATCATTGTTATAGTCCATGCGCAAATGTTGTAATGTGATTTCATTATATTAAAGTACTTTGGGTTAATAGCAATGGTGAAATTTCGGCACCAAAATATAATTCATTATGTAATAATTAATTATTTATTATAAAAGTAAAAAAAGTTTATTATTTTATAATTTATCTATAAAATTTGTTCAATATTTGGTTTATTTATTGTTAAAAATGTAATAAAAGCCCCATATTTAAATTAAATTACCTTTTCCTTAAGTAAAAATAAGGTAAATAAAATTAAGGGTGCCAAAAAAAATTTAGGTAACAATTAAAAAGACATTAAGTTTGAGATATTTAACTAAATATTTGCAATGTGCTTATATTTTCAAAAACTTTTAGGTTTAAAAAGTACTTACATATTTTTAGAGTTTCTGGATTTATATTATATTAAAAGGACTTTCAAGTCTATCACTCATTTCTGTATAAACAAGTGTTTTCTCGCCAAGTTAAGCCAGATGTCATTTAAGGTTTATGTACTTAGAGTTAAATACCTGACCTGGCTATCACCCAGACAATAGAAATATGTCCATTGGACGTCCATTCGATATTCAATTTTGGATCTCTAGACGTCCAAGAATGAGTTTTTTCTGGACTTCCGATATCCAATAGACGTCCAGTGAAGTATACAAATTACACACTTTTGAGCATTCAGAGGACGTTCAATTCTGGAATATATTTGGACGTCGAATACTGAACATTCAAAAAACGTCCAGGATTATATTTCCATTGAGACCACATCCCCACTTTTTTTACAGAACCGCAACTTACCACACACTATTTTATATTATTAATAATTTGTTTATTATTTTCGCAAACCGCTCTACACCATTTATTTATTTTTTTTATTAAAAATCGCTTGACCTGAGCAGGCATCGAACTCACGACACATGTATTATCGTTTTATCCTTTTAATCACTAGATAAGCTCGACCAAGGAACCACTTGAAAACTTTTTACTAGATACAGTTATAATTGAATAAGATTTTAAACTTCCGCTGATAGAATGAAATGCAATAGATTCAATTTGTCAATTTTTAATGACCAGTTATATTAAAAAAAAGAAGTATATATAGATGGGTATTATCTGGTAGGCTTACGCCCGTATGCACCGTACACGTTTAATCCAGATCAAGGGTTTAATCGCGTTTAGTACCATAGCTAAAAATGGTACTAAACGCGATTAAACCCTTGATCTGGATTAAACGTGTACGGTGCATACGGGCGTTAATAAATAATTACCTAAGATGGACGTCCACTGGACGTCAAAATACTACTGAACTTAAAATTAAGTCCAAAAACAGACGTTCTCTGGGTATCGATATTCAGCTGTCAATTTAATTAGCATAAACGGACGTACACTGGATGCCCGGATATGGACGTCCTGACCCTCAAATAGATCTAAAGTGGACGTACATTGGACTATGTGTGCTGTCTGGGCATAGACTTATTTAAGTATGCACCAATATTTCCAAAATCAACTCCAATATGATTCATTCAATAAATGTAAATATGAATGGGCAAAACATCTTTATATTGACATAATTGTACCTTACAATTTAGCCATAATAAAGGGATTTCGCCCATTTTGACCAATCCTAATTGAAACACGCGGATTTATTATATTTTTTTAAATACAATTTCGTAATAAAATAAACAAAATTTCCAGTTCATTGTTTATTAAATTTATTTAAAAGAAGAGAACATATATTTCACAAAATACAATACCTACATATGAAAAATAAAATGTCAAAAATGATTAAATCATTATACTTAATATTTATGCATGTGATAAAATTCTTAGTTTCCTAGTAACTTTTTTGGCACATTTTATATCTGCATTAGAATACTCAAGTGTGTAAAAATCTTCATCATATTACTACACAAGACAAACACCAAAAAATATCACTTAACATTGCTCATGTACTAAACACAACTTGGACTGACTTTGACAGATAACATCATTTTGAGTGATACACAACTTATTTTTGCACATGCGCGTTACAAACTCCGAGCAATTACTAATAGAGGGAGCGTGAAAACGAGTTTGTAGGCGATTGTTGTGTTAGCAACATCTGTAGAGGAAGTGAGGAAGCGGGAACAAGGGGGAAGGTAAACATCGTTCTTGTTCAGTGGCGTATCATTTATCTATAAAAACACACATTGTCCAAACGTTTTAATTGTAAAAAAAAACTAAAAAAATTGCTAATTTTACTATTTTTAAAATGAATACCGTCTTATATGTGTCTAATGCAGGAAAAGAAACAAAATCACTATAGAGGTCAAATTTTTTCAATTGAAGAATAAAACCTTAAAATCAATTTTATTATAAAAACAGAAGCGACTAGTTTCGGCCTTACAGGAACAACTTCAGGTCTGTAATACAATAATCTTTAATTATTATAATAGGCTGGTCACTTACGAATAACATTAAATAGTATAAATCACAAAAATGGATCCATATTGTAGCGTTACAGCATTATAGAATTAAAGCTGCGAAAATAAAAGAGCATTGCAAACGTAACTAAAAATAAGAAAACTGAGTACGGAATCTACAAGAGAAGAGGTGAGAATGAGCAACTACGAATGCATTTAAATTGCTCGGGATAACAAATAAAGCTGATAATGTAGTGGTATAGTCCCCGTCAAAGAAGGTCTGAATGTGTTAAAGAGAAAGGCGTTTTCTCTGTAAATCTGGAGAATGTAAGGATGGAGGGAAGACGAATCTTGCTATCTCAGGTGTAGATGGCTAGAAAAAGAAGCGTGTAGATGAAAGCTCCAGTAAATATCGTCACTTTCGTCTAATTTTTTATTCTCACTCACCGTTTCGGCTTTATCTTCGAAATTCATTTTTAAAAGGAAATAAAAGTAATAATTCATGCAAGCATATAATAAAACAACATGAATTCATTATATTTAATAAGCTAATAAACGTTTTTTTCAATGAAAAAAACATATATGTGAGTATAAAAAATATATAAATAGATAAGATTAATATCAAAATCAATTTGAAAATACAACAGATAATAAAATTAAATAAATTAATATAAATACAAATAGAAAGTTAATAACATACCTTCTAAAAGTAACACATTTTAAGTAGATAAATGTTTAAAGAGTTTATTCCTGAACATAACTAATCTAACGTTTTTCCCCTTTTTAATATTATGAGGGTTTTTGTAGCTGAAATGAAAATTATAATTTATTTTGGTCCTAATAAAAATTTAAACATAGGTTATCAAAGAGTAAAATTCATAATAGAACTTCATAATCTTAAATCGTTATCAAAAATTATTAATGGTAAAACTTCAAACAATAATTGGATTCTTAAACAAATTTCTAGTTTTTGTTTTGCAAAAGACTTTTTTGCCTTCTTCGGTTGCCTCTGCCACTTTTCTTTCAGTAGTTTCGAGGAGAATTTTCCTATGGAAACTAGTAAAACCATCAATTGGTTGGTAAAATTTTGATATTTTGAGTCTGGTCAGTCTTGTTAAACTTTCTTCTTAGGAAGCTATAACCTTATGGAGAATAAAAATTTAATAATGTTAGATCAAAAGCTCTTAATTGAGAATTATATTTGCAAAGGCCGTTTTAATAATATTTTCAAAAGTTCTTGGAATCGTTGTTAACAGAAACCTGCAAAAAAATATATAATTTTATTCCTAAAATATAAGATATCACGCAATGCACATTCATATAATATCATTGTGCTAGAAAATACTAGGTAGTTCCTGAGACAATTTAAAAAAAGTATTTCGAGAAACTCAACTTTTAATGTCATCATTGTACTTAACTTTTTGATTGCTAAATTATTAATAATGTCATTGTGTGTAGTTCGTTGTGATTTGTATAATATATATTATAAAAAACTATCGTCAATGTTAATGTGCCAAGTTTTTTTAATAATTATGTCCTTGTTATAGTAAAATCACATTTAAACACATTTTTAAAGTTTTCTGGATTTCTGCTTTAAATTATCATACAATTGAACTGACTAATTGTGTGTTTAAGTAAAGGTATATCTTTTTTTTGTTATAACAGTCTTTGTATATTGTTCTAAACTTTTTAGATAATCAGAGAAAACAGTAAGACAAAAATGTAGAATAATTAATCTCACATCAAACGAAAAAAGTAATTTTAGGATGTCCTAATAGGTTTTAACTTAAAAACTAAATAAAATGTATATTGCAACTGTGTTTAAATAAATGATTGTTTTTATACCTGACTATAGCACCAGACAAACATTTTTTTAGATTATAATGATCTGCATAACTCAAAATAGTCAAAATCCACATTATTTAAGTTGTTCTAGTATTGTTTTAGCATAACGATATTAACTCCAATAATAAATATTCACATTTTTTTGGGACGTTTTTTAAGTAAATTAAAAAAAAACATGAATAATGTGATAGTCTTGTTTAGTTTTGTACTATACAATGTAGTTCATTAGGTAGTGATTTAGAAGCAAATTATATTCTATTTATAGAATAAAAAATCTGAAGTGTCCAACACATGACTTTCCTATCTAGTTATTATAGGCTTTTTCTGGTTATTTTGTGTACCTCTATAAATGTTTAGAGGCTAAACTAAATATATACATTTTCCTCATACATCTACATAGAAACATTTTTCTATAGATATTCATTGAAATCGAAAATACTGAAAAATTAAAATTTAGCACTTTTCCTACAATTATTCCATAAAATCAGAATTTTGCACATTTTGTCAAATTTCTCGAATACGGACTATTTCAGAAAATTTTGACATAAAACAAAAATTATAGATAATAATATTAGAAGTAACTTTTATTTGAACAATTTTCTTCTCCAAACATAAATAACAGATATATTTCATAAAATATAAAAACGGCCTCCCATAAAGTACCCCCCAGATGTTCCGACTTTGTCCAAAATCTAATCAATTCACGTCAGGCTGAAATAAAACTTAAGTTTAAAATTTAATGTTTTTTTCTTTATCCGTTTTTGAGTTTTCTTCAAATTCGAAATTTACACATTTTCTCAAATATCTCGTAAACGGTTCATTTTAGAGAAATTATGTGTAGCATAAAAATTATAGAGCATTATATTACAAATAACTTTTGTTTAAACAATTTTTATAAAGAATAATTTTTTTTACATTTTCTTAAATTTCTCGAATACGGACCATTTTAGGAAAATTTTGTATGAGACAAAAATTATAGATAATAATATAAGAAGTAACTTTTATTTAAAGAATTTTCTTCCCCAAACGTAAACAACAGATAAATTCTATTTCTTTGGACGCTGGAATAAAGCTTAAGTTTAAGATTTGGTGTTTTTCTGTGTATCGGTTTATGAGTTATGGTGGATACAGACACACACAAAGACACACATACACAGACACACAGACATCATCGCGAAAATAGTTAAAACGGATTCAAGAGACCTCAAAACGTAAAAAATCGTCGAAAACTCGAGGTCGAAAAAATCATGATTCCTATACTTTCCTTATAATATCTATATACAGATAGGAAAGTAAAAAGGGCAATTTTCTCAGTTTAACACCCTGTATCTCAAAAACCAATCAGAAAAAGCTATAATTTTGGAAAATATCTTTTACAGGATAATTGATACCCCAGTGAAAAAATATCTACTTTTACAGGACTAATCAAAAAGTATAGGGTACTTAAAAACTAATTAAAAAGTATAAGGTGTTTAACAAAAATTGCTTTTTTGACACAATCGATAAATTATCAATATATTGTTTCACTCTATAGTCAATTAATTGGATAATTATACATATAGTAAATACACAAAAGTCCCGTTAACATACTGTGTTTCACATTAATACTTATAAAAAAATATATTAGCCTATGTCGAGATTTACGAATCACCTGTATAAATGGCACCTAATAATAATTTATTTTGTCGTAAATATTTTCACCTTCTAGAACAATAAAAATAATTATCAAAAACACGTCCTTACTTATTTGTAGCTCACCCTGTAAAGGAAAATAATTTTTGATCTCGTTTTATATACGTAGAATGCAAAAAGATGTTACAATAAGATTTGGCACAAAAAATTATAATCAATTAGCTCTCCTGAAATTACTGTTATCAAATAAGTGGTATTTCTTAAGTTTAACACATCTAATAAACCAATCATAGAAAAAAGCTATAATTTTATAAAATATCTTCTACAGGATGGATGATACGACAATGAAAAAATATGTATACTTTTACAGGACTAATTAAAAAGTATAAGGTGCTTAACAAAAATTGCTTTTTTGACACATTCGATTAAATAACTATCAATATGTTTATTAAATCACGCTGTAGTCAATGAATAGGATAATTCTACATATAATAAATACACAAATGTCCCGTAAAAATATTGGGTTTCACATTAATACATATAAAAATATATTGGTCTATATGTCGATATTTACGAATCATCCTGTAAAAACAGCACCTAATATCTTTTATAATATCATCAGACATGATAAATATAGCAATAATTTACTTTTTAGTAAATATTTTCACCTTCTATAACAATAAAAGGATTTATCAAAAACATGTCCTTACTTATTTGTGGCCCACCCTGTAATGAAAAATAATTTTTGATTCCTTTTTATATTCATAGAATGCCAAAAGATGTTTCAATAAGATTTTGCACAAACAATTATAATCCATTAGCTTTCTCCTGAAATAACCGTTGTCAAATAAGTGGTATTTCTTAATTTTAAAACCCTTTATCCCAAAAACCAGTCATATGATTTAAATGGTCCGATGGACACTATTGCTTAAGAGGTCGAGAACTACAAACACATAAAAAATTTATGATATTTAACGCAGTCGCCACTTTAGCTTAAGCGGTGTGCGGGGTCCTTTAATTTCTTGGATACCTAGCAATAATTAATGATCTGGCATCTCCGCCACGCTTCTTCGCAAAAACCTTGTTTACTTCATTACTGTTTTTTATGACAAACGCAGAGTATCGGGATCTTTCGTTAAAAATTTAGCTAACATTTGTTTTAGTAGATCAAATCAGTATTTATCGCGATGTAATGAACTAGTATTTGGATATTATAGTGTAATTAAAGTAGAATTATTATTTAATTTATTTTTCGTTAGTGCAGTATTAATATTGTTTGAAAAAGTGTTTTCAACTGAAGAACAACTTTGTGCGCGTATTTTTGTTGCTGTTTACAAAATAGCTTTTTTTTTCGTGTTAAAAAAAAGTGAATGGTGGACATTTTGAGCATTTATTCTTTAGTGCCTGGCACTAAAAGCGATTTATACATAAAAAGGATATATTTGTAAGTTTTTCTTTTTTTTTAGTAATTTTTTGAATATGTAGGTACTTACTCGTATTTATTTATTCTCCAATTTACAGGAAAACGAAATAGATTTAGTTAATTCTTATGTTAAAAAAATTTGTATTTCATAAAAACTATACTTAATACGGGGTGACCAAGTACATTTGAACGTATTTTAAATCTTTATTAGTTCAGTACAGAAACCACAAAAAAATATTATATATTATAGGGTCCTACAAGATTGACGAGTTCTTTAGTAACAGATTTAAATGAAAATGGATGTAATGAGGCTATAGAGAGAGCTCTAGTATTATTAAATAAGTTGTTAAAATATAACTAAAATATGACATTTTAGTTTAAAAAAATAAGTCGGAGGTTTACAGGCTATTGTAGACAGAAAAATAATGTTAGATTGATATAGACAGTATTCTTTTTGAAGAACCAGAGTAGATAATTTTTTTTCGTTCCTGAAATACTCTCTTTTTGTTTGCATTTTTTTATGATAATCTTATCAAAACATTTAAATTCTATAACAAAAATCTCGGTGTTCTCGAATTGAGGACCACTACCTGCACAGACCAAATAAGTGCACCGAATTGCGGACCGTACTAAGGATTAGGGATTAAGGTGGTAATGAGGGTTTATTGCGTTAACTAGATTACTGAGAGAGATTTTTGTACCTGGAAATATGACACGAATTGAGGAACAAACTTCTCAATAATTGAAGTATCTTATCACTATACCCATTTATAATATTATTATTTGTCTTCTGATGGATTTGCAAAATTTGAAGAAAAGTACGAATTCAGATAAAAATAGATATTTATTGCACAATTTACAATTTATAATTAATTTTTTAAACATATACATATTATTTACATTTAATACACTTTATGATAACTTGATGCGAATTTTACAAAATCTATTCGTTTTATAGAACCATTTTTATATTCTAACATTTTTGAAGTTAACATATTTAATCTTCGTCTAACAATTTTGTTGTTACATTTAACAGACTCCTTAAGGCTGTTAATACGAATATAAGTATCTGTTTGAAAATTGTTCAAAACATTTACAAATAAATACAATGAAGGGTGCATTGAATAGAAATATGAATTAAATCTAGAATGAAAGGACTCGCATGCATTGGTAGAATTTTCTGTAGTTACAACAGCTTCAGCCCAAATTGTTGGTGGAAATAAAGAATTTTCTTCAATATAATTCTTTACTAAATAGTCAGCTAAATTTACCACAGCTTTATGCATATGATCGGGCTGAAATTCAGCCAAATCCAAAGCAAAACATTCTCCAACTTCTTCGGGTTTTAAAAAAGACAATCCAAAAAGATACCTCATCCATTTTCCAGTTGCACTTTTTTCATCTTGGTATTCTTTAGCCAATCCCAAACTCTGTATTTTTCTGTACCAAGCTTGGCCAAGATGAAACCTACATCCAATGATCTTTGTGGTGGGCCATTGCGCAGAAATTGCTTTGTGAATAGCTAGTTCATAATCAGCTACAATAATTTTTGGAACAAATATTAAATTAGCATTACAACACTTTTCTTTAAGAATAACGAAAAGTCTTTCGTATGTTAAACGAAGTTTATTCGGTAATAAACAAAAAGCTACTGGTATATAATGGCCGTTTTCTACGATATGAAGTGTGAACAACTGTAAAAAATGTTTCCCCCTTTCTCCAAACTTTCGCATTTATGTAGTAGTAGGGTTTTTATGATACTTCCCATGCCCCCCTCCTTTAAATCCAAAAACCTTGAAATACGTCATTATTTACATTTAAGAGCAGTCGCAATTCCAATTTTCAAGTTCCTATATTTAAAAATCTGATGTGTCCAACACATTACTTTCCTATCTAGTTATTATAGGCATTTTCCGGTTATTTTGTACAACCTATTGCAGCATCTCTATAAATGTTTAGAGGATAAACTAAATATATACATTTTCCACATACATCTACCTCGAAACATTTTTCTATAGATATTCATTGAAAACGAAAATACAGAAAAATTTAAATTTAGCACTTTTCCATTACGGTCCATTTTAGAAAAATCATATATAAACAAAAATTATAGAAATGGATATCGCAAACAACTTTTAGTTCAACAATTTTCATAAAAATCAGAATTTTGCACATTTTGTCAAATTTCTCGAATACGGACCATTTTAGGAAAATTTTGCGTAAAACAAAAATTATAGATAATTATATTAGAAGTAACTTTTATTTGAAGAATTTTCTTCTCCAAACGTAAATAACAGATATATTCCATAAAATATAAAAATGACCACCCATAAAGTACCCCCCCAGATGTTCCGACTCTGCCCAAAATCTAATCAGCTCATTGGACGCTGAAACAAAAGTTTAAAATTTGGTGTTTTTTTGTGTATCGGTTCATGACTTATGCGTTATACAGACACACACACACACACACACAGACACACACACACACACACACACAGACACACACACAGACACACAGACACACAGACACACAGACACACAGACACACAGACACACAGACACACACACACACACACACACACACACACACACACACACACACACACACACACACACACACACACACACACACACACACACACACACACACACACACACACACACACACACACACACACACACACACACACACACACACACACACACACACACACACACACACACACACACACACACACACACACACACACACACACACACACACACACACACACACACACACACACACACACACACACACACACACACACACACACACACACACACACACACACACACACACACACACACACACACACACACACACACACACACACACACACACACACACACACACACACACACACACACACACACACACACACACACACACACACACACACACACACACACACACACACACACACACACACACACACACACACACACACACACACACACACACACACACACACACACACACACACACACACACACACACACACACACACACACACACACACACACACACACACACACACACACACACACACACACACACACACACACACACACACACACACACACACACACACACACACACACACACACACACACACACACACACACACACACACACACACACACACACACACACACACACACACACACACACACACACACACACACACACACACACACACACACACACACACACACACACACACACACACACACACACACACACACACACACACACACACACACACACACACACACACACACACACACACACACACACACACACACACACACACACACACACACACACACACACACACACACACACACACACACACACACACACACACACACACACACACACACACACACACACACACACACACACACACACACACACACACACACACACACACACACACACACACACACACACACACACACACACACACACACACACACACACACACACACACACACACACACACACACACACACACACACACACACACACACACACACACACACACACACACACACACACACACACACACACACACACACACACACACACACACACACACACACACACACACACACACACACACACACACACACACACACACACACACACACACACACACACACACACACACACACACACACACACACACACACACACACACACACACACACACACACACACACACACACAGACATCATCGCGAAAATAGTCAAAACGGATTTAGGGGACCTCAAAACGTAAAAATCCGTCGAAAACTAGAGGTCGAAAAAAATCATGATTCCTATACTTTCCTTATATCTGTATACAGATAGGAAAGTAAAAATCACTCATAATATCTAAATATTTATACCTATTTATATTTTGGACAGGAAGACTATTTTTTGTTTTCGGCTCTGAATAGTTTTCTTAAGAATTTTAAAACCTTTCAAAAAATGAACATTTAAACAATACACAAAATTAGTCTTTTAGATTAGTTAAAAAAAAGTGTCAACAAAAAAATGGCTATGCCTTTTTCCTTAAACATTCTTTTTGAAAGGAACTTAAGTTTCTTTACTTACTTGCTGTTTTAGTATTTTAGTAGCAGATGAATATAGTGTAGAAGTAGTGACAGGATTGATTATTATACTTCTTTCGTCGAAATTGCATTTTTCTTTAATATTTTCCTTCCCTGAGGTCTGTAATAAAAATGTTCATTAGATAAAAAGTTATTCAGGTGGTCACTTGTTGAATTCCTATATTTTGGAACCATGTATTTATTTCTCATATCAACAAAAGGAAACCTAAAAAAAAATAACAATAAACTTTACAAAGATGTGATATTAAAATAATAATAAGTAATTAAGCTTTACTATAATCATTATGAGACGGATGAAGACGAACTTAGCTGGAGTTTTCTTGCTCTTAATTTTAATTTTTCGATAAGAAAATAAGAAAGTATAATTGCAAATTAAGGGTGATTGCCTAATACACCGCCTCTGATAATTAGGTTTTGTCTGTACTTACTTATGATATTATCTTGAAGAAGCATTTTCAACAGGCCTTTTACACATAAAGCATGTTTTCACCATATTATTAGAGATAATAAATCTTAAACATACATTTACAACCCTTACAACGTTATAAATAATAATATTTTCCGAAAAATACAAATAAGAAATTGACATGTGTCAGAAAGTGTCAGAACTGGCGCTCACAGAATACTTCTGGCGCTTTCAAACTTGGCAACGCTGATAAAATAAGCCAATTACAGAAGAGGTATTTTCCCCCTCGGGGGGAGTAGATGATGCTAACAAAATTTAGCGCGGGGAAGGGGGGAAGACTCCCTCTAGTAGTAATTGCTCGGAGGTTACAAAACGGTACACTAAAAACACCAAGCTGTCGCTTCTCCTTGATCGTTATCGTTTCGCAGCTGTGATTGAGTGAAAACACTACAGCAGGCAGCGTTTTCAGATGCAGTTAGTTTTGATTGACGTGTGTTGAAAAAAAAAAAGAGGATTGTCATTGGTTGATGTATTATAGTGTCAAATAGTCTGGTTAATCCACTGGAATTTTTTAATTCTTGGTAACTCTCTCAATTTTCGTGGTTAATAAAGTTTCTGAGGTTAATTACCTAACTTCCTATTTCATATTTACATTAAGCAATACAATTTGACCGGTTGTTCCCGGGCCACATGAAACAGACTTGCAAGCCGCGCTTTGGGAACCCCTGTATTAGGCTCATTATAAATTTTCATTTGGCTGAGAATATTCTACTAATTATAACAATTATTTGTTAATTTTATGGTTTTTGTCGTCCTATTTGTACTACCATGTTTGTAATTATTTTCTTAAAACTATCATATTTTTATCTTCGTTTTTGTCCTGATGATGACCCTTAAGCCAGAATCGGTAGCCTCAATAATTTTCACCAGTTTTAAGGCACAGATTTTACCTATGGGTACCCGTACTGTAGTTGAATTATATGTATACTTTTATGTACTACTTGGCAATCCATGTCGATATTCAAACACTTGTTATATTGTGCCAATTCTTTTAAAAGACAGCGAATCAATAATACTGTTGCAATTTTCGATGTCTTGTAAACCTATAAACTGGTATCGATTATGTAATAATTATGTGACAGTCGCTGAAAATACGCAAGACTTCTCCCTAAAAAGGACATCCTTGTAGGTCTGAGGCCGTTACACCCGTAACCTTTGAGTTCACATAAACTACTCGCAATTAGGGTTAATCCCGTTTGGTTGATCTCTCAACTTCTTGACAGTTTGCTGGATGTGAATAACGTCTTGAATATCGGAAACATTCGTATAAGTGACGTTGGGGCGAACTTCTGAAATTCTAAATGGAGGACAAGGGGTAGTTTCAACCTTATTGGAATAATTGAGTTTTGTGATAGTTTAGGAGGCTTTGTGCTTTTAATATATCTAGACTTATAGCAGGAAGCGTTTGAATGTGGGTGTGATAGATTGCTGTAATAATCTAGTTACAACACTGATAAAAATGAGTTTGATTTAAATAAATAAGTTATTTGTTTATAATTTATTGGTGATAAATAAACGTTAATTAAATTAACAGGAATGTATTTGTTTAAAATACCTCAAAGTATTTGTTTTTGTATTTTTTGTTAATTTATTTGGTATATTTATTTCAATTAAATATTACAGGCTTTAAAATAAATACCTTCTCTGTGCCTGTTTACGGGTTTATTGCATATATAAATAAATAATTTTATAAATTAATGATTTGCAGCAAATGACGAGATTTTTAAAATAAACTAATTTACAACTATCAGATTATGATGAATTTTCTCAGCAGGTTACATAAAACTGAAATAATATACCTCAATCCTCAAACCCCTTATTTTATAATAATAAAATCAAATAAAATCATTCTATGTAAAGAATTGGTTATGTTTACATAAATTAGTTCTAATGTGTAATGAAGTCAATTTTCATTACTATATTTCGGCCTATTCCGGATATAAATTTCAATTTTTATTTTTTATTTTATTTTAACTTCATGGGTAGACCCTGTATATCAAATTTTGTTTCATTTAAATTCGCGTATTATACCTGAGTAACGAAAGCGCGCGCGCTTCGCGCACATCGAGTGGGGAGCTGGCCTGCTTGGGCATCGAGACTGGAATTCAGAATTCGGATTATTGAAAAGAATTCAATTGACTTTACTGATTCTATTAGCATCTGCTGCTTTTGCTCCGATATACGCCGCTGAAAATTATCGCCGATACCGTAGTTAGGTACACCGAATTTGTTTACATTTTTTTTTTGTCGACGGTTCTTGAGTTAAAACGTTCGAATACCGGTTTCATTTGAAATAATTATTCCGTTTTCGATTTTATTTAATAAAAATAATAATTGGTTTCAGATTTTCGTTAAAAATATTTTGATTTACAGATAAATTATTTAGTTTTGATTTTTTTTTAGAAACATTGGAAATTAGTTTTGGTTATTAGGAAATAGAAACTTTGTTTCTATTTTATTAATTAATTAATTTTATTACGACCGTGAATTGTGTTTCTATTTTACAGTAATAGTAAATCTAATTTCAAATTAAATTCTGTATACAGTTGATTAGGTAATTTTTATTGCGACCGTGGATTTTGTTCCTAATTTTTTTTTAAGTAATAATAAATTTAAATTTAAATTAAATTCCGTACATAGTTAATTACTTAACTTTTACTGCGACCGTAAATTTTGTTTCTATTTATTCACAATCTGGTTTAACTTTTTTTTATTTATGTTTCTTTACTTGGGAATAGAATTAGTTCGAAAGTTGGAAAGTTAAAATAGTATCATTTTTCATGTCGAGTGGACTGGTTGTGGCGAGAAAGCTCACATGGGATTAGATACTATCCCGGTTTTAGATTTTATTTAGATTAACCCCTATCCGTGATTAACATATTAGTGTTTTTATGTTTGAGAGGGCTGGTTTTGGCGAGTACACTCATCATAGGATAAATACTGACCCGGTTTGATATTTGGTTTTGTGTTTGAGTGGGCTGGTTGTGGCGAGTACACTCATCATAGGATTAAATACTAACCCGGATTTTGATTATTATCTTTTAGTTACCTCTGCGCCGTGATTAAAATGATAGTATCATTTTTATGTTGAGCGTGCTGGTTGTGGCGAGTGCACTCCTCATAGGATTGATACTATCCCGTTTTCTTATCATTTATCTATTCCCCATTTACTAAAACGAGGAGGTTTGTTTCAGTTTCAATACCGACTAGAGAGTTAACCAGATAAATTTTTCTACGACCGTGATTTTAATTTTTTTTTACGAAACAAAACATTTAACTTTAATCTTTATGCCGATTTAAGAGTTAACTAATTAACTTTTGCTACGATTGCCATTATTTGTTTTTGGTTTCGTTTTGGTTCAACCACGGATCCGACAAATTTATTAATTAGATACTATTGCCACCGAGCATCTTTCTTCTAATTTTAATTCTACCGTCTGATTGAGACTAATCATTACTGGCCGATCTGTTTGTTTTTATTTTGTTCAGGGTTTTAAGATTACGAGCGGGGGTGGGCGTTGAAATAATACTTAATTTTTTTATTTGTAAATAGTTAAAAATTCAATATATGTGTCAACATTACCTTGACTGTTACTGGAGTTACTGAACCCTAATTTACTTCCCCCTTTATTTCAGCAGTGAGAAATTCTTTATCACCACAAGCAACGATTAAAGCCCGTTACTTGTGGTTACTTATTACCTGTGTCTGAGTGACCAACGACCCCTGGAATTTTTCATCTCCATCTGTGCTGCCCGAGTACTTTCGACGCCGTTTCGAAAGTTTGTGGAGTAAACCACACATCAAATCTGGCGCCCGAGAGCCGTCCCGTCAACAGGCGTCATTTGTAAGTAATCGTTTTCTCTGAGGCGAGAAAACCCCTTACAAATGTATAGAGCAAAGGTCACCTAAGTATGTTCTTATCTTGGTTCTTCTTTTACCAATACAGTCTTCAATATTATTAAGCCCTTGACTTTAATGGCTGATTAACCACTTGGATATGGATCTTTTCTTCTTTTATGGTTTTCCAGAATATTTCTCTCTTTCTTGTTCCCGTTTTGTTTCTGGCTAACCTAGAGACGTGCACGTGGTGCAATTTCGTATTTTACGGATTTATATGGCCTGAATGAAATAAATAGCTATAAGAAAAAGTTACTTATATCTAAGAGGATATACAGGGTGAGGCACCGAAAACGAAACAGATCACATATCTTGAAGACACATTTTTTTAGAGAAAATGAAAAAAGGGGTCGATTTTTATTTCAAAGGGGACATATCCTCAACTACCCTACATCCCTCCCTACCCCTGTGTCACTATTACCAATGAAATTGAAATAGGGAAAGTACTAAGTGTGACACATCATTGAAAAGGTAATTTTATAAGAAATTTTACTGTGTGACAGTTTACTACGTAACTTTTGATTTTGGCGCCATCTTGCGGGAAAAGTTTCCGTATTTTAAATAATGATACTTCATTTGAAAGTAAAACTTATTTAATGCACAAATTCATATTAAAAATAAAAAAAATAATAGAAAAGTGAACATAAAAATTATATTGAAAAATTTAGGACAACTCCCATAATTAAAAACTAAATTACTTCAAAGTGAATGCCCAAAGTGTTGTCCATTAACTTCCATACACGAATATAAATTATTCTCAAATCTTTGTCTGACGTTTTGGAGCATTTCTGGAGTTATTTGACGACATTCGGTAATAATACGTTTATGTAATTCTTCTAAGGAACCTGGCTGAGTAACGTATATTTTACTTTTCAGATATCCCCATGAAAAGTAATCTAAGGGGGACAGATCAGGGGATCGTAGGGGCCATTCAATAAATCCTCTTCATCCAATCCAATGTCTAGAAAAGTTTTCATTTAAGTACTGACGAACCGCTGCAGCAAAATGTGGAGGAGCCCCGTCCTGTTGAAATATTAGGTGATCTTCAAGGTATCGGTTATCGTTTTCTATTATGTCTATTAACAGTGGATCAACGGTGTTTTCGAGTAATTCCAAATACATATTCCCAGTTAAAGTACCTGGTAAAAATAATGGACCAACATTACGATCGCCAAATATTCCAGCACAAACGTTTAACTTTTCATGAAATACTCTTGGATTGGATTCTGACCAGTATCGACAATTATGTCGACTGACAGTCCCGTTAACATAAAAACTGCATTCATCTGAAAAAAAAATGTTATAAAGAAAATGTGGACCTTTCACAAAATTGCAAGCGGCGATCAAAATCGTCTTCGTTAAGTTCCTGAACTAAATGAATTTTTGGTGAAAGGGATTAAGTTGTATCCATTCATATCTGGCAACATATTTTGCAACATTTCTCCAATATCCACACCAGATTCTGTAGTATTTTACTAGAGGTAAAACGTTTCTGCTCCTAAAGATAAAAAGATTACCCGTGACCCATCTAAATACCGTCCTATCACTTGCCTTTGTACTCTGTACAAAATAATGACTACATGTATTGCTGATAAAATATATCAGCACCTAAACCATAACTCTCTGTTGGCCACAGTGCAAAAAGGGTATATTAAGAACTCCCAAGGATGCAAAGAACAACTCATCATTGACTACCAAAAATCCTTGGCTTATCCGAGTGTTAGAACTCTATAAAGTAACACTAGTTATAGTCGAAGCACTCAAACATATGATGTCAATGTGGGAGACCACTCTATATCTTTCCCATAGTAAGGAAACAATGCAGTCACAGCTTATCCCCATCAAAAAGGTATATTCCAAGGAGAAAACCTCAGTCCCCTATGGTTCTGTCTAGCATTAAACCCTCTGTCAACTCTGTCAATAGCACCAGGTACAGTTTTCTAATCAAGAGAGAAAATTCAGTGCAGTGTAGGCTTAGCCACCTACTATATGTAGACGATATCAAGCTATACGGGTCCACTGAGAATCACATAACGAATTTGTTACAATTAACAGAAAGGTTCTTTAATGACACTCGAATGTCTTTTGGGCTAGACGAATGTAGAAGAATCAGCATCGAGAAGGGCCAGGTAATGCTCCGTCGATTTGACCTAGTAATGAAGGCACTATCGACGTGATGGGTGAAAATGATGCATAAAAATACCTACAAAACAAATAAAACATAAAGAGATCTGACAACAGGTTACGGAGGTATACTTAAATGATATCCTCAAATCCTCCTTGAACGGAAAAAATATATTTAAGGCTATACATACGTTTGCTATTCCAGTCTTAACTTATACTTTTGGAGTGGTGAAGTGGACAGAAATGGAAATCGAAGACATTGAGAGAGTCACACGTAAGTTAATGACAAAAAAATCAAATCGGCACAAGAACGACTAACTCTTCCCCGTCACGAAGGAGGACACGGACTGGTCGACATCAGCAGGCTTTGTCAGAAACAGACGCAGAACCTACAAACATATTTCAATAAACAGGACACCGGCCTCTACCATGCAATAAAAAATATAGACAACAGGTACACACCCTTAGACCTGCTACATGATAACACAGAACTAGTCTCGGATGAAGCATATATCCAAGCGAAGAAAACCCCTCCATGGTCGGCATGCAAGTTTCCTCAGCCAGCCCTATTTCGACGCAAAGGCATCAAATGGATGGGTAGGACGTGCTGACATATTGGCAGAGACAGAGGGATTTATGATAGCTATCCAAGACCAGGTCATAGCTACTAAAATTTACCGTAAGTATATAATAAGGGCTCAAGTAGAGGATGACTTATGTAGAAAGTATAACCAACAATCCGAGACCATCCAACATATAATAAGTGCTTGCCCGACCATGGTACCGATAGAATATCTGAATAGACACAATCAGGTAGCTAAGATTGTTCATTAAAGTCTGGCTCAGATGTATAACCTCCTTAGCGAAGAGGTGCCATATTATCAGTACGAACCTAAACCAGTGTTGGAAAACCATAACCACAAGTTGTATTGGGATCGATCACTACAGACCGCACAATAATCCACAATAGACCTGACATCATCATCGCCAATGAAATAGAAAATAAAGTTGTACTGATCGACGTGGGAATCCCAAATAACCACAATATTACAACCTACTACGCTGGAAAGGAAGCAAAATACCAACGATTAGGATAGGAAATCCAACAGATTTGGCGACAAGAGAGTGTCTCTGTAGTCCCATTAATACTTTCGTCAACCGGCGTAATACCAAAGTCGCTTACTAAAAATTTAAGAATATTTGGGAATTGCTAACAAAATGGCAGATATCCACAAAACAGTGATACTATCCACGACATCAATAGTTCGCTCATTTTTAAATGTAACTACATAAACCAAATGCAAGCATCTTGCCCTGGTTGATTTGAGCATTAGGCACCTATCTTATGGATAGTGACACAGAACATAATGTAATGTGAGCCATTTCATTATTCAGTCATGCTCTAATCCTCCGAGTCTTATTTGGCCTTTGAGGCTCAAATTGTCCGATTATCATACATAATTAAACCCCTTAAGACCAAACATATGTGATGACTATGGCGAAGGAGCTTTCGATGACTATTCTAGAAAGAACGGGATAATGTTTCTAGTGTATTGGTGAGAATAGGTGAACTTTCTAGCACCTTCGCCAAACTTTTAAATTTGTATATAAATATTGGTGGAGGACCAAGCGGGAACTAATTAGTAGATAGACAGTAGTGAATATAAATAGTGAACGATTCAAAGACATTCGAACTATATATAAATTAGAATAGTAGTGTTATAAAATAAATAAGTGCTTAAATAAATTATTAATAAATAAACTGTTGTTTTAAAATAAACAAACATCACAATAATAATACCTTATATTATTTATATGTACATGTAATGCCCGTTATTTTCTTATTTAAATCGTCTTTCAACCAAAAACAACTATGGTGTCAATATTTTCCTTATTTTATATTAAAACTACATCTAAAAATGTTAAAAGTATGAAGAAATCGAGGATATTAAATATTTAATTAATTTTTCCACTAGGTGCTATTACTAAAAATATATGTAGCACTTAGGATTCAATAAATATTTGTTTGATTTTTCTTAAAACTAAATTAATTTAAAAATAGGTATTTATTTGTAGTCGACAGACAGTGCCTCTGTATTTGTTAAATCAAATAGGTATTTATTTGTCATTAAAGCAAATATGTCTTTCAGTTTTACGCTGAGTAAATCTGATGCTATAAATATTTATTCGATTTGATGAATATGATTAAATAAATATTTGTTTAACAAATAATTACTAATTTTACTTTTCCAGTAAGTGATTAGAATAAATAATATATTTGTTCGATTTTGAATAGTAGGTAGTTGATTATAATGGAAAAATTATTTATTTATCTTTAATTAATTAAGGAGAAACACATGGAAAACAAATCTTTACATTTTCTCTAATTAATATTAGTCTGACCGTAATTAATAAATATTTATTGGAGCAAAAATATATTTTTTTATATAATTAAATAATGTTATCAATTTACTTACCTTGCCTTCATTAAAATCAAGTGTAGGTATCTAAGATTTATATAAACACTAGCTGGCCCGATCCCGCTTCGCTGGAATTTCTCAAATCTCAATTATTAAAAGTGAATAACAGTTTTTGTTACTCGTGAGAAATTATTTTTTTATTATTTTTTATTAATTTTTATTAATTTTTAATAATTTTTAATAATTTTTAATAATTTTTATTAATTTTTATTAATTTTTATTGATTTTTATTATTTTTTATTATTTTTTATTAGTTTTTATTATTTTTTATTATTTTTTATTATTTTTTATTATTTTTTATTATTTTTTATTATTTTTTATTATTTTTTATTATTTTTTATTATTTTTTATTATTTTTTATTATTTTTTATTATTTTTTATTATTTTTTATTATTTTTTATTATTTTTTATTATTTTTTATTATTTTTTATTATTTTTTATTATTTTTTATTATTTTTTATTATTTTTTATTTTTTATTATTTTTTTATTATTTTTTATTATTTTTTATTATTTTTTATTTTTTATTATTTTTTATTATTTTTTATTATTTTTTATTATTTTTTATTATTTTTTATTATTTTTTATTATTTTTTATTATTTTTTATTATTTTTTATTATTTTTTATTATTTTTTATTATTTTTTATTATTTTTTATTATTTTTTATTATTTTTTATTATTTTTTATTATTTTTTATTATTTTTTAATATTTTTTATTATTTTTTATTATTTTTTATTATTTTTTATTATTTTTTATTATTTTTTATTATTTTTTACTATTTTTTATTAATTTCATTTATTTTTATTTATTATTTATATTTTTTTTATTTTTTATTTATTTTTATTTGTTTATTTTTATTTATTTATTCCCCCCTCCTTAAAATGTGAAAATCCAAAAACCTTTAATTATATTATATGAGTAGCTACAATTTCAACTTTCATGTTCCCACCTTTAAAAATCTATACTTTCATCCCTCTTCCCCCTTCTCCCTATTTTTTCACTTTCCCACCTTCCCACTTTCCCCCTTTCCCTATTTCCTTTATTTCCCCCTTTCTCCAAACTTTCGCATTTATGTAGTAGTAGGGTTTTTATGATACTTCCCATGCATCCCTTCTTTAAATCCAAAAACCTTGAAATACGTCATTATTTACATTTAAGAGTAGCCGCAATTCCAATTTTCAAGTTCCTATATTTAAAAAGGCGAAAGTCTTCACCTGACACCGTCATCTATTAGGAATTCATAGAACTAACCTATAAATACAGAATATTTAGGCATTCCATATGCGGTGCTAAGGTTTGGTATGTTTAAAGGGTTGCGACATACGATGTAGTCTATCTGCATTATATGAAATCATAAATAATGGATGAAATTTAAATATTTTATGTTGAACACAATGAAAATATTATTTAAAAAAAAAGGTTATATATTTTCTATAAATTGGTAGGCTCGGCGACTATTATTTCAAATAAAAATAGCGTCCAAGATGGAAGGCTATGTCGCAACCCCTTTAAATTTACTAACCCTTCCCGCTGTCAGCTATTGTTTGACAGGTCGTTGGAATGCCTAATTGTCGTATAATAAACATTTAATTTTCAAATATTGAGGTCAATAATTGAGATAAAAACTATCCTATCTTTTAAATTGGACCAAATTACAGATAGTTACCAAATTTTATCAAAATCCGTTCAGTAGTTTCGGAGTTTATTGTGAACATACATCGTGACACGAAATAGATGTATATAGACTAGCTGCGAAACCCGGCGTTGCACGGGTTAAAATATACACCGCATGTTTAATGGTGTAAAAAATACATGAAGACACATTTTTAATGTAAAGTCGCTCCAAATGAAGTCATTTGAAAACAACAGGTATATCGTCGTATATTTTGTAGAAAATGATTGGAATCTGGTGTTTCTCCGTTCATATATGCGAGTAATTCTGGTGGCGGTATATTCAATGGTAGTAAATTTACTTTGCCATTTGAGCAACACATACCAGCAGTTTCTCCTTGAAATTGGCGTGCATTACAATACTTGCACATCGTATCCATTTTTCCAATGATTACATTCGGATGTTTACTATATTTCTTTTTACAATCATAATGAAACGCCTGAAGTTCTAAACTTCCTCGTGATCTAGTTTGATCGGTTTGATTTTTTCTGAGTTTCTTCATACGTTCACGATTAATCGAACGTGGATTTTCCCTTTGTTCTTCTGTTTCATTTTGACGTGCTTCTTTCATTTTTTTGCTCTCACTTTAGGTTTTGTAAATACTTTTTTACGTTTTGGCATTGTGTATATGTAATGTAATAAAATTACACAAAATCGATCTCTTGCTTGTTACGATGATAACACTAACAAAGTCACTAAATTTTGGTTTATAAATAATCGAACATGAAAATTTCAAGTATTGGAACACTCTAGACTCTTCGAATAGTTTGTTCTGTTTTACTTGTCCAAATCACGTGAATCGTTTTAAGCACTGGTCACTTTTAATTCCCACTGATCTTCACTCGACTGCAGACACGATTGAACTAACGAAAAGCCACTGAATTCGGGTTTATATACCATTATATATAGAAATTTCTAGTATTGGAACACTCTAGAATATTTAGATGCACATCACTTACATTTAGCTCTTTTAGATCGATTATCATAATACTCATACACATTTCGGACCTTTCTCGATCATTATAGAATTTTTATGAACTTTCTGGAACGTTCCAGAATGATAATAACCGATTTTACACATTTTTGAACTTTCTAGATCATTCCAGAAATTTTTAGAATTTTCTGGATCCGTTCAGAATGATAATAACCGATATTATTAATTTCGGAACTTTCTAGATCATTCGAGAAATTTTTAGAATTTTCTGGATCGTTACAGAATAATAATAATAACCGATATTATTAATTTTGGAACTTTCTAGATCATTCCAGAAATTTTTAGAATTTTCTGGATCGTTTCAGAATGATAATAACCAATATTATTAATTTCGGAACTTTCTAGATCATTCCAGAAATTTTTAGAATTTTCTGGAACGTTCCAGAATGATAATTGTTGTATGTCAGGATCTCCTTCAGTTAATTAAAACGATACTTTAAAAACTTTGCTTTAATAAACATGAAACGAACAAAACAATAGCGAATTATAAGATCAAAAGTTAACAAGTCAACCCATGAACCCATCATCATCAAGTGCCGAACCGAAGTACATTCTTTTTTATAAAAGCTTGAGTTATCTCGTGACCATTCGAAAACATCCCTATAGCCAACTAAAAAGGTAGGCAACACAGATTACACCTAGTAGAATTTTGCTAACCACCATTAGGCAACACACATGACATAAAATGAATGCTTCAGTTCGGCTATCCTGACGATAATGACGTCCTCGTCATGGCAACACATCAAAACATAAACAAAAGTTATAAACATAATAATTTAAACATTAGACAATCATTTAGGTCATTTTTGGTACTAATTTTAACCTTTCGGCTGATAAAATACCTTTATAAAGTTTCCCGCTCTGTTGCTCCCAATTATGTCTTCTACAATATACCTATCACGACCTAACACCCTAGTTATTTCGTAAGGCCCTCTAAATTTCGGTTCCAATTTTCTACTCTCCCCTGTAGATGGAATTTGATCCCTTACCATAACTAAATCGCCCACAACATATTCCTTTCCTGCAATTTTATTTTCATTGTCCCTTAATTGTTTTTCTCGATTTTTTTCTAACTTATCAGCAATAATTTCATTATCAACACAATGTTCACTTAAATTATTATTCATTTCATTAATCTCACACTTTAACGGACTATCTTTTAAACCTATAGCTCTATGTTTAAATACTGTTTCAAAAGGAGTATGTTTTGTTACCCTATGTACTGCAGTGTTCAGACTCCACTGAATTTCAAAAATTTTGTCGTCCCAACAGTACTTCCCATCTTCTGATTTACAATCTATACTACTCGATAAACAAGAAAGAATTGTTTTATTTAATCTCTCTATTTGCCCGTTTCCCCTTGGAGTACCCGCAGCTATTCGAACATGGGTAATAAAATACTCTTTACAAAATTTCTCAAAACAGTCTGCCGTAAAAGCAGAACCTTGGTCTGTGATTATTCTAAATGGTTTTCCATAATTAAACCTAATATATACCGATTTTCGTTTTTTGTGCAAGGGAACGGTCCTAGGTGATCTAGGTGTACAGTATGGAAACATGTACGTCCTTTTTTTAAAGGGTGTAAAAATCCAGAATTTCTAAAATTCGGAGTCTTATGATAGATACAACTAATGCACCGATTTACATATTTGGTTACGACTTCTCGCATTTTCGGGAAATAATAAGTTTCTTTTATTTTCTCGAGTGTTTTATCTATTCCTAAATGATTAATATTTCTGCGAGCTTCGCTCACAACATCAAAACGCAACTCATCTGGGACAAACAGCCTCATTTTATTATTTTTCAATCTATAAACCCGTCCACTACATAATGTGAACCTTTTGTGTGTTTCCTGATCTGCTTTTTCCAACTTTTCACAAACTGACATTATTTCGGGAGAGTGTCGCTGCATAGCGGCAATCCAATCCGTTGAAACATTAATATGTAATGTCTGAGGTCTGTTTCTTTACTGTTTTCAACCGGATATCTACTTAAAGAATCTGCTACTGCATTTAGTGAGGATGAATGATATTCTATAGTATAATTGAATTCAGATAATCTTATAAACCATCTACCTATACGTGGATTTAAGTCTCGTTTGTTTTGTAACATTTTTAAACTATTACAAACTGTTCGAATTACAAAATTTATACCTATCAGATAGACTCTAAAACGTTCCACAGAAATTACAATGGCTAGGGCCTCTAATTCGTACGAATGATAGCGCACTTCTTCCTGTGTCGTTTTTCTGCTGTAATAACTAACAGGATGTAATCTTTTATCTGGTTGCTCCTGCAACAAGATTCTGCTCAAACCTGACTGTCATGCATCAGTATGCAGTTCAGTTCTTGCACATGGATTATATATACACAAAATTGGTTGCTCACTCAGGAGTTTCTTTATTTCAATAAACGCCCTTTCTTGAGCATCATCCCAATGAAATTTCTTATCTTTTTTTAATAAGTCACTAAGTGGCTTTGTGATTGACGAAAACCCCTTAACAAAACGCCGAAAGTAACTTGTTAGTCCAATAAAACTTCTAACCTATTTTAAATCTGTAGGTCGAGAAAAGTTTGTGATACAATTAGTTTTTAATTTTCCCGGAGCTATACCACTTTCGCTAATTTCGAATCCTAAATAATCCATTTTTTCTTTAAAAAAATTACATTTATCCAATATCAATGTTAAATTTGCGTCCCTCAATATTACTAAAACTTCCCTTAAGTATTTCAGTCCTTCTTCTATTATCTCAGACGCTATTATTGTATCATCTAGATAACACAATGCGTTAGAATGTTTAAGTTTACCCAAAATTAAATTCATTAACCTCTGAAATAAAGACGGTGCATTGCACAAACCAAATGGTAAACGTTTAAATTGATACATACCATCGGGAGTGATGAAACTTGTTTTATACTTTGCTTGCTCATCCATGGGAACTTGGTAATAACCACTTCGTAAGTCTAAATTACTAAAATATTTTTTTTTATACAATAAATCTAACTGATCATCTATGCGCGGCAATGTATAGTGATCCTTAACTGTCAGATTATTTAAAGCCCTATAGTCTATGCATACCCTAACGTCACCTGTTTTTTTCTTTACTAATAAGCAAGGACTAGCATATTCGGATACCGAATCCTCAACTATGTCTGCTTCCTTTAATTCTCCTATGATTTCTTTGATTTGACCTCTCTCATGAAATGGTAATCTGTATGGTTTATAGTAAATGGGTTTATCTGAAGTTAGTTCAATTTTCATGGAAATTTTATCTGTAATACCCAGCTGATTCATATTTTTAGCAACTACATCTTTAAATTCGTTTAAAAGAGTTAAAAGTTTATTTGTATCATTACCTATTAGTTCAGTTTTAACTTCCTCTATTTTTATATCTTCATTATTAATTTCCCTTTGAATTTTGCTTTTATTTTGATCGGTTTCTATTTCAACACATGTTTCTGCCCTAGTTAAGTTAGTATCTTTTTCAAAATTATCTTTCCCAGAAATATTTAAAATAGGCAAAACCGAAAGTCCCTCATTATCAGTTCTAATAATGCAACGAGGAATTGCATGCCCTTCATCTCTAATACCACAAAGATCATGATTTGGGAGATCAGTTTGAATAGAAATATGACCTAAATAATTATCTGGTATCTTTACATTTTACAAACAGTTTTTGTTTTAACATTATGAGATAAATCACTGTTCTCAATTATTAATTCTTGATTTCTACTTATTATTTGTACATTTGGCAACTCTGTAAAAGGGTGACCTACTATTAAAGGAACATTTTGACAGTTTTCAGGTACAACATGTATTTTAATTTTACCAACAACATTATCAATGGCCAACACACCTGTAAATATACCCAGTGGTTTAACAAGCCCATTACCATAACCTATTAGAGGTTGTATCTCCGTTTCAAAATATGTAAACCCAAAATTTCTTACAAAATCATCCCTCAAAGTTACACAACTACTACCTAAATCTATATAACATTGTATTTGTTTTCCATTTAATACAGCTTCTTTAAAATATTTCTTATGAGAACTTTGATTGTTAATTGTTAGTACAGGTTGAGATTATGAAACATTATCATTTACATTGTTTAAAATTGGAGTATTGTCTTTCTTTTTTTGACAATCTCTAGCATAATATCCTGTTAAGGAACATTTAAAACAAGTTACAACTTTATTTCTATTAACAAAACTATCACTTTTCTTATTATCAACATTTTTTGAAAATTTTTCAATTTTACTCACCACACTTTGTCTTTTTATGTGAGATGCCCCTTATTTTAGATCTGGAAGGAGTTGATTTACCCTATCATACCTGTTTAAAGGACCCAAGTAGTCTCTGAAACGTGTATCATTCAAACCATTGACTATCCTTTCGATTGTCTCTTTTTGCGACATCCTACATTTCACGTACCTTGATAATTTTTCAAAATAGTACTCAACGATGTCCTGGTTTGGTTTCCACTTGTAATTTTGGGCCTCAAGTTGTGTGTCGATGGCGCTCGACTCCACGTAGAACGTCTGTTTAAGGAGTTCTTTCCAATCAGTCCACGATCTGGTTTCGCATAGAAGACTATCTCGCCATGTTTTTGCTACTCCCTGTAGTTTTGCTAGGGCGTAATGTTTAATTGTCACCTCGTCGCAGTCGTATAATTCGCCAAATTCTTCCAATTTTTCTATCCATAAGCTTATTTTTATATCATCTTTTACTGGATCAAAGCTTGGTAATACGTCTTGTACATTATGAAAATATTTCGGATTGTTCATCACGGTGTATACTACATTTTGCCCTTCATTGACTCCGCCGCCACTAACTTCGTTATGATGCAAATTTTCCTTGCTTATATTGGTAAAATCGTCCAAATTTCGGGCTTCTCACCAATTTGGAATTACTCAATATTAGGATTAAATTTTCCAAATCAAAAACAAGTTTTCTGCCACGTGCCGCCAACGTTAACCAGGACCAAAATGGACGCTTTCCACCAAAGCACCGGTTATAATTCTTGTTACCACAATGTCTGCACTGTAAACTATTTACTGGTATAATTCCACTTCTGAAATTGTTGTATGTCAGGATCTCCTTAGTTAATTAAAACGATACTTTAAAAACTTTGCTTTAATAAACATGAAACAAACAAAACAATAGCTCTTTTAGATCGATTATCATAATACTCACACACATTTCGGACCTTTCTCGATCATTATAGAATTTTTATGTACTTTCTGGAACGTTCCAGAATGATAATAACCGATTTTAGACATTTTTGAACTTTCTAGATCATTCCAGAAATTTTTAGAATTTTCTGGATCCTTTCAAAATGATTATTACCGATATTATTAATTACGGAACTTTCTAGATCATTCGAGAAATTTTTAGAATTTTCTGGATCGTTCCAGAATCATAATAATCGATTTTACACATTTTTAAACTTTCTAGATCATTCCAGAAATTTTTAGAATTTTCTGGGTCGTTTCAGAATGATAATAACCAATAATATTAATTTCGGAACTTTCTAGATCATTCCAGAAATTTTTAGAATTTTCTGGATCGTTTTAGAATGATAATAACCAATATTATTAGTTTCGGAACTTTCTAGATCATTCCAGAAATTTTTAGAATTTTCTGGATCCTTTCAGAATGATAATAACCGATATTATTAATTTCGGAACTTTCTAGATCATTCAAGATTAATAATAGTTCTTGTACGGAAGCTTAGCAGGGGCACCAAATATTTTATTTTATTTTTCTGACTTAGAATTATTTATCTTACTAGCAACTCAGAATAACAGATTATATTATTTTCTAGACATCACACGACGTCTATTGGAGGTCCATATTTTGTCCAATTATTGTTTCATTATTCTAATGGATATAACCATTTAGAAGTCCAATGTATGTCTAAAAAATGCCCATGACGGACACTATAAAAATGAAACTTGATTTTACTAGAAAATTAATTTTAACTTATTATTAACTTATTATTAACTTAAAACTGTGTAATAGGGGAAATTAGGGTACCTGTGTGCAAATTTAAAATTTGTTTTGAAACGAGAACAACTTCTGTAAAGAGGAATCGCCGAGAGGCTCAGTAAATAGTTCAAAGTATGGTCTACATTATCTATATTAAACAAATCATTTAAAAAAAAATTAATATCCTACAATATTTTTTAAAAATTTCTACACTGCGCATAGTTAACGTACATGTATGGGGTGATTAGACGCATATAGCTGGATAATTTTTAATGATATGTTAATATATTACCATGGGCTGAATTGGTCCCTTAGCAATACCATAACATTTTTCGAAAAAATATTTCTTTGATCCAAACAAATGCGTTAGTTGTTTAAAAACAATGTAGAATTAAATTTATCATATGATCGTTTCAAATAAATTATTTATTTAGAAGATTTTAAAGTCTTCATTTAAATAAATTTAAAAATTGATTCAAAATCATAAAAGTTTACTGCCAAAAATATGAAACATTGTTTCAATTAAAGAAATTTTTTAAATTTAATGCTTTTAATAAATAATTGTATAAATAATTTGAATTTGCATTCAACTTGAATTTCTTCGCGCAAGTTTGATTGTTTTGAATTAAACAAACCAATTTCAAATAAATAATACATTTATTTGATTCAAGAAAACCTATTTCATCAGAGTGCAGTCTCAATACGATCATCTTTTTCACATCAAATATGGTGTATATGTGGCATAGTGATCACCCTATAAACTGAATAATGTATATCACGCAACAGTTTAGATCTTGAGCTCAGAATGGTGCAATCTAAGAACTACACAGACCACTTTTACGTGACTAGTAAGTTTAAACTTTTAATAGGCAAAGTTTAGGGTATTTACTGTTTAGGAATTTGAGATATTTAAATACAAGACTTATCCAATGGTGTAGGAGTTTGGGAAATCATTTTCTATTTATCTTTTTAAACTCTTAATGTACATACCAATTCCTTGAAAAAGAAATACCGTTTTTATTTATGAAAATATGAATTCTAAATCTCTAAATCTCAGCCATTTAAATTTGAATATAGTGGGAACAATAAATCAATTATACAATCAAAACTTTTATATGTTAATGAATATACAACAAATTGCAAATGAATATCCAACCGATAATGTAATATAATGGAGTTTATTTATTTGATCTCTGATTTGATCTGTCATTCATATTACTACTATGCGTATTAATAGTAATTAAATTTGAAATATCGAACGTTGGAACGTTGATCAAAATTATGGTGCTATTATTTTCACTTAATGCTACTTTTAGTTTAATAATATTATACTCGTGTGTATAATCAGGTTTAATAAATATTATTAAATGCTTTAATCATCAGCTATAAGTTATATCTTGTTTAGAACAAGAAAACTTGACCAAATATAGTTAGACTAATTTAAATTATTTTAGCCCATATTAGTAGACACTTTTTTTATTCTAATTTAATTATTATAATTATAGTCCAATTAAATAACGAAAAAAGCCCCTTCGAGCTTACATTAATTTGTAATTGGATGAAACAAAGTGATGTGATCTTTCCGAAAAAAAGAAAAAAATGATGTAGCTGTTTTTCAATTTTTTTTAAATTAGGAAAAATCCGGGTTTTCCGGAATTTTCCATGGTAAAAATGCTAATTATCTGGGCAAGTATTATTCTGATAGTAAAAATAAATGCACCAATCGAAAGAGAAGGCAAAAGTAGTTCGGAATTTCATTGCACAGGTAGTTTTAATGGCGAATTTCTCGCCGCCAGAAGTGCTTTTACCAAAAAGTTGTTTTTTCGTTTCTTTGATCAGAATCATGAACATGAAATTTGCCATGAATTTGTGGCGAAATTATAAATGTTAGACATATGTGCCCACGAGAGAAGTTGCGTATTTTTTTGTGGGCTCTCAAATAAAATAAGTCCCGCGCCGAAATCTGCCATAATTTTTCAGGAATTCGCAGGAAACCGGAAGGCGTAAATTTTTTTAAATTTTTTCCCATATGATTTTCTCCGGGTTTTCCGAAAATATCTAACAAAAAATATATTTGAAGAAACTAACTGCGCCATTGGGAAGAGCACAAAAAAATATACAAAAAGGTATACTTTAACAATGTTAGGAAATTAATCCTAAGCTTTAGGAAAATTAGTCCTAAGCATTAAACAAATTTAAATAGTTTGGCCGTTATAAGCAAACAATAAAATTAGGCTTGCGGTACAATTTGCCCTTCCGCCATATGCCCAATTTTGGGATTTCTCTTGCCCCTTTCTGGAAATCAATAGTCACATCCCTTAAGTTCAATACGAATTTTTGTTCCTTCAAATATCTTAATTTTTACCAAAGTTATGAAGAATTTAGTGTTTGAACATTTAACAAATTCAATTTTTAGACCTTCGCCGCCTCAAAATACTAAACAAATTTCAATCGTCCATACCGCGAGAACGGTGCATCAAATCAAAATTTCTCAGGAGACATGAAAATTAGCATTTTTTCTAAGCTTTCAAATGTCGTAAACTGCGTTTTAAAAATATTTATTTATTTGCGGCATGCGCATGCGCAAAATTGAAAAATTGACAAAATCCAAAATTTCGGCACTTTTGAAAAACTGCTACATTTTGTTTTGCCTTTTTTCGAAAAGATCACCTCAAAATACATAGAATCCATTTTGTTTCATCTAATTAAAATTTAATGTAAGCTCAAAACCGGTAATTTAATTCGATTATTAGTACTTAGCAAACTTGAAAAAAAATTAACAAAAGGAGAAAGACAAAGAGAAAAATCCTGGCTTTAAAAATGGCATATAGTTGTATTTTAATAAAATCACTATATTTATGTCTCAATTTATTTCAAAAAAGGAATTGCTACCAGGCTTACGTCATTATAGCTCCTCATCTAACTGCAAAAAGAGGCACGACGAAATTTTTGCTTGCTATTTACAGCTGGGTACAGGTGAAGAGCGTAAACAACATGTACTGTGTAATAACAATAAGACTCTCTTCGCAAGCATTTTCTTTCTTCTGGTTTCGCTACTTCCGGTGTAGGAATACTTAATTCATTAAAAGTAGGGATATATCTTAAAGACGGTTTTTTGAATCTATGATAAGTATGGAAAGCAAAAGGGTTAATTGTAATCTCGTGAAAATCGCAACCAAAACTCGTAAAATGTTTTAATTGCTCTCAAAATTTTTGTAGGACTCTCAATTAGGAGGATTTCCCTTGCAAACAGTTTTTATTCAGTAGATTTTTCCTGTCTCTATAAATTAGACATTTGTTTTAATTGATTAATTTATTTAACGTCGGTCTATTTCTAACTATGAGATTTACATACGGACGCTTGTGAGTACGCTACCCGTAAATACCAGAAATTTAGCTGAATCCTTTGGTGATTCAACCGAAGGTAGTGATTTTTAACTAGCTCAACATCCATGAACTCGAGGCAGAAAAGATGGCACACCCTACACTATACCTCGTACTCAATTATATCACGCCTGCCGCTGTGGTATGCAACTACGCGAGCAGTTTATTTGGACGTCAGCTGACTTTATTTGAGATAGTCACCCATCCAAGTACCAACTGCGCTCGGCCTGGCTTACTGCAGATATCGATACACAATAGTTAACCTGCTGAGCCCAGCTGCTGCCCATAAATTGGACTATTTTGTAATTTTATTCTCGAAAACCAGGTGTAAATAAACGGCTGAATGGGATAGAACTACTAAATAAAACTCGCAGTAAACATGCAAATCGAAAAAAAAAATATGTTAAAGAACTACTTAAAAAACAATAAAACTGTTAAATTTGCACACAAGTTTAATTTTATCACACCTAGGCACTAGGCACTCATTGATAAACTTAAATATGGTCACTGTAAAATAGAACATTTGTATTAGATACCAATCAGCGTAAAAAACGAAAACAAAGAAAACTCAACATTTATAATTTTAGGTAAAAACTTTTCTAAAGTAATTTAAAAAAATAGGATGATTGACCCAGTGATGGACACCCTTAAGCAATTGTCTTTTTCAAACGAAGCTAACTACTCTTGGGTGGGGACTAAATAACTTTTTGACACAGCTTTTTAAAGCGGTTTTTTGTGCAGATTGCGACTGTTATAATTAGAATTAATTTGTATAAAAAATTAAGTTACTATTTTAAAACAAGTAAAAAATTGACAAATGTGACAGTAGTTGTCAAAGGGAAACTGGTAATAAACCCTTTGTGAATCAGTAATGGACACTATCTTTTAAAATCACTTTATTTGTATCATTCCATCTCTAACACAGTAAAATACCTCTGTTATTTTTTGGCTGGGGTTCGTTGATGATACACACAATATCCTTATTAAAATAATAGAGCACATCCTTCTTTATTGGCTATTTCCAAGCCTCAATTCCGGCACTTATCATGGTCTTAATTTTAGCGCCTTCAAGATCATGTTTTAAATCCGTTCCTGTAACAAAAGTATTTATTAAAAATAATAACTAAATACAGACTGATAGTAAAAACAACAAATTAATTTCACCTGAGTAATAGTTGTCTTCATATCTAATGATAACGTGTTGGCCAGTCTGCAACTTATAATTTTCTGGTTCACTTAGATCAAGATCTTTATCATTATAGGTAACCTCGATGTCAGATTCTGAGCTATTCTCATCAACATTTTTACTTGGAATCGTATTTTCCTTCCTCATTTTTTGGTTTGGATTTTTTTTCTTAGAAGCCTCATAAAATTCCCTATACTTTCCATTAGAAACCACAGCAGGAAACATTTTTCTTTTCTGCTTTGGAGTTTTCAAAAAAAATTCTTCTTGATTTGGAAATATAAGACACTTTTTAAATGGTGTAGGAACCTTATATCCCTTTTCTTCGATCTCCTCATAGTTCAGAATATTTTTTCTTGGTGGAGTTTTTCAGCACCTTGATGAGCCAATAACCGGTGATGAATGAATGTTCTCATTTTTTGAAGAATCTCATTTCTTAGGAGATTTCTCAAATGATTTGTGTTGTTTTTCTGTTCCTGATCCGTGATCATCTTTACTAAGTCTAGTTAATTCTTCATTTTTTTCAGTTTCCTGTTTAAGTGATGCCCAAACATTATAAAGTTTTAAATAACTAATATCCCCGGACCACTTATCTTTGTTTACATACGTTCTTAAGAACATTTCACACTCATCCTTTTGAATCTGGCTTTCCAAGACTTGCAGAAGTTGCAATGATGTTCCCTGGCTTTCATTTGAATTTATTTTCCCCCGAACAGTTTCGGCACAAATTGCTCTATTTGGAATGAATATTTCGAATAATCAACGTTATTTTTATTGAACGGAAACAGACCAGTTTTCCTAAAACCGTTCTAAATAGTTTGACAATTGGATAACTTTTAAATACAGACTTTAGTATTATCCCAAAAGTATGACGTGTTACTTCCTTTGGGAAATTTTTGAACTTCCAATCTTTTACT
Organism: Psylliodes chrysocephalus; assembly: GCA_927349885.1. NCBI lineage: Eukaryota > Metazoa > Arthropoda > Insecta > Coleoptera > Chrysomelidae > Psylliodes > Psylliodes chrysocephalus. The sequence continues at coordinate 36,718,178 of OV651813.1, forward strand.
TCCGATGTCCAACCTGCTTTAAGTGGCCTAAACACTGCAACATTTGCTGGTGGGTCGTATTGGGAAATAATGACACCAATATGATGCTATTTTTATCACATAGTCGGCTAACTTCTTTCGTCATGTGGGAGCGATGGCCATCGACAAATAGAAGAACTTCTTCGAATGTTGTTTGCCTTTAAGTATTGGAGAAAGTGGTTAGAAATATATTCATAAAAAACTATGGATGTCATCCATCCTGAATTTGACCTTCCTAAGGCCCACCCTTCAGGAACCGACTCTGCAATTAACTGTGAAACCCTTTTATATGGAAATATGAGCATTGGTGGGACATATTTTCCATCGGCCGAAAACGAAGCCATAACTGTTATTTGCTCTTTCTCTGATCATACCCTTACATAAAAATCTTCCTTATTATTCATCCTAGGTCCAAGAACTTTCCCACTTTTGGGGCAAAGCAAAAACCCAGTCTCATCCCTATTAAATATTCGCGACGGATCCTTCAGAATATCTTTCTAGTTTTCTTCCTGAACATACAACTGGATTTCATCAAACCAGTTTTCTATTCTATCTTAAGAGACGGTAGCTCGGGCTTTACTTATTGACTCAGCATGCTTCTGTTTGATTTTAGGATGCCTCCTTAAAAAACCCTAAAACCGGGAACTACTGGGTGTTTTATTTAGAAAATACTTGGTTTTTCTTCCACTTTCTTTAAGTATTTTTTTAATTGATAAAATGAGATTTTGTTTATGTTTATTTCAGAAAGTTTCGTTGCAGGACCCATTCTTCTAATGGTGAAAGAAGCCATAGATAGTTTTCTTACTAATATAGAATGAGGAACATTATACATACGAGCAGCAATCTTCTTTGAAATGCTATTTTTTACAGCCTCTATTGCTTTTTTTAGGTCATCTTCACTCTAAGCAAAGAAATTCCTCACTTTTCCTTTAGTCCGTCTTTTTTCCATATTAGGTATCTAAAATTGTAAATGTTGTAGGTAATAAAATATGGGTCTAAAAAGAGTCTAATAAGAGCCATAAAATAATTATCTAGCTAAATTTAACTGAACTTATTTACGCAGTGCGCACCTAGTTTACCCTTTTCAAGAGGGGTGACCATTACTAAAACCATTTGTTTCAGTAATGGACACCGTTGTGTCCAAAACTGATATCTTCCTTATTTCAAGGTATTAGTAATGGGCACCCCCAAAAATCAAGGCGAAAATTAAATAATCAGAATAAGTTTATGTCTATAATCTATTATTTTGTAATTGTAATGTAACCCTTTTCCATTACTACTGGTTGCCTTTAGGACACGAATGACCACTTTTCAATGATGGTCACGTATCCTTTATCTGTAAAGTGTAGAGGGTGGGTTAACCCATGGAACTTAGGCCTCACCAGGCTCATTGTGCATCTTCCTAAGTAGATAGGCACTACCCGTATATCTGCTAATATAAAATTAAATTAAGAAAGAAATCCAAGCTCTCTAATATGATCATCTTCAATGAGAAAAATTAAACTCTTAATCATTTCCACAAATATTATCTCGTATATATGGGGCTATAAAGTAATTTTCAAGTCTATAATAAATATTTATTACAAAAGATAGTAAATGCATTACCAAAATAATTCAACCCTAGATCTTTGGTGATTTCACAGCTTATACAATACAGCCACAGATTACCCAGATGCGAAAGTTGACAAAGAACATCAAAATTAAGAGAGAGATAAATGGCCATACCCATTTAAAGGTCCCTCGTAGCAACTCGTTTCCACTCGCGTAGTTCCGAAAACAAAAGTTATTTCATTATGCGAAGTTGCCGATGCTCCTAGCTTTTCTGATGTTATGTGACATTGGAATTTAAGTCAAATGAAAATGTACATACAATTTTTAGTTACCCCCACATACTTCGATTTTTAAGTAAGTGGTTACCCCAGACGTTACATACACATAACGTATAATTATAATTCGCTAAACATAAAATAATACAAAACCATTTAAAGGTTAATAGTTTACATTTATCAATGACAATCAATGACACTTTAAAAAACGCGTGAAATTTGAATTTTTTATGTGACAACCTTGCTTAGGATGCCGTAAGTGAGATGACATTTCTGTGACATTCAGGACAATCAGGACCGGTCGTGACGCTTTGCGTTGTGGGCATTTTTGGACAAAAAATATTGTGTATTTGTGTCTAGTCTTCTTTTGTAGATAAATCATAAGTGAAACGAAGAATGTACGTCAATCTAGGGCACGTATAAAATGTCTTCGAATTCATAGCTGGAAATATATGAAAACTTTTTACTGCAACTTTCGTTTTATATAGCAACAATATTTTTATTCATTTGAAAGGTTATGATATCAAATCATTATTTGGAAGTATAAAAACACCAACCGAATGTTTTTATCAGTACATTTATCAGTTGGAATATTGTAGTTTTTAAAAAATATAGAAAATAACTTACCTTGTCCCACACTTGGAAATAATTCATATAATTTGTTTAACCTTCACCTGGACTCGTGGGGTACGTACATGCCCCACGCTCTTTCTCGTCGATTTTCAAAATCTAAATCTTTGAAATCGAAACTCATAACGATATCTATCGGTAGTCGGATATACTTTTATACCTAGGCCAGTAGGATAGCGCTCTCAAAATAAATACTTTTTAAATACCCATGAAAACAATTATTATTCTTTTATAGTGATGTAACAGAAGAAGACAGCTAAAACTTCAGCCCTTTTTATCGAAAAACAAAAAAGTTATGATTTGTTTTTAAAAAAGCATTTTTTTTTAAATTTTCAGGATTTTTTATGAATGCTAATCTTTTTTTCAATTCGGACTATTCTACAGTTTAAAGTGGTATCTAAAGAGGATCTTTGATTTTTTTTGAGACAAAATAATTAATATTTACAAATATTTTTATCACTGGGGTTCGTACGTACCCCACGAGTCCAGGTATATTACTCAGGATGAGCATGCCAGGTGAAGGTTAATACAGTTCAAGGATTTAAACACCCTTGTAAACATTTTTCTAATGATTACTTTTTAAAGTTATTTATTCGTCTTCGAATATTTTACCTAATAAAATTCAGCAACATATATTTCAAAAATCAAGAATTAACAAAAAAAAAATAGAATGGTATGTACTTTTAAGTAATGTCTTAATGAGTGCTTTAGATCTGATTTTTCATTAATTAATTCATGAAGAATTTGATAGATATAAAACTAAAACCAAATTTAATGAATATTCATGAATAAATGTTCTATTTTGCATTTTCATCCAGTTATACTTTACAGTTCAGAAGTATCAACCTACCAAACTATTTGTTCAATATTTGTTTTATTAGGTTTTTGGCTACAGGCGATAGAATTGTAATTTCTTGTTAATAGGGCTGTATGCAATAAGTATTCAAACCTCAATTATTTACAAAGTTGTATTGGTATACTTGTTAGTGATGAGTTTATAGTGTATCCCAACAAACAATGAATTACCGGGATATTGCTGGCCTTTTGCTGTAATTGAAGCAAAAATGCGAGGATTAAAAAATAAAAGGCTACTTTTGTCCTTTTAATAGTGGTCAAGCATTATATTGGTTGATGATAAGGTGAGAGTGAGGTAAAAGTAGAAAGGCTTTTAACTGCCGCAGACCCAACCCTCCAACAGTCCAGGGTATCTTTTCTTGAATCTTAGGGAGTAGAAAATTTGAGGGAAGAATGAGACAAAAATACAAATTTTGTGCGTTGCCGATAAAGATGAAAAACCGGTTTTCTACTCCCTCGAATTCAAGAATAGCTACCCTGGAGGGTTCCTTCCCGCGTTTATAGATGGAGACACCGATAATCACTTGCTACATACTCAACGAGTGGACATAAGGCCGGTTTGGGATTGATGGTACTCACTATTCATTGTAATTTCTTGCTCATACATGTTATTAATTTAGAATATTTTATGAAAATACATTTTGTAGAAGACATTTTATCTCTATTATATATTATATAGCTGAATTAAATAAAATGTCTACAATATTCTAGGTATATTGGAATGCATTCGGTTTTATATTTATACTTTAAACATGGCCTTTATTAGCAGTCAGTATTAATATGGTAAAAGGCCTGCAATTTCCCGTTAACTTTCCATCAATAGGCCATTAATTGCCAATATATTTAGTTCAACACATTAAAGAGAAAATGGAGGCCTTTAACTGGATTTTATGTCTAATAAAGCCCGCTTAACAAATTTTTAAAACTTTTACATTATAATTTGTTGATTGTTATAACTTTTTACCTATAATAAAATGTTGAAAATATTAATACAAATCATATTCTTTTTCCTTTAAAATGTTTAAAAATGAAACTCCTATCGACAACTTTTTTAACATACTAGGACTGCTACTATAGATTAATTAGCTAAACCAACCCTGGCATCAAAAACTCATGTTTAGAAAAAAGTCATATTTAGTAAGACTGATTGAAAATAATAAAAATTGGCAACACCTATGCCATACCCATTTAAAGGTCCAAGGTCATAGAAATCTCATTAAAAAATCCTTTGATCTTTTGCCGGGTTTCACATCTGTTGTAATTAATCTGTGATACAGCTCCACAAATCCGTGTCGGCGTCTTTGATGTGGCGGTCGAGAACCAAGCGAGACGGAATAGTGCTATCTCTGTTAGATTCGACGGAAAAGTCGGGCCCGGATTAAAAAATATATTTATTATTGAAATAATTGAAGACCTTGGCGTAATAAGGTTGGTTACATGCCACATTAAGTAAGTTTGAGAAATTAAGTTTTAAATTTGTTTTAAATCTATCAAATATAAATAAAAAAATTATTTAAATATAAATATTACGAATAATAGCACATCTTTCGGATTAGAGATAAAATAATTTGTATGTGGCTAGTAATATCCTTGTTAATAGATATTTTAAGCTAAAACAGCCACTTCACGACAAATTGTGGCCGTGGATACAAATCAAGTGGTACCCCGTGTGTCTAGCAAGTGTCATTCATCGCGCAAAGGGTTTATAGTGTTTATACCTAGATAAACGACTGCTTCGACTGACTGAGGTCTGGGAACTCGATGATATTCTGGGTTATTATAAAGAATCGGTAACTTGTGCTTTTATTTTAACAATATCGGTTCTATTTAGATGTATTTTTATTCATAAAGATTTGTAGAAGTAATAATTTGACAGTTTTTATTTATATATTATATTTTTATCTGACCGTACCGAAGTAGAGAATTTTGAAACTTGATACTAATGTGAAATTTAGATTATAATATTATGCGAAATTATATAATTACTACCTATTTTAGGTAGGTACTAAATTTGTACTTGGAGAAAGTAATATCGATTTTTACAAGAAAACTCGAAAAATAAATTAATTTAGTTTCTATTTACTGATGTAAACATTAAACCAAGAAAACAAATAGATAGTAGTTTGTGTAACAAGAGTGGATATGGATAATCCAGTCGAGTTGTACAGTATATTTTTTCTACGACCCACTGACGAAAATCTACAAATTAAAATAAATTATTTTAGGTTATTTAGACAAAATAACAAATTTTAAAATAATTTACGAATTTTACTAATTTTACTAATTTATAAAATAAACATATAAAAAAATTAACTTAATTAGTCCCCGGTTAAGGGTTAAATACTAGATTCGATCCCGGGCTTTTCTCGTGGAAGGCAGATGCTCTGTCCTCATCTTCACCGACACTTTTAGGTTATTTATTGTTTCGGCCTTTACTTGATGAAAATCCATTTAATTTTGAAAGAGTAAAACCAAATTTGGTAGATTTTCACTTTTATTTTAAAAATAAAAATTTTTAAACAAACACTAACATGACATATGTTTCGAAGTACAACTTCTTTTTCAAATGTGACTATTTACAATTCGGTATCCAATATATATACAAAATAATTTAACAAAACAAAGTACTTAAGAAAACATCAATAACATTACAAAATAAACTAACTATTTAAAGTAAATAAGGGTACTTAGGTAATTATAATATCCATCAAATAACAATAAGATAGCCCATTACCGGGATTATCTCACAGAAAACTGGGAAAGAGGTTTAATAAGGGTGAATTAATAATATCTAATTGATCATTTAGTAAGTTATCTGAATTTTTAAATCTATTTATTTCAAGTGTTTCTAAATGGTTTAATTTAAGGCTCTTATTTTCTACATGTAAAATTTCAAAGTTGTCTGTAAAAGAATGATTTTCAGCTAAAATATGATTTGAGTAAGTAGAATTATTTTTGTTTTTTGTATAGCTATTATAATGTTCGGAATAGCGTTTTTTGAAAGTACGGCCTGTTTGACCAATATACAATTTTGGACAACTACCACAATTTAATTTATATACCCCCGATTTATTATTAGGATTAATTTTACCCTTATTGTTTTTAGGATTTTAGTTTTAATACTCGTAATTAAATGACATTCACACAGCTTGTAACTTTTATATAGATCGTCCAATTTCTCCAAAAGGTCTTCCCGATTGGCTATCATTGCCCATATCCTAGCCCTGAAAAAAATCATGTGTTTAGGTTTAAATAAGTTAATTATTAGACTATCATCTACACAATTAAACAAATTTAGAATTCATAGCTCAATAGGTAACTTTAGCACCTAGGAGGAATTAATAAAAATAAAAACAGCCTAAACCTAATGTAAGTCGATAAACGAATCTGTTTATACAGGGCGTAATTGTTCCATATTTTAATTTGTGTTATAGATGTTTTTTGCTGGCAAAAATTTATTTTTTTTTAATAGAACACCCTATATTTTATTTTTAGAATGGCTTGTTAACACTATATTCAACCCTAGCATGTTTTGAAAAAATATTACAGTTTTGCCAAACAATTATTTTTTTTTAAATTAGAGAATGATGCTCCCCAAATTAAATTATCATAATTTAGGTAGGTTTACACTGATTTAAAAATTGTTAAATATACATACTTATATGATACTAAGCTAACGAATAGTGGTGATAGAACTGGTTTATTTTATTAAAAGTGTTTTGAAACGTGCTTTAAATATGGCTAATTTTAAGTTTAATTTACTCAATTTTTTTTAAATGTATATTATTTTGACATAAAATTCCTAATACATTTACCTATTCAAAGATACCAACATGTTAGCCAATAACACATATACAGGGTGTCCCATTAGTGCGTAATGGATTGATAGCTGTTTTATTATCAGAAATTCAAAAAAAAATTTAATATAAAAGTTGTGTGGCCATATTTAACAATTACCCCTAAATATACAAGGTGGCCTATAAACGAGGTGCTGACCAAACCTATACTTTTTTAAAGCAAAACACCCTACAGGTAGTTATTCATATTTGATTGTTATCACATCGTCAAACAATTTTAATTAACTTCACTCATTTGCTATGTTGTATATAGGGTGTGTCAAATCGTGAGGTTACGATTTTCTCTATTTTTTAAATGGATTACCCTGTATCAATTAGTCGGTGGTATAATTTATAGGGTATTCCATTTAAAAACGTGAGAAAACCATTACTCCCCATTTTGACACACCCTATATACCCTATAGCAAATAAATGAAGTCTATTAAAATGGTTTGACGATATGAAAACTATCAAATATGTATGACTACCTGCAAGGTGTTTTGCTTTAAAAATGTATGTTTTATCAACTCCCCTCGTTTATGGAACACCCTGTATATTTAAGAATATTTATTAAACATGGTCATACAAATTTATATAATTTTTTTTTCGTATTTCCACTAATAAAACAGTTATCGATCAATTACGCACTCATGGGATACAAAGTTTATGTGTTATTGGCTAATATTTTGGTATAGATAAATAATCAAATTTATAAGGAATTTTAGGCCAAAATAATATACAGGGTGTTTTGTTTGAAAAAATTGAGTAAATTGAACTTAAAATTAGCCATATTTAAGACATGTTTTAAAACCACTACCACTATTCGCTAGCTTAGTATTTTATAAGTCCGTATATTAAACAATTTTGAAATCAATGTAAACCTACATAAATTATGATAATTTAATTTGGGTCTGCATCATTCTCTAATTTAAAAAAAAATGAATTGCTTGGCAACACTAATATTTTTTAATACATTTTAGGGTTAAATACAGTATTACCAAACCATTCTAAAAATAAATTAAAATAAAATACAGGGTGTTCCATTTAAAAAACATACATTTTGATTTGCCAATTCAATATTCAAAAATATTTTTAAAATATGTATTTTTCAAATCCATAAAATTTTTATTTAAAACTTTTTTTGCGTGTCTACAACACAAATTCAAATATTGAACAATTACGCACTAATGGGACATCCTGTATAAATTATATTATTATTAATGAAAATTTCTTAGAGGTGGTACTTACCGCTTTGGGTCCTTGGGAAAACGAAAGAATGTTTTCTTGCAGGTATAACCCTTAATTAAACAGCTTTTGACTGCACAGACAGAATTATGTCTTTTTTTTCACTCATTCTACTCACAGCTACAGAGTCACCAAAATAATAACAGTACCTTTAACTTAACACAACAGGCAGCTCATACAAAATCAACGAAATTATAGACTCAATGAAATTATGCAATAAACGAAATTATACGCACGGCTCAATCCTTACCTAAGTACGATTCTGAACGCCAAAGCCGTCTTTTCCGTCCGAAGGAGGAGCTTAAGCAATGCGCGACGGAATCGACGCAAACCGTTGCCGCCAAGAGAGTGCATATAGGACATTCTTATATGCACTTATAATTAATATAAACAAATTTAAATTTAAACATGGTAAAATAAGTAACACTACATTAGAATAGCGAAAGGGTAATTTAACAATAGAAAAATTAAAATAAATGCGAGAGGTTATATAAAATAATGATTTAGATTATATATGTAATTCAGTTAGTCTGGCAAACACATTTGTTTCACGCAAACGAATTTATTAAAATTTAATAAATTTAATGCTTTAAATAAATAATTTAGAGCATGAATTCGAAACAAATTGAAATATATATTCAAACAACTCGAATTTCTTAGCGCAAGAATGGTGGTCTTGGATAAAACAAAATTTGTTTAACAAATCCTTTTATTTGATTCAAGAAAACCTTTTTCAAAGTTCACATTTAGACAGAGTTATAATTTAATATCAATAGCTGAAAATAAAGATATTTGAGGCGGAAACATTTAAAGAGAAACATGTATTCTATCGAATTACGAAGTTCATGACAGCAAGCGTCTTTATTCCACAAACTTTTAAATCCTTTCTGGAAATATAATTTGCGGTCCATGATTCGGTTTTCATGAACGATTTACCTTTTTACCAACGCCAAATACCCATAATTTTTAATTCTGATACGGCCTTCATCAAAGGCATTGAAAGTTAGACACTTCACGATCCAATTTCATTGTCCTCCATTCCTTTCTGTCGACGGGAGTTTGAGAGGATGTGCGGTCTGGAAGACGCATAGACGTATCTATTTATTCTAATTGGGCACTTAGAAGACTTTAACAGAATATAATTAATTTTTTAATATTGTTATTATTTAATACGATCTATAAGTAATATGATACAAAAATTATTTTTTTCAAATAATAAAGTTTGAAAAATTTTAATATTTTTTTAATGAAATAGATTTACAAACGAAGGCTACAGGAAAAAAATATATATTGTCAAAATAGCTATTTGTGTATTAAGAGCGCAAAGTGCTACTTTGCCGCTTAAGATAAAAAGTTGCCGCGCGACGCGAGGCAGAGTGCGGCATTTTATCGTAAGCGGCAAATAGCTTTCCGCTCGAATTACACACAAGATTTTTTCTACGATCACACGATAATAAAAGTATATAATTTTATTTTGCCGAATTCAAATCTAACTACGTTAATTTAACAGACACGGCTAACTTGACTAGCAAACGAAAAGTATGTTGCCTGCTTACTCTAGGATTTATTTTATGATATGCATAAAAAATATTTGTTGGTAAGGACATCTTAAAAATAACTTACAAGATCATCGGTTAGAATACTCAAATCGTAAATTAATGGCTCATACACTCTTTTAAGTTTTATTTAATTTTACAAACAAAAAAATAATACCTGGTGAGGATTGAACTCACGACTATTAGAATAGAACAGAATAATTTTATTAACTATTTTACATAAGTCATTATGTTTATAGCAAGTCATAGGTGGTAACAGAATTTTAACAATAAAAATAAAACAAATAAAACAAGTTCTGCGGTAATATGTTAAATAAGTTATAATTTAGGGAATTTATTTTAGATAGACATAACCTAAAACGAGTATTTCTAATACAATGTGAATTACGTGTCTTGTAATTATGAATATCGGACTGTTTCAGCAGAACAGACTGTTTATATGAATTTCAACAAGTGTATGATGTAGATATGAAATAGGTAGTAGCATAATTTTAAATTTAATAAAATGTTGTTGACAATGTTCTCTGAATCCAATGTTAGCCATAATTCTGATAGCTTTTTTTTGCATCCGGAAGATTTGAATAGATTGAGAAGAGTTTCCCCAAAGTGGTACACCATAGCTGACATGCGAGTGAAAGAGAGAGAAATACGTAGTTTTGAGGGTATTTAAGTTGGTAAGTTTTTTCAACTGCCGAAGAATAAACAAAGAACTATAAAGTTTTTTTTTAACTTATTAATGTGGGTCGACCAATTGAGTTTGTTATCCAATGTAATACCAAGTAATTTTACGTTTTTTGTTTCACATTTTGAGATAATTCGATTATTGGCAGATATCTGCATATTTTGAGTTTTAATTTGTTGGTTGAGAACCATGTGTTTGCTTTGTCCGCAATTTCATCAAACGAAGAAATTAAATTTTTATTATTTTTGTCTGATAAGATGAGTGTTGTATCATCAGCAAATAAAACTGATTTATTAGGTAGCATTAAACGGCTTAGATCGTTAACATAAACAATGAATAAAAGGGGGCCCAGGACAGAATCTTGTGAAACCCCTTGACGTACAGCCTGAAAGTCAGACAGAACACCATTACTCATCACAGCTTGTTATCTGTTACTGATATATGAATTTATTAGTGCAAGCGGAATTCCCCTAACTCCATAAAAACTTAGCTTTTCCAGAAGAATATCATGAGAGACGCAGTCGAAAACCTTTGACAGATCGCACAACATTACTGCTGTGTGATTTCCCTGCTCAAGTTCCTCAACTGCATCATTCACAACATTGAGAACAGCCTGTGTAGTAGAGCGAGAGCGTCTAAAACCATATTGGGAGTTGCTGAAGAAGTTGTTTAATTTAAAATACTCACATAATTGTTTTTTAATAATTTTTTCAGTAACTTTACTAAATATTGAAACAATACTTATGGGACCATAGTTATCAATTTTCGAGACATCACCTTTTTTGAAAATTGGTAATACTTTAGAGTATTTAAGTACTTCAGAAAACATACCAGTGGATAAAATTAAATTAATCAGTTCAGTAAACGGTTTTATTATAATATTGCAAGTCTCTTTTAAAATTTTACTGTTGAGTTCGTGAGTGTCAACACATTTAGAATTTTTTAGAGGAGTAATTGCGTCAAAAACTTCACGACTCAAGAACAGGGCGGAAGAAAAATGAGCTACAGGGTATAGGAAAATGTTTAAAACTCAGAAGTTCGGCATTTGAAACATTAGGAAGAGATCTTATGATATTTGCATTAGTTGTATTAAAAAATGTATTTATTTCATTTGGTGTTAAATCAGGAGTTACTAGATTTTTTTTTAAATTGTTTCTTTCATTAGGTTCAAACACAAACGCGCTAAGCTCTACACAAGTGTTAAAAACAGGGTAATTTATTTTCATTATTTTAATTATCATTTAAATATTAAGAAAAATGAGTTTGAGTATTAAATGTTCAACTAAAAGATTCAGATTAGTCTACATTTTCTTTTGAAATATAATAATAACCTTTCTAATGAAATTTTCTAATAAAAATAGGCGTGTGCAAAAAGTAACTTTCCGCCTATATACGGCAATAATGTCAAACTATGACAATTCATGGAAAACGTCAACTTTCCAGTTATATCTGAATGTGCGAAAGCCTGGATAGTGATCGTAGAAAAAAACATCTTTTGAGAAAACTTAATTTTAATGTCTTAAGTACCATAATTTAATAATTTTTTATTTTAAAACTTCGTTGTTTAGTACAGATGGAAGTAAACCAATTTAAAATGCAAAATTATTTAAAAGAGAAATAGACATCAATGTTCAAAATTTGAAAAAAAAAATTGTAAAAATACAAAAAAAAACGGAAAAAAGCTGATACGTAAATGCGCAAGTCTGACTCCTATAATCACGAAATTTTTCCGAAGAAAGTTTAGGAAAATCTCTAACAAAATGTTTGTATCTTCTGAGTAGGTTTTAGGATATCATATGAAAGACTAATATATTTAATTTCATATTTCTCTTTTACCTGCGTATGCTGGCTGTCGCAACTGAAATTATCCTGGTTTTAGGTGTTTTTGAGAAATGAGTCTCCTACGCTCCTTTATACGAAGACGAATCGTATACTAATTCAGGCTTTCCAATATCAATAAGCAGTTTTCTGATTGGTAATGTTTCAAACGGGAATTTGTCAAAAAAATCTGTTCCCCAAAAATGAATGACCCTCCTTTAACCATTTCTTGTGTAACCTGAACAATTTAAAACGGATGTGACTTCTATCGGGCTGATTCTATTAATTCCACCCACTGCACGTCATTTCCATTTTAGTTTCAGGATTTACGAACCCCATATTTCTTATTGCATTCTAAACTAAGATGAAGATGTAGAATGCTTGGCATTCAATATTATACAGTTCACAGTTTAACGGACTCCTTTAACACCCATTTGGAATCAAATTTTTTTTCAGAATTAATGGGTTTCATCCCCTCATAAAGCTTGAATTTTATTAAAAATTTTATATTGATATCGCTTTTGGTTATTGATTTCGATTTTTTATTATTTCAACCCCCATGACCCACATTTTATAAAGTTTATTTAAATCAATAGGCTTTGTCCCCTTAAAGAGCTTAATTTTTGCCAAAAATTTCAAATTGATATTATTGTCCGTTTTTGAGTTAGGATTTTTTTAAATATTTCAACCCTCCCTTAACCCCCCATTTTTATTCAAATTTTTTTAGAATCAATATACTCCATCTTCTTATAGGGCTTGATATTTACTAAAATTTTCAAGTTGATATCACTTTTTGTATTTGATTTATGATTTTTTTTTAATTTCAATCCCCTTAATCCCCCATTTTTTATAAGATTTTTTTTTTCAAAATCAATGGGCTTTGTTCCCTTATAGAGCTTGATTTTTCCCACTCCGACCGGCACCGTCTAATGTCGTTTCAGTTCGGCAGACTTTGGTACGGTATTTGTGTGCGTGCGACTAGTCGTATGCATGTAGACTAGCTGCTAACTGCTCATAACTGATTCTACTTCTTTTAGACACAATTTCGAAAAAATTGAATTTGAAAATGAATAATGATCCACAAGAATCCACAACAAAATATGGGACCACCATTGACGCGGTATTTTCCAGATATTTAAAGGATATCAAGTCTCAAACTTATGTTTCTTATTTCAGTTACCATAAACCTATAGTTTCAATGATAAAAATTCCTGAATAACCTACATGTATTGTAAGATAATAAAAATATTTTAAACAATACTAACTTCTCATTTATTCAATAAAAAAAAAAAAAAATTGTTTTCTTATCGGTCACCACGCTCAAAAAGTGTAACTTGAATTAATATCAAAGAAAAAACTTAAATTAATATCAAAGAAAAAAAAATGCTGCATAAATAAAATAAATAAATAATTATATTTGCATGAGTTGATAAAAAATGCTATGCAATAGCTTTACCGCAGCAGTCCCCGATGCCACACGTATTTTTTTTTATATTTTTTAACTTCCCTTAACCCCCAATATATTCAAATTTTTTTAGAATTGCTAGGCGTCATCTTCTTATAGGGCTTGATTTTTACTAAAAATTTTATGTTGATATCGCTTTTGGTTATTGATTTCGAATCGTTATTATTTCAGCACTTGATTTTTGCTAAATATTTTAAGTTAATACAATTTTTTGTTTTTAAATATTTTTTAATATTATTCCCACCCTTAACCTTTATAAAGCTGTTTTTCAAAATCAATAGGCGTCGTCCCCTTATAGAGCTTGATTTTTCTAAATATTTCGTTGATATCATTTTTCATTTTTGACTTATCTTGCGGACAACAAACGTGACATCGGACGGACGGACAAAGTTAACCTATAACTGTATAAAGAGTATAATAAGAGTGGTCTTTTATAGGAAACGTTATTTTTACCCAACTCTAAACCTTCCAATCGCACATTATAATGTAATGGATAAAACGAATAAGCGTGTAATTCTTGTTCTGCCTGCCAGCACAATCACAATTCTTTAACGTCTGTATCCATTATGAAATGAAAATGGAAAGAAGCCACTTCATCAGATCCTTTTTTGGCTAGCGTTTCAAAATACGTTTAAAATATTGACATTGCTGTAGATAGAACATCAATATTGAATGTATACATTGATAACTGACGTTTGAAATATACATTGTTGTGATATTCGGCGAAAGATATATTTTTCTTGAAATCCATGACACTATTATCTAAACTTTATTGTTTGTTCGAGCCGCAAAGAACATTTCCGTTTCCTACCATAAAATTATTGTCCTTTTATTTTATGTAACTTGTTTGGCGAATTTCCAAATTCTTGTTTGTACTATTCTCTAAGTCAGATTTTAGAGCTCTCAATTTCGAATTAAATTGGACACAAGTGCTGCATGTATCTACTCTTGGATAATCAAAAGAAATGTTAAATTGAGTTTTGAAAATGTTCCTATATGTCTCATAGAAAAAACTTTATTCTGGATGTTTTCCCTAAAAAACGGAATAATGTTCAATTCTTCTGGCAAGTATAATTTTTTGGAATCTACGAGGCTATAGTGAACGACCCATAGCAATACACATATTTCCATCAAATTTTTTTCATTCCCAGATTTTTTTCCCTCTACTATCCTTACGTGAATTACCAGTTATTTTTAAAGATTTCTGTAAGTACACTGAATTCCTTCTACCTATTCCATGAAAAGGAATAAAATCTTTTGCACAAACGGGAACAACCTGATTTCCCTTTTCGTTTTCAAAGCGAATATCTTGCTGTACAGGTACTTAAGAAATTAGACCACACAGATACGAGTTTTGCGCATTGTGAGAGTCCAATCTGTTAAAGTATTTTAAAATGTTGTTTCTTTGAACAACAATATCATTTTAGAAACACTTTACTGTTAACAGTTAAATACATTTCCAATATGCTAAATCACCAATTAATGTTCGCTATTTTAAGTTACATAGATTTCAGTAATTCTGCAATAGAGCTTCTTAAAAATTATTTTAATAATAGAACTCAACGAGTAAGTTTCCTTAATGACATTTCAAATGTGGGTATAATAAAAAGAGGCGTTCCTCAAGGTACAATTTTAGGACCTTTACTGTATACAATTTACACCAGTAATATTCCGAATGTATTAATGCATATGAAAATACATATGTATGCAGATGACACTCAGTTGTATTACTTCTTTAATAAAGAATATATTACCAATGCACAAAATTTAATAAACACAGCTGAAGGCATTATTAGAAGCATCTAAAAAACATGACTTGGTAATTAATAATTCTAAATCAACTATTATGTTATTCGGAAATAATATATTACCTAATGAGTTAATAATCAAAATTGAAAACGACCCTTTAAACACTACCGATCACACATAATTTATATTAAAGAAGGCTTATGGAAAATTAAAAGTTTTATATCCCAATAGACATATTTTAAGTAGGAAACTCAAAATACTACTTTGTGAATCGCTTGTCCTCTCACAAACTAACCACTGTGACTACGTATATGGTCCCTGCTTAACTTCAAGAGATTCAGGCAGACTACAGAGGCTTCAAAATTCTTGTTTACGATTAATCTTCAGTATAAGAAAATTTGATCCAATTAGTCATACATTAGTAACTGCTCGCTGGCTGAATATGACTCGCAGAAGGTTATTACATTCGTTGACATTGCTCCACAAAGTTATCGTAAACACAACTCCCCCTTACCTTACCAATAAAATAAAGTATAGATCAGATGTGCATAATATTAATATCAGAAGAAAAAAAATTATTTCTATTCCAGTCCATGTTTCGAAAAATCTTTTAGATATAATATTTTCAGAGCATACAATCTTCTACCAGACAATTTTAAATTAATGAAAATATCTCAATTCAAACAAAAACTTCTTGAAAAATTATTTAGCGAACAGTGTTGAAACTAATTATTTCACCTATTTATTTATTTATTTATGCAAATGTGTTATAAATGTGTTATAAATGAGTTATAAATTTACTATGACTTTTCTTCTAAATCGCGATTTCTTACATTTTACTATTAATATTATTTTTTTTTTCTTTTTTTATTTATTTATATATGTATACATATATGTATATATATTTTGGGTTCTTAAGGAAGAGCAGCCTAGCTGATTTTGCGCCCTTTAACCAACGTTTGCCTTTTTCTTATTTTTTATGTATATAGGTACTATAGTGAATATTCTATTTTAATTTCCTTGTATTTTGTTGGTTAATAAAGACATTTATTATTATTATTATTATTATTATTATTATTATTATTATTATTATTATTATTATTATTATTATTATTATTATTATTATTATTATTATTATATTTTGGTCCTGAATTTTTATTGACATTTTGTAATTCATAATTATATGCCATTGCTTGCACTCACTATTATTATTAGATAATATTATTCAACCCACTATTTTCTAAAAATTGTTGTGTGGATTCAACAAAACAAAACGCAAACTGATAAAAATATGCCTGCACTAAGAAAATGCTGGGATGTTCATGACATACCAGCTTTTTACTTTGTTCGGCGCGGACATACCATGTTTTTTCCTGTAATATCTATTTATTTAATACTCTATCTAGCTGACAATTTACGTTTATTTCCTGCTTCATATATCATAAAATAATTCACTAAAATTGCAATATGTTTTTTTTTATGTATCCTTCATATAAAAGTAGGTTTTCCATTGCAATAGGTAGGTAGTAGATTAATTATATTCCACGCCTTGTTCTCAATGATCATTTGTAGTACCTCTCTTTCCCCGCTCTGTGGCCATGTATTTTAAATTCTAAATACCCTCAAAAGTATTTAGAAAGCTCCAAAATAACTGGTTGTCCCAGTCCTTTCCACTTCTGCTCCCGTTCCGTGGTAGTCAGATACACTCTTACGTCATTCTTTCTTTTCGTGCACTTATGGTTTGACGTAAATACATTGCTTATCATTATTAATTATCAAAAATACATAAATGTGTAAATTAAAGAAGAACATTTTTACAACGAGGGAGCCTACGTCCTCCGCGGATAACAAACTTACTTCCCGCCTTTACTTCCCGCCCTCACTTCCCGCCCTCACTTCCCGCTCTCACGTCCCGCCCTCATTTCTCTATTCTAGATGAATATTTTTTATATTTAAAAAAATAACACATTTTTTTGATAAATTTTATAATACCTATTTAATGGCAAACAATAAAAAACAACAATGAACTAAAATACAACAAACTACTTATCGATATTTATTATTCGCGAATTTAATATCCGGCTTTATCTGACATTTATATTGGTGACAGTTGTTTGCCCCGTAATCACGGTAACAATATATTTACTTGATTATTCTGAGAAAACCGCGCGCTTGGTAATTTGTCGTTAAATGTAATATTTTAGGTATGTTCAGAACGAAACAGAGATTTATTAACTTTGATCGAAATATGATGATAAAATAGTATACAAACCTCGGTAGGAAGTTTCATTCCTGTCTCGAGATCATAGCTAACCTCGACGCTTCGCGTCTCGGTGATCTAACTAATCTTACGACAGGAATGAAACTCTTCCCACCTCGGTGTGTAATATACTATTTCTAGATCATTTCTTCTACTATAATCTGGTGGTATATAAATGTTGCAGACTGTATACTGTTTGTCGGATTTAATTGTAATAGCTATAGCTTCGACCTCAGAGTGTAAGTTTATAAGGTTTTTAAAAATGTTTTTTTGATATAAATTACAACGCCGCCGCTAGTGTTGCTCTATGACGATTTTGGAAAAAAACCTGTATGTATATTACGGTTGAGAAAGTGGGTTTCTTGCAGGCACAAAATATCAGGAGATTAATTTGCAATTAATATTTGGAGAAAATTTATGTGGGTATAGCACCCATTGAGATTCCATTGCAGAATAGACTTGAATGTATAAAAAAGTGTTGTTTTATATATCTTGGGAAGCTTCGGAGGTTGTATCGCTAATGTCGCCTTCCAGTTGTTTTAGCAATGTAGCTTTTACCTTTGTACATCTTATTCTTAATTTTCTACCCTTTATATGCGAATGCATTTTTAGTAACGTAAGTATGAGTTCTAGGGTGTTATAATCACTACGGTGGTGTAGGTGTCTACGGCACGGCATTAATTTGTCAGCCAATTTTCTGGTAAAACGAGACACGGTTTCAGATCCTACAGAAGACCACGTGAATTTATTTGCATGGTTCTCCATAGGATTTGATGGATGCCATATTAGAAGTAATTTCTGTTGATATGACATCCAGCTTAAAAATAAAAATCACCATGCATTACCGTTTTCGATGATGGTGGGTGGGGTTTTCCGAGTTTTCCTCATCTGTATGTCAAATGGCACCATCAATCATTTTTAAGTCGCCCCGGAGTGCCACGGCAAATAATAATAATTTTAAGGTGAAGGGTGAGAAAAAGTCCTTCAGCCTGAAGATGAAGTGATGACACTTCGAAACCGGTCGCACTCAATGTTTTGTTAAACAATTAAACATTGGCTTTCCTTGTGAGATAGAAAGGACTTTTTCTCACCCTTCACCTTAAAATTACCTCAACTCACACATGGCTACCCCCCTTGTCAATAATAATAATAGTCATCCCTTTCCCCGCACAAGCTCAGCTTTTGGGGTTAAAATTCACTCGTAAGAGGGTGAATTAGGGAGAGTATTATATTGTCTACTGTTATTTATAAATGGCGGGAAATAGTTATCAATATGGGTGGTGAGGAACGATATAATTTGTCTGCTCAGAATTAGATTTTTTATTTTTTGCTGAAGGTATATCAGGTACAAAGAAAGCAGCTTCAGCAGGTATACTTATAAGTAGGTTGAGATAAAGGATTGTGGAAAGCTACCGTATGTGTCTCGAGGGGAACTATAGGATTAGGTTCGTTTTTAACTGTTTCAATTATTTCTGATATTACGTTGGTGCTTGGAGATGTATTTATGATAGGTGTAGATAAAGATTGAGTTTGGGTAGAAGTACTGGGGGAAGATAAATTTGGATAATTGTTTTATGTGATTTTTATGATAGATGAATTGTCTGTTGGGTGTTGAGACGTTAAATGTCCTGGTAACTTGCATTTGTAACAATTTTGACTTTCAAGGTTCGAGAAAATTCGATATGGTATTCTATCCAAATTTTATTTCGAGATATTCTGAAATCGCAGAATCTTCTGGTGCAGTAATGTATACTTGTCTTCTAAAACTTAGAATGTGTTGGTATTTTGGATCCGTTGCAGTAAAACTTTTATAATCTTATTATTGAGAATAGTGAACAAAATTATCAACTATACTCATGCTCGATAAATACACCGGGTGTTCAAAATAAAGTATTACAGTTAAATACCGCCTTTTATAAAAAGAGACGATTCAGACGAAAGTCTTATAGTTTTTTGGGGAAAAATTTTGGCTATAATCGCTTTTTATAGCTAACCATATTATGGCCAACTTTTTTTTCGTGCAGCAAAATTTTCCAGTAGGTGTTACTCAATAAATAAAAGTTCAATAAAAAAATATTTCTCTTAAAAGTTTATTATTTTTTTTATGAACTTTAAGAATATGTAAAAAAATGGGGTTCCAATTTGAAAAAAAAAAAGTCCACCTTGATATGGCCATATTAAGGTCAGCTATAAAAAAACGAATTTAGCCAAAATGTTTCCCCAAAAAACTATAAAACTTTTGCCCAAAACTTTTTTTATAAAATGCATATTTTTGGCAGTACTTAACTGTAATACTTTAATTTGAACACCCGGTATACATATTCTGTTGCTGAAGATTCTACCAGAGAGTATTATATTTTTTGGTTGTACTAAAGAACCTAACTATAAGAGGTAGTCTTGAAGTTTAGCTCCTTGGTTCGAGCTAAACATGCCTGTTTTTTATTTGGATGTTTTGTAATATTCTGGCCTCACTAGGTACACTGTTCATCCTCATAAGATAATAGGCACCTCCTAGCTCGTGAGCTAGTCTACAGATTTAATGTAGTTAACAACGTCGCCAAGAGATGCTTTATATCAGCCGGTATTAGCCGATACTCGCCGAATACAAATCTTCTAATAAATAATAACGTCGAGCAATCGTAGAGGATAGGTATGCTCGATGGTCTCATCTTCTTGTTCGCACCCCTGCAGAGTTTGGATTCTGACAACACTATGATATGAAAATGCTTCCGTACTTGGCAATGGCCAGTCATAATTCCTGTGACTAGACGCAGATTCTGTCTAGTTATATTCAAGTATTTGTTTGCTGCAGTGTTGTCACGATAACTAAAAATCTTCTGGCAACTCTGCAGTTTCTAATTTCATGCCATCTTTCCTTGAATTTTAAAAGGAAATATTCTTATTAATAATAAGGTTTGTCACTACCGATTTTGTCAGACCAATAGAAGGGCCAGGTCCAAAAAGTATTTGGCTGGCTACTTTCTTGGCTAGTGAATCAGCAACATGGTCACCTTTCGATGTCTCGTGACCTTTAATATATCTCAAGGTGACCATATTGTTTATGGATACTTAAAGGAACAAAGCTTCGTGATATTCTACAACTAACCCTGAGTAAATTCGTGGTCTGTTCAGGGTAAGTAGTGCTTGTATGCTGTCTGTATAGATGAGCACATTCCTCCCAGTAATATTGTTTCTGGTGATTTCTTTAGCTGCTGTGAGAGTCCCCGTGAGCTCTGTTTGAACTATACTGGCACTCACTGGCTCAAGGCCCATTTTATGTTTAGGTTTAGGAATCTGCAGTATATTCCACATCCTTTGCTTTGTTTTGTTGTAGAACCGTCAGTGTAGATATGAATCGTACCTACCACTTATGGCTCTTCTATTTGTTCTTT
This sequence comes from Psylliodes chrysocephalus, assembly GCA_927349885.1. Taxonomy (NCBI): domain Eukaryota; kingdom Metazoa; phylum Arthropoda; class Insecta; order Coleoptera; family Chrysomelidae; genus Psylliodes; species Psylliodes chrysocephalus. The sequence goes on from OV651813.1 coordinate 36,739,510, forward strand.
TCTAACTTTATATGGCTTATGGAAGATATATATTGGTGAGCTTGAAGCAGCGAAAGCGTATAGAGCACCTCCTGCCAAAAATGACTATTCGCCTCACTAGATACTACATCAGGTTCTATTCCAACCGTGCAGAGGCGTGTCATTTTCGTCATTGCAACCTCCTTGATGTAAATATCAAGGAAAATGAGAATGTTGCTTTTATGGCTCTTAAGATTGACCAGCAAATAGTGACCAAGTAGTATTCGTGTTTGATTTTTCAGAGGTGTTAATTTAATTATTATTTCTATTAGATTGTGATTGGAACTTGAGTATGATATGTTAAATTAGTAAAATTTGCTAATGGATTTAAATAATTTTTAGAAGGACATTTTTCTTTGATGGTTAGTGATAACGACTATTTGCGGTATGTTGACAATGAGGTAAACGTATAAATCTATACTCTAATTTCATTTACTAATCAGAACTTTTATCACTAAAAAAATTCACTACTATTTTATTTAATTAACCACTTAAATCGCCTAAATTGCGGACGCAGATTGCTGGAGCTGTTTGGCTTTTTCAGTCAGGACCGCACTCCATCATTAGCCTTTAATTTCGTCAATATGACATTTTTCTAACGTTATTATTACTATTTCCTTCTTGTTTTTCGTTGTTATACGTGAGACACTGCGAATACTGATTCTTATTTTTAAAGTAACAACAACTCGTTCATGTACAGAAAAATGGTATCGAAGGTACATTTTTTATTTCTCCTCGATAAAGTTCTTCAACAAATTGGATACAAAACATCTGGTAGGAAATCTTCTAGGCGACTTTTTATGTATTGTAGAGCATTCCTCCTTTTATACACTAAAATCTCGTCTTTAAATATAAGCGAAACAATACTTTTTTGAAGGGATAATAGCCCCTTTACCATCATTTAGGTACGTTTGTACTTAAGAGGATGCAGTGTCGAATACAATAAACAAATGTATTTCAAAGGTAGTTGGAACTTGTTTGTGTGTGTGTTAATTAAAATTTGTAGAAATATATTGTTAGTATTTTTAAAATATCCAACTTTTAATTGGATGAACCTCGTTGTGGAAGATTGAAGAGATTTTATTCAAAATAGAGAATAATGATTCGCAGACAGATTTTAACTGGAAAAAAGGAATAGCGGGTCGCTTTGATGCAGTAATTCAATCATGCATATTGTTTTTTAAAGTTAACGCATCAAAAGTTCGTCGCTTTGAAGTGACGATTCTTTTTTTTTTCGCGTTGAACTCTTATTTGTATATAAGTTTAATAAAAGTTTGAAACATTCTTTGTATAGTCAAGGACTTCCATTATTAAATTTGTAAAGGAAATTCAATATTTTATTTAACAGCTATTGCTCTAGTTTATTTATTATGTCTATAAATAGATTCTAGTTTTGATCAAATAAAATAAATGATATTTTATTATAATTGACCTGTAAAATGGCGATGTTAAAAGTAGCAGAAGCTTCGTAATTAAAGGGATGGAAAATAAATTTAAATTCCTTTAGATTCACTTTCATTAATAATTATTTACCTGTCCAGGACAAATATTCGGAAATCGCCGGAACAAACAGTTCGGTGACACATATTATAAAGGTACCATTTGGGAAGATGCGACCGCGATAGGAGACAGTAGCAAGCGACGGCGTAAAGTGACGGAAAACGTCTTTACGTCTAAACATATGTAATTAAATACGTGTGGCACTCGGCGACTGCCGCGGTAAAGCTATTGCATAGCATTTTTTATCAACTTATGCAATTATATTATTTATTTATTTTATTTATGCAGTATTTTTTTTTCTTTGATATTAATTCAAGTTACACATTTTGAGCGTGGTGACCGATAAGAAAACAAATGTTTTTCTTTTATTGAATAAATGAGACGTTAATATTGTTGTACTTATTGAAAAAAAATATATTTCCCATTTGTTTATCTTTTTGAATTTAAATAAACGAAGTCTCCACTGGTATCTTGCATTTTTAAAATCAGCTGAACTTGAATGAACCTCGTTATGCGTCACTATGCGTTGAATAAGTATATACTTTTTAAAAAGTAAACATTTTAAATTACCAAGACTGTGAAATAATAAAACAAAAAAAACTAAAAGTTTCGGGGCTCGAACCACCAACTTTTCTATCCACACTATTCAAATTTTGACCACTGTACGCTCTGCGCCACCGAGCACATCTTGATATAAGTTTGGAATCGTTTATACTAATATATAACATTTTATTACAAATATTTACGAATTATTACTTTTTAATTAAACAAAAATAAATTGAAAACAAAATTTTATCATGTCAAATGATACCTACATTGTAATTTAATGGAATGACATAAATATATGATTTAAAATATATAAAAGTATCATTATTACTTAATTGTATTAATTTTTAATCTTGAGAGATTAAAAGTTTAAACATAAGTCATCTAAATAAATGCATTTTTTTATTATACTCCGAAAAATAAATTTAAAATATACAGCTGTAAAAAGACACGTGACCAATAGCCAATGGGAGCGTAGAGAACGATTTTAGTATTGTATTGCATAAACGTTCCAGTCCGCAGACGTATATTTAACTCCGCTTCATACTAATACGAATAGGGTCTGATTTGGATAAAACCTTCCACGGCATTCAATGCTGCACCGCTGTGCCGGTTGGAGTGGAGGGTGTTAGGTTATTTTCGTTACGGTCGTATCGGACATTTCTTGATTTGGTCGTCGCGCTCAAAGCCCGAGATAAAAGCTATGCAATAGCTTAATAAATCACATTATTTGGGAGAGCGCAACCGATGAAAGAGACGCAACAACACTTTTACCACGGCAATATTTGCTTCTGTCGTTTGCCTCGGTCTCTCATTTCCAAATGGTACCTTAGCAGACTCGTAAGAGAGTGACGTGTTAAGACGAGGGTTAAACCAAAGTCAAAATGGACTCGTATTTCGGTATACACATTAGAACATATATAGTCAGGAAGGAGCATGGCATGTCCGCGTTAATCTAATCGATCTGACGGAAGTGATAGCCATGTTGTACTATGGATGACTCATCATCATATGATAAATGGTTTCTAAAATTGGTTTATAATTTTAGTGATTAAAATTTATTGATAATTTGGATGTTTTATGTGTTAATTTAAACTTTTATCAAGCGTATGTTTTGTAGACATTTTAAAAAAGTGTTTAGTGTTTTACTATTTATTTAGAATTGCTGTTAATTTTACTGATGCTCTTTATTTATAATAAAAATTTTAGAAATAGTATTTTTTTAAAAAACCTTAGATATATGAAACTCATTGATCCACAATTATGAATTATGATTCACTAATAAAATTAGCATAAAGCAAATATAAGTACCCTTCAATGTCGAACCAACATGGATAATATTACATAAACGATTAGAGGATCGTGAAAATTACTTCTCCTCAACTCCCCTAACTTCCTTCCCTGTTCCTCTGCCTCTCCTAAATAGTAAGGGATAGAACAAAACTAATAACGTAGCCATAGGCTCCGTCTAAAACGAGTTTAAATTGCCAACTTCCCCCTCCTACTTATTCCCCCACCGCGAGGGAGGTCTATATACAGAACTGCTAGACTGGGGAAAATGAACTTCGGGTACGATGGATTAGAATTTAAGACGAAAACATTTCACACCTACCTTTTATTTTATAAATTAGACTCTAAAGTTGCACACCTTTGGTTCTGGTATTTTAGATCCACCCTCTTCACCCACTCCCTCCATCCACGGTTATATAGAGAACCAAAATATAAGACTTAATCCGATTTTCGTTACTTTCTTCACTCCACAAAAAGTTGACAATTGATTTTTTAACGGATATTAATGATTGGAACGGTATTATATTGTCTGGACGTTCTTTGACAACATGACACTTCGCTCCTCTTCCCCTATATAATATAGATTAAACGGAAAGAAGAAGAAATATCTAGAAGAAGATATGTCAAGAAGAGGAAATGTTAAGAAGAAGAAATGCCAAAAAGAAGAAATATCAAGAATAAATGTCAAAAAGAAGAAAGGTCAAACAGAACAAATATCAAGAAGAACAAATGTCAAAAACAAGAAATGTCAAAATGAACAAACATCAAGTAGAAGAAATGTCATTTTGAAGAAATGTCAGGAAGAAATATCAAGAAGAAATATTTATTTACTTATTTATTATCCAACCAACGGTACAAACCTATTACAGGTGAAATACATATCAAAAACAAAATAAAAATAAAATAAAATGTCATACATACATACTGATATGATATTTTAATTCAAAATTAGAAGTATTACATGTTTGTGGTTTTCAAATTTATAATTTTATAATCAACGTTTGATGGGTAAGGTCGGTCCTGAAAAAAATAAATTTTCAAAAAAGAAATCAGGATGTCGACTATCAATTGGCAGATAGAATTATGAAAATTGTCAGAAAATTTTTGGAAATTGTCAGATAAAAATTTGGAAAGGTTGGATTGTATATTGAGAAGGGTTATTAAATGGAAATAAATATTATAAGAATGAACTACGTATTGGATATTGTCAGTTGGAATAGAAATAAAATAATTTTAAAAGAAAAGTAAGGTACATTTTTTTTATTGAAAGCAGTAAAGGAGAAAGAGTCAGGTAGAGCACCAGGACAGAAACAGATTTAGAGGGTACAGAGGAAAAGCAAAATAAGCAGTGAGGTGCAAATAGGGTACAAAGGGAAAAAGGAAATTAAACAGTGAGGCGTAAATATGTTGCAGAGGAAGTCGACGAGTACAAGAATAAGAAGAAGAAAAAGAAAAAACCTTTAGTATAGTTATTGAATTAATATTTTAATATTTTTTTTAGTTTCAAAATTATTGTATGTAAGTTCACCAAACGTTGAGGGAATTTTCGAGTAAATCAGTTAAACTTGGAGGTAAGAATTTTCCGATTAACTAAAATCTAAATCAGTATATTTGTTTTGAACCTAGGACCCTGAGATTAAGCAGTAAAAGTCAAGTTATCGGGTGAGTTAAAATTTTTTTTAGTATATTACAAAATTGATTTGTCATAACAAAATTTTTATATTTCATCAAAATTATATACATAATTTATAACAAAACAAAATATTTTCATATCAAATGGCGCCCAACGTGGGGCTGTCAAATTGACAGATATAAAAAAAAATTCAATTGTCAAATTTATATAATTTTTTCGATAGGTTATTAGGATTAATAAGATAGATAATTTGGATTTTTGAAAAACAAATTTTATAAAATAAAGGCATTGGCGTACAATAAAAGGTAATATATTGAAATATTTTGAATTTGTATACATTAAATTTAAATTTTTCATAAATAAATTAAGTAGCGGGAAATAAATTTTGCCATGGATTTAAGAGGGGGAAAAAGAATAGGAGAAGGTGAAGAAGCATTAGGAGAAACAGAAGTAGTAAGAAGGAACGATAGGATTGAGATGGAAAATCGAAACGACGAAGCCATAAGCTTTGAAGGAGAAAAAGAAGAATCAATAAGGATCAGAGCAGAATTAGAGAAAAAGGACGAACAAAAGACAGTAATTCAAATGTTGATACACACACACACACACACACACACACACACACACACACACACACACACACACACACACACACACACACACACACACACACACACACACACACACACACACACACACACACACACACACACACACACACACACACACACACACACACACACACACACACACACACACACACACACACACACACACACACACACACACACACACACACACACACACACACACACACACACACACACACACACACACACACACACACACACACACACACACACACACACACACACACACACACACACACACACACACACACACACACACACACACACACACACACACACACACACACACACACACACACACACACACACACACACACACACACACACACACACACACACACACACACACACACACACACACACACACACACACACACACACACACACACACACACACACACACACACACACACACACACACACACACACACACACACACACACACACACACACACACACACACACACACACACACACACACACACACACACACACACACACACACACACACACACACACACACACACACACACACACACACACACACACACACACACACACACACACACACACACACACACACACACACACACACACACACACACACACACACACACACACACACACACACACACACACACACACACACACACACACACACACACACACACACACACACACACACACACACACACACACACACACACACACACACACACACACACACACACACACACACACACACACACACACACACACACACACACACACACACACACACACACACACACACACACACACACACACACACACACACACACACACACACACACACACACACACACACACACACACACACACACACACACACACACACACACACACACACACACACACACACACACACACACACACACACACACACACACACACACACACACACACACACACACACACACACACACACACACACACACACACACACACACACACACACACACACACACACACACACACACACACACACACACACACACACACACACACACACACACACACACACACACACACACACACACACACACACACACACACACACACACACACACACACACACACACACACACACACACACACACACACACACACACACACACACACACACACACACACACACACACACACACACACACACACACACACACACACACACACACACACACACACACACACACACACACACACACACACACACACACACACACACACACACACACACACACACACACACACACACACACACACACACACACACACACACACACACACACACACACACACACACACACACACACACACACACACACACACACACACACACACACACACACACACACACACACACACACACACACACACACACACACACACACACACACACACACACACACACACACACACACACACACACACACACACACACACACACACACACACACACACACACACACACACACACACACACACACACACACACACACACACACACACACACACACACACATCATCGCGAAAATAGTCAAAACGGATTCAGGGGACCTCAAAACGTAAAAATCCGTCGAAAACTCGAGGTCGAAAAAAATCATGATTCCTATACTTTCCTTATATCTGTATACAGATAGGAAAGTAAAAAGGAGTATAAATGAAATATGTGTGTTATGAAATATGTGTATTATGAAATATGTGTATTATGAAATATATTATGTATAATGGTAAGTTGATGATTTATAATAAATATCATTATGAAATAATAAATAGAATTAAAAAGAGAAATAGAGTGAAGAATGTATGAAATTGGATTGTAAGTAATTAATTGTAGGTGGAGTGGATTATGAACAAAAAGAAAAGGACAGGAACAGAGGAAATTTTGAACAAACTATTAAAATATATATATAATTTGAATATAAATATAAGAAATTGGGATACATTTGATATAAAAAAATTAGTTTTCTTATAAGTGAGTGAAGTTAGCCATTTCATTTCATTAAATAGTTGTAGTTAAATTATTTTTGGAACAGAGTTAATTTATTATAGTTTTAAATTGGGTTAATTTTATTTATCTTTGTTTCCATGAATTGGATTGTTGATATTAAATATGGTTTAATTTTTGTTTGGGTAGTTATTGAAATGTTAACAGATAGCGATGATTTGGATTGAGTAAGGAAAGAAAATTTGTTTAGGTTTAAATATTTATGATAAATTTAAAATTTCGTATTTGAAAATTTATTATGAAAATAAATTTAGTAAATACGAAATTTGGGGGATTTTTGATATGATATTTTAATTCAAAATTAGAAGTATTACATGTTTGTGGTTTTCAAATTTATAATTTGATAATCAACATTTGATGGGTAAGGTCGGTCCTGAAAAAAATATTTAATATGATATTTTAATTTAAAATTAGAAGTATTACATGTTTGTTGTTTTCAAATTTATAATTTGATAATCAACGTTTGATGGGTAAGGTCGGTCCTGAAAAAAATATTTAATATAATATTTTAATTTAAAATTAGAAGTATTACATGTTTGTGGTTTTCAAATTCATAATTTGATAATCAACGTTTGATGGGTAAGGTCGGTCCTGAAAAAAATAAATTTTTAAAAAAGAAATCAGGATGTCGACTATGAATTGTCAGATAGAATTATGAGAATTGTCAGAAAATTTTTGGAAATTGTCAGATAAAAATTTGGAAAGGTTGGATTGTATATTGAGAAGGGTTATTAAATGGAAATAAATATTATAAGAATGAACTACGTATTGGATATTGTCAGTTGGAACAGAAATAAAATAATTTTAAAAGGAAAGTAAGGTACATTTTTTTTATTGAAAGCAGTAAAGGAGAAAGAGTCAGGTAGAGCACCAGGAACAGAAACAGATTTAGAGGGTACAGAGGAAAAAGCAAACTAAGCAGTGAGGTGCAAATAGGGTACAACGGGAAAAAGGAAATTAAACAGTGAGGCGTAAATAGGTTGCAGAGGAAGTCGACGAGTACAAGAATAAGAAGAAGAAAAAGAAAAAACCTTTAGTATAGTTATTGAATTAATATTTTAATTTTTTTTTAGTTTCAAAATTATTGTATGTAAGTTCACCAAACGTTGAGGGAATTTTCGAGTAAATCAGTTGAACTTGGAGGTAAGAATTTTCCGATTAACTAAAATCCAAATCAGTATATTTGTTTTGATCCTATGGACCCTGAGATTAAGCAGTAAAAGTCAAGCTATCGGGTGAGTTAAAATTTTTTTTAGTACATTACAAAATTGATTTGTCATAACAAAATTTTTATATTTCATCAAAATTATATACATAATTTATAACAAAATAAAATATTTTCATATCAACACATACATTAAATACATCAAAACGTAAACATTAAATTTACAAAAAAAAACGAATTTGGAAAATAATACAACTAAATATACATTAAATATATATATATATATATATATATATATATATATATATATATATATATATATATATATATATATATATATATATATATATATATATATATATATATATATCTACAAAGTATTACTGAGCCTCCCCCCATGTTAAATTTCAGGTTCACTGAGACTCCGCTGTTACTGGGCTTCCGATATACGGATCCCCAGTGACAACCCATTGAAAATTGTTCCAGATGATGTAGACACCCTAAAACACCCATTAACACAAAAATCTCGAGGACGCCCATTTGAGCCGTTTTTTGATCCTGTATAAAATATTAGTTCAGGCGTTCGCCGCTTGGTGCGCTGCTAATATACATTTCGCTGTGTATAAGATGTTTAATGTTACATGTCAACTGGGCGCCTTAAGCTATTCGCTGCGCGCTTTTGGTTTGACAACGTTGCAGTTGATTATATATACGTACTAGGAGGCTTGGTAGTTTTGTCTCTCGACTCGGATCAGTCTAAAAATTAAAATGAACTATTTTCGATCTTGAACGCGACAAGTACTACAGAGCGCCGTAGAAAATAAAATGCCACAATAAACATTTTTGTTTTAGAAAATGTTTAATAATTTTTTGGTTGATATTATTTAAATAATAAGGTTAGCACCTTGATTAGTACGTATATTTAGGCATTATTATAAAAGTAAATAAAAAGAAAATTCCAACTCAAATGTGATATATGACCAAGACGTAAAATAAAATAAGTAAACTTTTTATTTTAATTTAGTTTATTTTCTCATAATTCAATATATCTTGTAATCATCTTGTAATGACGTCAATGACAGTATTTTATAAATAGAACACCCTATATTTTTACCAATTTTACAAGAACAAGTTACGTATTGTATCAGGGATCCTTACTGGGCATTGCCCACTAAAAGGCCACCTTAAGTAAACTAAGAGAAGTAGAATATAGTCAGCAGATTCTGTGAAGAGGAAGAAAAAACCTCCATTCACATTCTGACAATGTGTAGCACTCCAAAATCCAAGGACACTATACCTAAGAGCATATTAAATAGAAGAGTGATATTTACCTAACTTGAAGCCACTCAAGGAAGATATGATTGGAAGGATCGTTGTAGGCATTGCGACATTTCCTTGCTGCATTAGCGACAAAAGGGGTACAATAAATATTTTAGGTCATAGTGTTTTAGCGCCCCATTCCCAACATAACATACAAATTTTTAAGCTTCCTTTTATTATGCTGATTTCAATTGTATCACCACTTGCTTCAAATTAATACAAAGAATTGTTTAAATTAGGTCGATTTTTATTCTAAGGCTGGCACATTTTTATCACATCCTAAACTGACACACAACATTCCCCTCTCCTCCTTCCCACTACTAACCAATACAATTTAAATAGAAAACGTACTAAGTATTACACATCAACGCAAATGTAATTTAATGAATAATTTTTAGAAATGTGACTGTTTATAGTGTTACTTTTGATTTTAGCGCCCTTTAGCATGATAAAAAAGTGGTACGTATTGTTAAGTGTGACAGCTCATTTGAAAGCTTATTATAATAGTAATTTAATGCGCAGCATAATTTTGTTAATTTGGTTTATTGGGATTTTCATTACATTTATTTATTCTTAACCTTAATGGCAACAATCTATTTAAGTTCATGTTCCTTCGAATTAAGTTTTGTTACGTTGTCCTATAAATCATTAAAATTGACTTTCCACTGAAGTGTCGTATTGTGGATTATTCATTTTCATGCATCCAAAATTAAAATATACCATTTCGAACTTTTCGTGTGGAATATAGAGATTTAAATAAATATAAGTATGCTTACATCCTTGAGACTCATTGCGATATGAGCTGTGCAGCGCACTACCTATTCAATGGCCTGACTCACGGTATGTACGACTTCCACCTCACTCCAACTTAAGTTCGTCCCTAATGGATTTCGCTTATATGGTCCGCGTTTAGATTTTTGAAGATGTATACGGTACGACTAGGCCTCCAGCTGTGTTAATTTTCAGGTTCACATAGCCTCTGCTCTCGATTATACAATGCGGATCTAAAGTCCCTCCACCTCCTATTTATTTTTTGATCCGTCATGAGATATGAATTCATAAAAATCTTTGATTTTAAACGAGAATAATACAGTGCCAAAGGTTAAATATTTGTGGTACACCAGTTGATAGCATTGAACATTTAAAACAAAGAATTCATTATGAGAAAAAAGAAAAAATAATTTAGTTATATTGATATCATTGGAAAGGGTTTCAAATAATATATCACTTGCCATAACGGCTCCCGTCTGCCATTTTTAATGATTACGTCGCCTAATATAATTATACGTACATTCCTTGGTTTAGTTTCCCAAAATTTCAAATAAAAAAAAATATATATTCAGGTTTAAAGATACTAAATGGGGCAGTATACAAGTTTGTAATAGGTACACAAAAATAAATAAATATTTTTTAATGAAACTGTGGTTCTTTGTATATTAAGGTACTATAAGATATGTTCCTAATATACACTATATCTAGCGCTATATCTATAGAGTGTGACTGGGCCTCCAGCCTTGCTAGTTTTCAGGTTTATTGAGACTCCGCTATCAATTATATACGGATTCTACAACAGAGTCTCAGTTAACCTAAAATGATTCATTTTTACTTTCCTATCTGTATACAGATATAAGGAAAGTAGAGGAATCATGATTTTTTTTGACCTCGAGTTTTCGACGGATTTTTACGTTTTGAGGTCCCCTGAATCCGTTTTGACTATTTTTGCGATGATGTCTGTGTGTGTGTGTGTGTGCGTGTGTGTCTGTCTGTGTGTCTGTGTAACTCATGAACCGATACAACGAAAAACACCAAATTTTAAACTTAAGCTTTGTTTTAGCGTCCAATGAGCTGATTAGATTTTGGGCAGAGTCGGAACATCTGGGGGGATACTTTATAGGTGGTCATTTTTATATTTTATGGAATATTTCTGTTATTTACGTTTGGAGAAGAAAATTCTTCAAATAATTATCTATAATTTTTGTTCTATGCAAAATTTTCCTAAAATGGTCCGTATTCGAGAAATTTGACAAAATGTAAAAAAAATAATTTTTTATAAAAATTGTTTAAATAAAAGTTGTTTGTAATATAATTCTCTATAATTTTTATTCTATACATAATTTCTCTAAAATGGACCGTATTCGAGATATTTGAGAAAATATGTAAATTTCGAATTTTGAAGAAAACTCAAAAACTGATAAAGAAAAAAACATAAAATTTTAAACTTAAGGTTTATTTGGGCCTGACGTGAAATGATTAGATTTTGGACAAAGTCGAATCATCTGGGGGGATACTTTATGGGAGGCCGTTTTTATATTTTATGGAATATATCTGTTATTTATGTTTGGAGGAGAAAAGTGTTCAAATAAAAGTTACTTCTAATATTATTATCTATAATTTTTGTTATATGTCAAATTTTCCTGAAATGGTCCGTATTCGAGAAATTTGACAAAATGTGCAAAATTCTGATCTTTATGAAAATTGTTGAACTAAAAGTTGTTTGCGATATCGATCTCTATAATTTTTGTTTATACATGATTTTTCTGAAATGGACCGTAATGGAAAAGTGCTAAATTTAAATTTTTCAGTATTTTCGTTTTCAATGAATATCTATAGATAAATGTTTCGAGGTAGATATATGTGGACAATGTATATATTTGGTTTATCCTCCTCTAAACATTTATAGAAGTGCTGCAATAGGTTGTACAAAATAACCGGAAAAGCCTATAATAACTAGATAGGAAAGTCATGTGTTGGACACATCAGATTTTTAAATATAGGAAATGGGAGAATATAAAAGTGTGTAATCGGTACGCAAAAAAGTGTTGAATATTTGCTACATAGGAGTTTGAATTTTTAGTTTTCTTTTTATGGCTTTTTTTTAGTGCAAATATGACATGTTTATTTACGTGTTTGTTTTTATTTTTTCATGAATTTTTTATAAATAAATATTTTTTAATGGAACTGTGGTTCTTTATATATTAAGGTACTATATACGTCCTAATATATATACCTAAACTATATATCTCGCTATATTTATAAAGTGCGACTGGGCCTCCAGCCGTGTTAATTTTTAGGTTCACTGAGACTCCGCTGTTAATAATATATGGACTCTACAGCAGAGTCTTAGTGAGCCTAAAAATTAACAAGGTGGGCCCAGTCGTACCGTATGGATATATAATGAGAATGTTTACTCATCAGTAAGCTTTAAGGATTTTTTTTTTTGAATTCGTTTAAAAATTTATATTATGTAGTAAGAAACTATTAACAGATTTCTATAATTTTTTAACCAGTTTTAAATATACAGTGAGTCCACTTAAGTACGCAGTATATTAAAAACTTTTTTATTATTAAATTAACGAGAAAAAGTTATTCTTCATAAAAAGTTCTGCATTGTTTAAAACCTAAAACCATCAGATATTTTATTTTATAAATTATTTTTAGTACCTTCTGGTAATCTATGTAGACGTAAATGTTTCAATCTATATTTTTGTTCTTGTTCATCAAATTTATCATGTAGATTTTTATTTTCTTTAAAGCGTACTGATATATTATTCATTGATGTGATTTTATAATTTACTTCTTTTAAATGTTCTTCAATTGTTGTTAAAACAATATCGGTCATTGTTTAGCTAGATCTTTTAAAACCTTATATGTAATAATAAAATCGGCGAAAAATTTCTGAGAGGTATCTGTAACAACATTATTTAATTTTTTGTCTTTTTGTAAACACCATTATTACATTTATGAAAACAAAAATTTTAATTTTAAACTAGTATTGAGCAAAAAAGTCATTATAATATATACACACAAAACTTGAGAAGACTTAAAAAGAATAGAACTATTACAATTGGTTTGCCGGCAGAAACGACGAATTCGCATACTACTCGCTAAGAAGGTTTATCTTCAACGGGTTATTATTATTTTAAATAAAAACATATGGTCTGAGTAATTAAGTTTTTCTTCCTTTTGCTAAATAAATTATTAAAAAGTGGCAACAGTGCTTGGAGCCTCAGTAAATACATTCTCTCTAGTAAGAGGAGGCGCATTAACATAAACAGTGTCAAAACATATGTCAAATGTATATAGTGGACGTTACGTTGACCTATCCAACTAATGGTAGTTGAATTAGTCTTTACAAATAACGGTGTATATAATGGCGTATATACGGTGGAGTTTTGGTAGGCCATTTATGGAATGGAGTCCCAGTAATGCCACGTAGCTAGATATATATATATATATATATATATATATATATATATAGTATATCTAAACCTAAACAAATTTTTTTATATCAATGTTTTGAGAGTGAGCATTAAAATTGGTTTGCATTTGATAAAGTGGTGATTGTAATAAAATGTTTATTTGCGGTATGGGCAATGAAAAAGTTTGGTGATGTCTCGAGGTAATACGAGGAACCCGTAAACGTATTTGCGATAAAAGTTCAGCACAATTAATTTTGTAGTTCATGAGTTTAAATAAAAATAATATAGAATGCATTACTTGACGATCTTGAAGATTTACACAATTAAAATTATGAAGCAACTGATCCTGTGGAAATCTGCGAGGGGGATAATAATCGTAAATTTTAAAATGGAGACTTTTCAAGAATCGTCTCTGTACCTTTTCTAGGTTTGCAATATGAACATTATATATTGGAGACCACACAGGGACCACATTAAATAACATTTTGCATGTGTCTTGACTGTCTATACTTCTAAAATCACTCATATTTCAGAGAATTAATCCAAGAATTCGAAAAGCAGAAGCAACTACATCGTTAATGTGTGGAACAAAACTTAACTTTGGGTCAAAAGTAACTCCCAAGTCCTTAATACGATTTGGTCTGTTTAAACGCATAGAACCAATGACGTAGTCGTAGTGGATTCCATTTTTTTACGTGTGAATGTCATCGCGTTACATTTTTGCGCGTTTAGTTCTAGACAGTTAGAATTAGACCAGTTTTGAATCAGCTGAATGTTGTTTTGTAATACTAAGCAGTCATTTAGATTATTTATCTTTTTAAATAACTTACAATCATCCGCGTAGATTAGAAATTTAGTGTATCAAGAAGAAATGTGAAGAAGAAATGGAGTAGAAGAAATGTCAAAAAGAAGAAAGTGCTTATTTATCAGAGTCGATTTATCAAAAATGAGTTTCAATCAATAAATGGTTTTTTTTTATATTGTATTGAATTTATTTTTTATTTATTTAAAATGTTACTGAACTCTATTGCATTGTAGGTACATAAAGTTTATGGTCTCAGATATACAATGAACGAAAAAGAATAAAAAATATGTTAGAAACATACAAATGCATGTTTTCCCCAAATTTTCAATAACAATAATTATTATGGTCGAATTTCAACAACTGGGCGAACACTAGTCCTAATAAGTACCCTTCTCCAGAATGTGTTTTGCGTTGAACGGAACTTGTTTAAACATTGAAGGAATTTGAGCCACTCAAAAATCAACGTGGCCAGCCAGAGCTCATCGTGGCGCCCTCAAAAACAATCTGAATTACTACTTGCCCCCGAAATCTACCTGACGACCCATAATAACTTTTATTAAGAATACATTTTTGTGAGTCTCCCTTCAGTTGCAGTTACTTTATTAAAAAAGTTAAACAGAAGAAGTTTAAAGAAGATAAGCCAAAAAAATCGTGGATTCAATGAAATTATGACATTTTATATAAATTAGGAATTATGAGAATTTGATGAACTGATTGAAAATAGAAAGAACACGGATTAAAGCAACAAACAAAATCCTTTGATCTCAGGGAAACGGATACTTATAAAAATAAATAAATAATGCCCTAATCATCAGTTTCTCAGAATTTAAATAAAAAAAGTCAAAGAAATAAAAGAAATTCAAGTCAAAAAGTCTTACATAACTTTCATCGTTGTATATATATTTTGGAGTTATTTTTACGGGTTCCAAAGACTAAAGTTAATCTTCTCTTGGTAGCGTCATCATGTTTTAATCTTATTTTCCAGCGAAATCGTGTTTTCATCATGTTATCAGAAATGTAATTATAAAATCTCATTTTACATTATATTGCATATCACTTTGATCTTTTAGGGACGCAGATAAAATTTGAAAAATATAATTCCGAGTTGACTGTTGAAAACTTTGTTTTACTGTATGGCTTGTATTAGATTTACAGAGGGTGACAATTTAAAATTTTACCATGACTGTATTTTATGAACTAAAGGTAATAACAAAATGTACCATATGTGACACACCATAGAAAAAGTAATTTTTGAAGAATGCAGCAGTATTAGTACGAATACCCCAAATTTCGCTCTAAGATCCCTCTTGAGAGAAAAACGTGTTCTGTAATAAAGTGTGACACCTAGTAGTAGATAATTTAGTACCACATAATACTAACCAGGAAAAATAAAAATAAATTTAAACAAAAATGAAATACTGCAGTTTTTACCATACTTGATTTTGTAACAAGTATAATGTGGTGATACAGAAACACTCTGAATATCAATTTATTTTTCCAATTACACAAAACTCTACCTATTCATTTTATCTTGTCCAATTCCGTGCTCTTAGCTGGATCCAAGATTTAATATCTCCGTCCCTCTTCTATATTGTACTACTTTTCTTACACCTTTTTCCTATTTCCCTTCAAGAGCAGACGAACAGTAAGCAGCAAAGTTCTTTTAATTTGATATTTATTTTGTGTAAATTTTTAGAACCAAACCACACTTTTTCAAGAGTCTCGTCGAATTGGAAAAATAAATTGTTATAAAGGGCGTTTCCGTATCAATAGATACATATAGGTTGATGTCACGGGGAACACTGAATTTTTAAAATTAACTCTCCTATGGGGTATTACACTTTTTATTTCGAAACATATTTTTCCCTCAAGAGTGGGCTAAAATTCTGAATCGTAGGGTAATACATCTCAAAAGTTACTTTTTCCCTTATGTGTCACCGTATTATTTTCTTCATGTACATTCTTATGTTGGGGGTAATGATGCGTTAGTGAGTTATGGCTGTGTTCTCTCTTTTAAGCATTTTTAGATATTAACTTTAATTCATGAGAAATAGCTATTATACGTTTTTATATTGTCACCCCGTAGATGCATAGATGCATAATTGTATAGATGTATACTTTTATAGTACGCTGGTAAATTGTATCTAGATTTATCTATTTATAGAGAATGTGACATACATTTTCATAAAGCACTACTTTCCTTTAAATTTTATTTCATTACCTCCCAGGGGAAAAGGCTTCTAAAACGTTTACAAATTCGTATACCGAAGTGTATTTGTGTAGGTCTAAATAGTAAATTTCTCCTATCAAATGGATTTATTAAGATTGGTTGGTTTTATTACTTGACTCTTAGGTTCGCTAATAAAAATTGTTTTTAAAAAATATAAAAAACATTACAAAAGGCGGAACTTTATTTTAGGTCTTAGTAATACAAAAGTTAAAATGAAAAAGCTAGAAAATTCCGGCAACGAACTAGTTTTGTTGCCGCTAGATCTTGGTGGGGCCTTATCTTGTACTTGCTGCGTCTTCATAATTCTACTTGTGTTTCCTATGATTGAGTTATCATAACTCTTGACACAAAAAGGCATACATTGCTTACATAAAGTACGGAATACATTCAACGAAAAAAATGCCCTGTTTGTACATCCCCATTTGGATATTTTTGTAATAACTTGCCGACTTACTGATTTTCATAAGTTGTCATGGAAACAAAAAACTATTAAATTTTAAGTGGTTAAACTTAAAATATACAGGGTGGACCAATCTTGTGGAAAAGTTCGATATCTTCCTTGTTGAAAGAGATATTAAAAAAGTGTATTAAGAAAATTATGGACAGGTTTGAGGGTAACATTTTAAAATTATTGGGAGGTATACAGGGTGTTGCATAGCTCGTGTACGAACCAAACACATGTTTTTTTTTAATAATAACCACAGTATATTATTTTAGATTCTGTTTGCTCATCTCTTTTCCATACTCAATACCCAGACCCTTAATTTTCTTGTTTTATTTAAATGGGACACCCTATATTTTATATCACCAGTAAAATCATACGTTCCTAGTCTTTCATTTTTATAAAGCATTCCCTATACCTAAAGTTAATAATTATTAACATTTTTAACATTAAATGAAAATTATGGTTATTTCGATAAATTAAACTAGTATTTTATAAAAAAAAAACTCTTTATCAACAGTCATAAATAATATGTGTGAATACAAAAAAAACTCAAAAACAAAACATAATTATAAAAGTTGTTCAAAGTGACCTCCCATCATAACATCAATACAGTTTTGTAATCGAATTTCGAATGACTGACTCACATTTCTCATCATTTGAACATCAATACTTTGAAATACATTTCTGATTCGAGTTTTCATGTCCTCTTTCGTCGTTGCAGGCACATTGTATATTTTGTTTTTTACATAACCCCACAGAAAAAAATCAATTTTTGTCAAATCCGGTGATCGCGTGGCCACCCTATCGGTCCTCCTCTTCCGATCCCACCGTCTTGGAAAATGATTATTTAAATAATTATGAATTACTACAGTGTGATGGACTGGTGCACCATCGTACAAAAACCACATTTGTTAGCGAATGTGAAGGGGAACATCTTCGAGTAACGTAGGCAAATGATTTTCAAGGAAATCCAAATATACTGCACTATTTACTCGTCCTTCAAAAAAGTGTGGCCCTATCACATAATCACCTACAATGCCACCCCAAACATTTAATGACCACCTCATTTGGATATGAGTGACTATAATGTGTGGGTTTGTTGTAGAATAATAGTGAAAATTATGCCTATTTAAACCTCCATTTTTATGAAAAGTCGATTCATCACCAAAGAGCACAAAATCTAAGAAATTTCTTTGTTGATTAATTTTTTTATTGGGACCATTCACAAAATATTACTCTATTTTCAAAATCCCGTTCAAGAAATTCTTGATGTAACTGGATATGGAAAGGATCCATTTTATGTTTTGATAGGATTCTTTGAACAGTTCCGTAACTGACTTGTTGTCTTGAAATATTTCGTTTACTAATATGCGGATCATCATAAATACTCAATATTACTTTCATTTCATTCTCTTCCGTGATAGCAGTTTTTGTTACTTGTTTTTGCTCATATGATACAGTACCATTACGATTAAAACGGTCCATTAGTTTTTCAAACGCCTTTTTATTTGGTTTCCGGTGTTCTGGATATCGTTGGTGGTACACTTTGGAGGCAAGTAAAGAATTCTTGTTGCACTCACCTAGTACATAAATCATATCCAATATTTCTGGAATAGAAAAATTCGTATTGTTCATCTTATTATTAGTAATTTACTTAAAACATTAACACACAGGCAGTTGATCGTGATTTTTAAAATGTCAAAATTGTCAACTGGACGGTTACAGGCATTGATAAGGCAACGTAAGGATACGTCATATGTATTATTTTTGATATACAAAAGTGGGACCGGTAGGCGTGGCTATTGCACTCACTAAAATGGCGGAAGAGCAGAAACGGATTTACAAGTTTTTATTGTACTATTTCTGGTAATAAGTATCATTATTTGAATTATAAAAAAATTATTTTCCTTTTTATTGACATTGACTTAAAAGGTGGTGGAAGGCCAAGGATATAAAAAAGGGGATTTAAAAGCTTAAATATGTCCGCTTTTGAGCCGAGAGTTGCTGAATAAAGTAAATGAAAGAAATAAAATATAACTGATTTAATTATCACTCAAGTGGCTATTAAAGCGCTGGAGAATATATTATTTGCAAAATTGCAACTAATCAATGACCATGATATAACTAACTTGGGGCCGATTCCACCATTGGGTTTAACGAAGTTTAAAATGACATTTTTACATAAAATGTAATTGTAGTCTTCAATTAATAGTTTAAACTTTAACACAATGGTAAAATTAACCCTAAAGCGTTGAAATCATTCACAGAAATAATAAATAATACATTTTTGGTTCACATAAGCGACAAAAGTAAACAGAGTTCGATTTATTGGATCATTCGTCACACGTTTGCACTAGGGCACATAAATAGCTCAATCTTTAGTTTTTCGTTTTTCTATGAGCATAATGCTTTCTGTCTTTAAATCGGAAAGTACAAGGTCGCAAATGTCAAGTAATCTAACCTTACTTAATTAACAGCTTTCTCGAAATTAAGAACAAATGTTCATACACTAAAAGCTCGATAATCAGATACGAAACTTAATGCAAGGCTCGCGGAAAATGGCTAATAAGCACTCTCTGTGTAGGTAGATGCACTATTCGGGACATCAAAATGTGGATTAATCTTACTTGGTCTTGGTACTTTTGTAGATTCAGACTGAAAGGTGTATATCTTCATGCAAGACATTCAGTAAATCAGCGAAGCCACAACCAGTGGTGTGCAGGTGCACTTCTAACAAATGTAAAATATGAAGTGATCTTACTTGAGACCTATAGATCCAATGACGATATTATGGTAGTTGGTTTGAGCTGGGCTTCTCACCATCTGCAGAGATTATGGCTATTTATGTAAAGGCCTACCCAGGGCTGACTAGAGGGGGAGGTAGCCGGGACTAATTCCCGGGGCCCGGACTCAAAGGGGGGCCCGGCAACTGGATTTTTTTTGGTTTTTATGAAAAATTCGACACAAGACGAGAGGAAGAAGGTTTTCAAGCACCTTTTTTTTATTTTTTTTAGAAAAAGCAATTCAAGTAGAGGAGGAAAAGTTTTTGCTTGAGGAGTTTTTTTTTTAGAAAATTCAATTCAAGTAGAAGAGGAAAAGTTTTTATTTGAAGAGCTTTTTTTTTGTCACGCGGCCCGATCTAGAGAATTGTCCTAGGGCCCGGCCTGGCTCTCGGCGGCCTGGGCCTACCGTAGTAACACACAACATGCACCACAAGCGTGCCGGTCCAATTTAATTGATCTATACACAATAATCATGCATGTATGATTGAAAGTCAGTCAAAGAATGTGAAGATAAAGTTGAAGTCTCAATCATAGTTAAAGTCACAGATGAAGTTAAAGTTAACAGCAAAAGAGTTGAAATTGTAGGCTGGTGATAAAGGGAGGCCAACATCTAGGTAATAAATGTTTATCGAGTTAGGAAAAGTATCCACTGTAAGCGCTTTTCTTGACGACTAAGGTAAAAACCAGAATATTTTCTAATACACAATTTCTTCACTAGGTAAAATAAGAAATAAATTGTGAGAGTACTTCCCAAGTGTTTTTTTACAAAAGCTCTAAGAACAAAATTGACGAAAATGGCCTAATCTAAGTTCAAATTCTAAAACTTGAACATTAAAGATAAATATCTTACTGTAAAACAAGTAAAACCCCCCGTTGTTGACTAAATGGTTGAATAATTCATTACCTACGTGGAGGTAGAATAGGGACTAAAGTTTAGCAGAAAAAGCCACTAGAAAAGGTGAACAAAATAGACTGGGGCATATGAACGTCAAGCAAATATTGTAAATGAAAATAATGTGTGCTGTGATTAAATAAAAGTGTACAAGGAATAAAGTTTTAATATTTTCTTATCCATATCTATGAGTGATATTTATTTTTAATACTAAACAAACGGTTATGATTTTGTTGCTAGTCTCATTAAAAAAAAGACTAAGTGAGTATTAATGTTAAATATTTATTATTATAAGAACTTATATACAGTATGTTCATGTTCATAATATGCACTGTACAAACTTAAATATATTCCTGAATTCATTTCAAGCATAAAATGTCCTATGAACAAATATCCAATTCTACATGGTTACCAAGCTACAAGAGTTTAAATATCAAAAAATATATTAACATAGTATGACATGTGTTCGAATATGTCGAAACACAGCACTGAATGTTTGGTGCCTTGGAACTTGTCGGTATGGAAATCGTCGCTGATACTCCATTCCATACAAGCAGCTCGCGAATATTCATGACAAAATCATTAAAGGTACACTATGTTGGCATATTATTAATTTAAAAACAGCAAAGGCGTGTTGCAAATTTAAATTTATTATAAAAAGGAAACGTAGTTGACAAGTGTAGTACTGAGTAGCCAACTGACGTTTATAATAATTATTGTTGATAAACAACCAAAAGTTTTGAAAATGTGATATTTAAGTTTGTATAGTACGTCTTGCAACATCCTGTATATGTAACTGATCATTTTAGAGATGTAAAAAAATGTAATCTGGACAGCTACGTCTCGGAAAAACAAACGCAGATGTAGTAAATGTGTCCAATGTGGATAAACAAATGCTTGAGACGTAAAAAAAATGCATCAGATGTGGATATTCTAACGCAGCAATAGTTGGTAGGTTTTTGATAGTGACACCTATGAAGATCAGTATTGCGGCAGTACCAGGGTGCATCGACGATGTTCCTTAATACTTTATTCTGGAAACGTTGAATAACTTCGATGTCACTTTTACTGGCACACCCCCAAAGATGGCGATTCGCCTCATTTTCACCAATTTCTTTACGCACTAATCTGAAACAAATTATAGGTAATTAAAAAGGTATATTTATATTGTTTTAAATGAACTATAATAAAACAAACAATACTCATGCATACACAAAATATGAAGCTCTACTTTTCAATCAGCTATAAAACTAATAAATAAAATTGGTGGAAGGACAGCAAATGTATGTTATATTTAAATAGAAATAAGAATATAAAATGCCTATAAATTTGATAAACGAAATGGCGTACGATTAATGTACTTCTCAAATAAATGCTTGGAGCATATACAGAAGGTTACCAATTATGCTTGTTGACAAACTGTATCCACGCCCTACGTTTTTCAGGATTTTTTGGAAATCGATAAATATTATTTCGTATCAAAAAGTATTATTCCAATATAGGTAGGCCCAAAAGTTGATAGGATGATTTTTTTTGCATTTTTAAAAGCATACGTTTACACATACCTGTTATAATACTGTCCTGAATAATATTTATAATTTTGATACTAACCTATGAAACGTTATTCCAGTCGATTTTTTCACTAAAACGTCTATCGCTAGAGCAGGAACGTATAACACAGCAAGGCATTATATACTTTAAAAGTTTGTAACACTCAAAACTTGCTTAAACACAAATTAAATTCAAATTTAATTACACAAATGACAGTAAAAATATAACCTATAAAATTGGCAATTTGCACTCACAGTAATGGCGGACCGGTCCCACTTTTCGCTTACGCATGTCGTATCCCTAGGTTGCCAGATCAATGGTTACAGGCATGTTACAGGTATATTAAATGCATTGGCGACTAGATAAAAAATAACACATATTATTTATTATTGTTTATAAAGAGTATTTTATGAAAAACTAGTTTAATTTATCGAAAAACCCATAATTTTCATTTATTAAAAATATCGATAAATATTAACTTTAGGTATAGGGAATGCTTTATAAAAATGAAAGACTTGGAACAGATGATTTTACTGGTGATATTATATATAGGGTGTCCCATTTAAATAAAACAAGAAAATCAAGGGTCTGAGTATTGAGTATACAAATAAACATATAATAAAAATATAACTAAAAAAACGTATAATACATCATATTATAAAATTCGTATGGGTAAAAAAAATTTTTTTTACTGTGTCTAATTAGCTGCTGGACGTTGAATTATGTACGATTCTCTCACAAAAATGTAAATTCCTTGAAAAGTACCTTATATAACATAGACAAACCATATATTAGAAGAATGGAAAAAAAGATGAGTAAACAGAATCTCAAATAATATACTGGGGGTTATCATTAAAAAAAAACATATGTTTGGTTCGTACACGAGCTATGCAACACCCTGTATACCTCCCAATAATTTTAAAATGTTAACCTCAAACATGTCCATAATTTTCTTAATACACTTTTTGAATATCTCTTTCAACAAGGAAGATATCGAACTTTTCCACAAGGTTGGTCCACCCTGTATATAAAATAAACCGTATAATAAAGTAACATTGTTCCTGGCATCGAGGTTATTTATACAAAACCGGCTTTAAATCAACTTGGTTAAAATTCAAAAAAATCTTTATAGTTTTTTGAGTAAGACAAAGATTTACCAGCTTTCTCGCTTCCAATTCTATAGCTTTCATGACAAAAGGAGCCAGTATTGACCAGGAGTCTACAGGAGACGATATTGGTCTCCCTTTCCAGCCAAATGTAAATAGGGAATTAAATCGAGTATAGTTTTCAAGGCTTCCATCGGCATGGTGAACATGGTCACAGTAATGACTGCACACATGAGTCGCTGGATTCGAGACAACTTTGCTCTGGCCGTCTGTAGAAGTTCCTTGTTCGACCCGACAACCAATCCGTATTTCGACATTGGTTTTGTCAGTAGATCAGTTTTGTATTGTTCGCCCGTACTTTGACATATATCTTTCTAAGGTTCCACAGGGATAATCCTGTTATAAGATTTTGTCCAATTGGGAGTTACAGATTCCACATAGGTTGTCCAAACTTTTTGAGTCTTTTTCCTCTTGGTAAAGGGCACGATAACATATATCTGCTCTCTCTTGTTTCATCTGTCCATCGTACTTAGTGCGGTCGTACACCAAGGAAACATTAAACATGCAGTAAATACCGCGAGTAAACTTGTGCCGCATATATCCGATCTAAAAACGTACATGTTCTCGGGATCATCGCACATCGGTGAAGAGTAGCCACGTAGTACGCCTGTGTCTTGCAACATAAACCGCATGTGATTTTCTGTGCATGTTGCGCCGCAGTATTTGTCGCGTGTTTGGCTGAAAAAATCTTCGCTGTTGTTCGTTAAAATGGCTGATAATCCAACTTTTTAAATAAATTTTGTAAAATTTACCGAAAAGGATCCTTGCATTTGGAATTACAGATTAAACGATAGTTTGTATCCAATTTCTCTATTCTTGGTCCTATAAGTTCCGGTCATACTCTAAAACTTTGCTGATTCATTCTATAAAATTATTTAAATTTTTCCAGATTGTGCGCCAGTTGTTCCAGTACAACAGTGAGCTGTGCTCTAGATTATAAACAATTAATGGATGAATCCCGTATTGACGCATTCCTTTACGTTTACGTAGAATTCGCAATAATTGCCAAGCTACAACCACATCCTCCTCGCTTGACAACATATTGAATACTGCAAGTGCTTAAATTTTTGCATCTGTGTCTACGATGTTAAGCAACATACGATATTTACTTCATGTCGCATGTTGCATGTTGCATGTTTGAAGTTTGCTTGGTGTACGACCGCACTTAGGCTTGTTAAATATTGTTGGAGATTACTTCATCGTACTTCCTCCATATTATGATAACCATTTTATCCCCATAACATTGGAAGTCTACTTTTTACTAAGTGAAATCATCTAGCATAATAGGCACCAAAATGGCCTACTGTAATTTAGATTAGGTTAAAAATGAATCGGATGATGACTCATGTTTAACTCATACGGTTTACTGTGGGCCCGAAAAGTTACTTTTTTCCTGCAGTGATAAAGTGACATTACAATTTCTAAGCATTCTCAAACTAATTTTTATAGAAAATCCGTTTCATTAATGATCTATATTAATTAATGGTCCTTTATTAATGAAAGATTTTATATATTATTTTTAAACGAGTTCATAAACAAATTAAGAAGTCCTATCATCATGATTCGTCACTCTTAATTATATAATAATTAAATATCTGTTACAAAACGTTGAAGTAATCAAATTAAGATATTCTACAATTTACTGAGAATAATTTAACTCGTGCATTAAACGGCTATTCATGTGTTAATTGATCTTAATTAATATACTTCGTTAAATAACTGTTTTATGTTCTTTGGTTTTTTTATACAACACAAATACATCAGATTTACATTTGAATTTAAAATTTGAAACACGTCTGAGCTGTATTTTGTTACTTTTGCCGAAGGCTACAGCCACGAGCTGATAATTAACCATCTTTTCACATAAGTCATTGATATTGTGTTGTTGAAACCAGTCTGTTTATACCCAAAAACTGTTTAAAATTAAAATAAAATTTGTATCTGTCAAATAGTAGGTATATCTTCGTGTAATGGTTTAATTTATAAAATATATAAATTAAATGGTAAATATAATAAATTATTTTAACTGATCAATTGTTATTGCATAACATTTGTTTTGTTTAATTAAATTTACTAATAAAATGTAATAAAACGTAATAAAACGTAATAAAACGCAATAAAACGTAATAAAACGTAATAAAACGTAATAAAACGTAATAAAACGTAATAAAAACGTAATAAAACGTAATAAAAACGTAATAAAACGTAATAAAACGTAATAAAACGTAATAAAACGTAATAAAACGTAATAAAACGTAATAAAACGTAATAAAACGTAATAAAAACGTAATAAAACGTAATAAAACGTAATAAAACGTAATAAAACGTAATAAAACGTAGTAAAACGTAATAAAACGTAATAAAACGTAGTAAAACGTAATAAAACGTAATAAAAACGTAATAAAACGTAATAAAACGTAATAAAACGTAATAAAAACGTAATAAAACGTAATAAAACGTAATAAAACGTAATAAAACGTAATAAAACGTAATAAAACGTAATAAAACGTAATAAAACGTAATAAAAACGTAATAAAACGTAATAAAACGTAATAAAACGTAATAAAACGTAATAAAACGTAATAAAAACGTAATAAAACGTAATAAAACGTAATAAAACGTAATAAAAACGTAATAAAACGTAATAAAACGTAATAAAACGTAATAAAACGTAATAAAACGTAATAAAACGTAATAAAACGTAATAAAACGTAATAAAACGTAATAAAACGTAATAAAACGTAATAAAACGTAATAAAACGTAATAAAACGTAATAAAACGTAATAAAACGTAATAAAACGTAATAAAACGTAATAAAACGTAATAAAAACGTAATAAAACGTAATAAAACGTAATAAAACGTAATAAAACGAAATAAAAACGTAATAAAACGTAATAAAACGTAATAAAACGTAATAAAACGTAAATAAAACGTAATAAAACGTAATAAAACGTAATAAAACGTAATAAAAACGTAAGTAAAAACGTAATAAAACGTAATAAAAACGTAATAAAAACGTAATAAAACGTAATAAAACGTAATAAAACGTAATAAAACGTAATAAAACGTAATAAAAACGTAATAAAACGTAATAAAACGTAATAAAACGTAATAAAACGTAATAAAACGTAATAAAACGTAATAAAACGTAATAAAACGTAATAAAACGTAATAAAACGTAATAAAACGTAATAAAACGTAATAAAACGTAATAAAACGTAATAAAAACGTAATAAAAACGTAATAAAACGTAATAAAACGTAATAAAACGTAATAAAACGTGATAAAACGTATAAATAAAACGTAATAAAACGTAATAAAACGTAATAAAACGTAATAAAACGTAATAAAACGTAATAAAAACGTAATAAAACGTAATAAAACGTAATAAAACGTAATAAAACGTAATATAAACGTAATAAAACGTAATAAAACGTAATAAAACGTAATAAAACGTAATAAAACGTAATAAAACGTAATAAAAACGTAATAAAACGTAATAAAACGTAATAAAAACGTAATAAAACGTAATAAAACGTAATAAAACGTAATAAAACGTAATAAAACGTAATAAAACGTAATAAAACGTAATAAAACGTAATAAAACGTAATAAAACGTAATAAAACGTAATATAAAACGTAATAAAACGTAATAAAACGTAATAAAACGTAATAAAAACGTAATAAAACGTAATAAAACGTAATAAAACGTAATAAAACGTAATAAAACGTAATAAAACGTAATAAAACGTAATAAAACGTAATAAAACGTAATAAAACGTAATAAAAACGTAATAAAACGTAATGAAACGTAATAAAACGTAATAAAACGTAATAAAACGTAATAAAACGTAATAAAACGTAATAAAACGTAATAAAACGTGATAAAACGTAATAAAACGTAATAAAACGTAATAAAACGTAATAAAACGTAATAAAACGTAATAAAACGTAATAAAACGTAATAAAACGTAATAAAACGTAATAAAACGTAATAAAACGTAATAAAACGTAATAAAACGTAATAAAACGTAATAAAAACGTAATAAAACGTAATAAAACGTAATAAAACGTAATAAAACGTAATAAAACGTAATAAAACGTAATAAAACGTAATAAAACGTAATAAAACGTAATAAAACGTAATAAAACGTAATAAAAACGTAATAAAACGTAATAAAACGTAATAAAACGTAATAAAACGTAATAAAACGTAATAAAACGTAATAAAACGTAATAAAACGTAATAAAACGTAATAAAAACGTAATAAAACGTAATAAAAACGTAATAAAACGTAATAAAACGTAATAAAACGTAATAAAAACGTAATAAAACGTAATAAAAACGTAATAAAACGTAATAAAACGTAATAAAAACGTAATAAAACGTAATAAAACGTAATAAAACGTAATAAAACGTAATAAAACGTAATAAAACGTAATAAAACGTAATAAAACGTAATAAAACGTAATAAAACGTAATAAAAACGTAATAAAACGTGAATAAAACGTGATTAAAACGTAATAAAACGTAATAAAAACGTAATAAAACGTAATAAAACGTAATAAAACGTAATAAAACGTAATAAAACGTAATAAAACGTAATAAAAACGTAATAAAACGTAATAAAACGTAATAAAACGTAATAAAACGTAATAAAAACGTAATAAAACGTAATAAAACGTAATAAAACGTAATAAAACGTAATAAAACGTAATAAAACGTAATAAAACGTAATAAAAACGTAATAAAACGTAATAAAACGTAATAAAACGTAATAAAACGTAATAAAACGTAATAAAACGTAATAAAACGTAATAAAACGTAATAAAACGTAATAAAACGTAATAAAACGTAATAAAACGTAATAAAACGTAATAAAACGTAATAAAACGTAATAAAACGTAATAAAACGTAATAAAACGTAATAAAAACGTAATAAACGTAATAAAACGTAATAAAACGTAATAAAAACGTAATAAAACGTAATAAAACGTAATAAAACGTAATAAAACGTAATAAAACGTAATAAAAACGTAATAAAACGTAATAAAACGTAATAAAACGTAATAAAACGTAATAAAACGTAATAAAACGTAATAAAACGTAATAAAACGTAATAAAACGTAATAAAACGTAATAAAACGTAATAAAACGTAATAAAACGTAATAAAACGTAATAAAACGTAATAAAACGTAATAAAACGTAATAAAACGTAATAAAACGTAATAAAACGTAATAAAACGTAATAAAAACGTAATAAAACGTAATAAAACGTAATAAAACGTAATAAAACGTAATAAAAACGTAATAAAACGTAATAAAACGTAATAAAACGTAATAAAACGTAATAAAACGTAATAAAACGTAATAAAACGTAATAAAACGTAATAAAACGTAATAAAACGTAATAAAACGTAATAAAACGTAATAAAACGTAATAAAACGTAATAAAACGTAATAAAACGTAATAAAACGTAATAAAACGTAATAAAACGTAATAAAACGTAATAAAACGTAATAAAACGTAATAAAACGTAATAAAACGTAATAAAACGTAATAAAACGTAATAAAACGTAATAAAACGTAATAAAACGTAATAAAACGTAATAAAACGTAATAAAACGTAATAAAACGTAATAAAACGTAATAAAATGTAAAAATGTAAAAAACGTAATGAATGTAATAAAATGTAACAAAATGTAATAAAATTTAAGAAAATTTAAGAAAATTTAAGAAAATTTAAGAAAATTTAAGAAAATTTAAAAAAATTTAAGAAAATTTGAGAAAATTTAAGAAAATTTAAGAAAATTTAAGAAAATTTAAGAAAATTTAAGAAAATTTAAGAAAATTTAAGAAAATTTAAGAAAATTTAAGAAAATTTAAGAAAATTTAAGAAAATTTAAGAAAATTTAAGAAAATTTAAGAAAATTTAAGAAAATTTAAGAAAATTTAAGAAAATTTAAGAAAATTTAAGAAAATTTAAGAAATTTAAAAATTTAAGAAAATTTAAGAAAATTTAAGAAAATTTAAGAAAATTTAAGAAAATTTAAGAAAATTTAAGAAAATTTAAGAAAATTTAAGAAAATTTAAGAAAATTTAAGAAAATTTAAGAAAATTTAAGAAAATTTAAGAAAATTTAAGAAAATTTAAGAAAATTTAAGAAAATTTAAGAAAATTTAAGAAAATTTAAGAAAATTTAAGAAAATTTAAGAAAATTTAAGAAAATTTAAGAAAATTTAAGAAAATTTAAGAAAATTTAAGAAAATTTAAGAAAATTTAAGAAAATTTAAGAAAATTTAAGAAAATTTAAGAAAATTTAAGAAAATTTAAGAAAATTTAAGAAAATTTAAGAAATTTAAGAAAATTTAAGAAAATTTAAGAAAATTTAAGAAAATTTAAGAAAATTTAAGAAAATTTAAGAAAATTTAAGAAAATTTAAGAAAATTTAAGAAAATTTAAGAAAATTTAAGAAAATTTAAGAAAATTTAAGAAAATTTAAGAAAATTTAAGAAAATTTAAGAAAATTTAAGAAAATTTAAAAATGTAAGAAAATTATTTAAGAAAAAATAAATAAATTAAATTTAGTAGAACCTAATATAATTTAATTAAACTTCATAATATATCTTCCTATTTTATATGT
Source organism: Psylliodes chrysocephalus (assembly GCA_927349885.1). Taxonomy (NCBI): domain Eukaryota; kingdom Metazoa; phylum Arthropoda; class Insecta; order Coleoptera; family Chrysomelidae; genus Psylliodes; species Psylliodes chrysocephalus. The sequence goes on from OV651813.1 coordinate 36,770,401, forward strand.
ATTTTATCTGAATTTTGTCATGGGACATCTATTAAGTTTTCTGATTTCCATCATTAATCGTTCTACGTTTTTGCTAAAAGTATATTTAATTTAATTGAAAAATTTGGTCTTATTAAGGAACACTACCAAAATGAAATAACGTAATTCAAAATCTTTTGAATTCGTCTCCATCCTCTTTAACAAGCCATACGGACTACCTGACGTTTTTAATTAAAGAGGGACAAAGTTATTGAATTTAATACAATAACCGACATGGGTAGGTAAAAAGAAAAGTTGAAAAAGTTTTAAGAATGATTGTAATATGAGATATTTTTGTAAGAGTTTATTAAATAGGACATAATAATTTTAGATGTATAGTTAAAAATGTAAAAATGAATGTAATGTGGCTTGAAATATTATTTTAATTAAAATAAGCTTTCAATGAGCATCAAATTAATATATTGCAGTTGTGTTGTGTCGATTATTAAGTTTTTATTTTAATTTAAGGACATCCTCTCACCGACACTCGTTGGAGGAGGCAATTTATTTACGGCTGCAATGATATGCAGACCCGGACTAATACACATTTTTATTCTTCGAGATTCCATCAGGAAGAGACCACCGGCAAGACGTCTCTAAAAATCGAACTGTGCACTCGAAGATATACATTTAAAAAAATATATACAATGTGGGGAATGACCTTACGTATTCAAATCCGAAGGGCTCCATTAAATTCGTAATTGCAAAAAAGAATAAAAAAATATTTTCCGATTATTTTGAATTGTCGTAAAAATCCTATTTTTTGTGTTTACCTCGCGATTGTGACGCCCTTCTTTATTATTTTTCTTTTCTTGTGCCAGTCGAAAGACTCATCATTTTAGATTTTAATGAAATGTCCATAAAATTAATATTTTTTATATAGTGCAGGGCATAGTGGCGCATTCGTTTGCAAAATTGTTTTAATTCGTATTTTTTTGTTTAAATGTCTGGAAGGAAGGCTTTCTTGATTATAAAAGTATAAGATGACACACGATATTTGTTGATGTTATTGTTTAAACAACGAAAAATTAATTAAGCCAGAAAAATGCATTTTTTGCAATGAAATAATTTTTTTTTATATTCTTTAGAATATTTCGAATAAAAAAGTCTGTACGCCCATCATCGTATCTTCAACCCTTTAATTGTTATGAATTTTTAAAAATCCAAAATTGACAAAAATTCTAATTTTCTTGAATTAAATAATATACCTTAAAACTTAAAATGCTATAATTTAAAATTTTTTACCGAATATTCAAACTATAATAAACAAAATAACCTAAATAAATTTTCAAAATTTTGTTCGTTGTTATGTTTTTTCTTACGTTATAACAATATGCTTCCTACGCGCGTGTACTTTTAGAGAGAAGTACTTCTATCTCACTTCCAACTCAATGTATAAGATGGGTAAGAGAAAGCCCGATGACGCGCTGAATCAATTTTTTGCTTGTTTTTCAGAGGTAATAAGTTTAAAAAAAATATTATTAACATTTTTCATAACACTTTGTTATATTTGCCGATTAATAGTTTTGTATCATGTGATTTTTTTTTACTTTTTTAGATCCTTTTGATAACTTTTTTATTTATTAAAGTTAACAGAATAATTTATTTTAAACATTTATTTTTATTCATGAAAAAATTATTGTCAGATACTGCCTGAGAAGTAAAATCTTCTTCAACCTTTTTTTTTTTTAATACGATAGAAAGGCGAAATGCACTTGTCGTGATCCGTGAAAAATTTCTACCTGTTACAATGAACATACTAGGCTTACTGGAGTTATAAAATTTTATGATTTCAAAAATATCCAAGCCTTTCTCCATTTAACAAATATAAGGAAAAACAAATTTTTCCATGCACGTCGGATGCTTTGAAATTGCATACTTTACGAGCTTCGTTTTAGAATTATGTTTGGAGGAATTCAAATCAATTTCAATATGAACCTTTAGATTTCTCTGGTTTTGGTTATGTTTTCTGTGATAACCAAATAAAGCCACTGTATTTAACAAAACCGCCATTACCTGAAGACTTAGCAAAACCGTGCAACTGTAAAAAAAATTGTGAAACGAAAGCTTGTTCGTGTCAAAAACTAAACATGACGTGTGTGGCATTATGCGGATGTTTAATTAAATGTTGCCAAAATTAATTTCATGTAAAAACTAGTTAGATATACAAGCTATAATTTTATGTAAAAATTTTCTTAATAAATGAATATTACTATTAAATAATCATAGTGGAAAAGAATTGACAACCATAGAGAAAATTGAATACATATACAGGGTGTCCCGAAATTAGACGGTCATATTTTAACAGCGTAATCTATATCCTAAAATAGGAGTAAAAGTTCATATCAACATAGGTCCGAAAACGTTTCTTTTCCGAGATACAGGGTGTTAAAAGTGAAGTCCTGATGACACATTTTTGTAAATATTTTCTAAACACTTAAAGATAACTAAATGAAATTTAGTACAAATGCTTACCGTTTTACGCTCTATATAATGGACTAAATCTTAGTTTTTGTTCATATTCATAGATGGGTAAATTAGGGGGGGGGGGGGGGGGCTTAAGGTAAAATTGCCCTAAGTTTTGTTGTTGTCAGTTTTTTAACATTTTTGACTAAAAAATTTGGAAACCCAATGTTTTTTTTACAATAAAGCTACTCTTGCTGCATCTCGCTAGGACGCACCATTTTCAAGAGAAAAGCATTTGAAAATTTCATGATAAGTTCATATTATCTTATTCGAAAGTGCAAACAAAAATTAGTAGGCCTAGAATCCAATAGCTGCTTTTCAATTTTTTGAGACGCTGTGATAAACAAAAATTGGCTGTCAATTGTATAATTATTTGTACTTTTTTTGCGTGAAAGAAAAATATTTCTAATAAATGGAGAGATTTTCAAATAGAGAAATGGCAGATATTCATTTTGTATATGGTTTGTGTAATGGAAGGGCAAAAGCAGCGGTACGAGCATACCGTAGACGGTTTCCTAACCGAAGAATTTCTGTCTACCGTGTATTTATTAATACACATAGAAATTTGGTTGACCATGGTTCATTTCAACGTGATCGTGGACAAGGAAGACCACATGGGAACAACAATTTGGAACACGCCCCTTAATTTATTTGACGAGGACCCAAGAAGGAGCATTCGAACTGTTTTCACCATTTCAGAAATATCACGAGCAATAGTAAGTAATAATTACGTCCCTTTTTACTTTCCTATCTGTATACAGATATAAGGAAAGTATAGGAATCATGATTTTTTTCGACCTCGAGTTTTCGACGGATTTTTACGTTTTGAGGTCCCCTGAATCCGTTTTGACTATTTTCGCCATGATGTCTGTGTGTGTGTGTGTGTGTGTGTGTGTGTGTCTGTGTGTGTGTGTGTCTGTGTGTGTGTGTGTGTGTGTGTGTGTGTGTGTGTGTGTGTGTGTGTGTGTGTGTGTGTGTGTGTGTGTGTGTGTGTCTGTATAACGCATAACTCATGAACCGATACACAGAAAAACACCAAATTTTAAACTTAAGCTTTGTTTCAGCGTCTAATGAGCTGATTAGATTTTGGGCAGAGTCGGAACATCTGGGGGGGGTACTTTATAGGTGGTCATTTTTATATTTTATGGAATATATCTGTTATTTACGTTTGGGGAAGAAAATTCTTCAAATGAAAGTTACTTCTTATTTTATTTTCTATAATTTTTGTTATATACAAAATTTTCCTAAAATGGTCCGTATTCGCGAAATTTGACAAAATGTAAAAAAATATTTTTTTTTATAAAAATTGTTCAAACAAAAGTTGTTTGTAATATAATTCTCTATAATTTTTATCCTATAGATAATTTCTCTAAAATGGACCGTATTCGAGATATTTGAGAAAATGTGTAAATTTCGAAATTTGAAGAAAACTCAAAAATGGATAAAGAAAAAAACATTAAATTTTAAACTTAAGTTTTATTTCGGCCTGACGTGAAATGATTAGATTTTGGACAAAGTCGGAACATCTGGGGGGGTACTTTATGGGGGGCCGTTTTTATATTTTATGGAATATATCTGTTATTTATGTTTGAAGAAAAAAATTGTTCAAATAAAAGTTACTTCTAATATTATTATCTATAATTTTTGCTTTATGTAAAAATTTCCTGAAATGGTCCGTATTCGAAAAATTTGACAAAATGTGCAAAATTCTGATTTTTATGAAAATTGTTGAAATAAAAGTTGTTTGCGATATCGATCTCTATAATATTTGTTTATACATGATTTTTTTAAAATGGACCGTAATGGAAAAATTGTAGGAAAAGTGCTAAATTTAAATTTTTCAGTATTTTAATTTTCAATGAATATCTATAGAAAAATGTTTCGCGGTAGATGTATGTGGACAATGTATATATTTAGTTTATCCTCTAAACATTTATAGAGATGCTGCAATAGATTGTACAAAATAACCGGAAAAAGCCTGTAATACCTAGATAGGAAAGTCATGTGTTGGACACATCAGATTTTTCTTTATACTATTTTATGATTCTTAGTTTGTATTGCTCAAACTTACAAGTACAAGTATTAGAAATTAAAAATTTAAACAAACCGACTTTAAAAACGTGTAGATGCCATCACCACACCTTAACCAAATTTATATGCGACTACCCCTGAGGTATCCCCTTACTAACAAAAAAATAATCATATAAATCGGACAAGGTGGTAAAGCATTATCGCTAAACATACATAAAAAATGAAGAGTTTGAGGATTTTCTCATAGACCCAATTATTAGATTTTGACCAAATTTATACGGGACCACTCCTGAAGTACCCCCTTTCTAACAAAAGAAGAATGATTGAAATCGGACACCGTGTTAAAGAATTATCGCTGAACATACATACATAAAAAAAATATCGCGACGAATTGAGAACCTCCTCCTTTTTTGAAGTCGGTTAAAAATAACACGAACAAGTTTCAGATTAAAGGCATTTCTAAATTCTTACTTTAGTTTACGTATCTTTTAAAAAATATGTTCATTTAGGTTGGAAGAATGTTAAGAATGCAGGGTATTCATCTCTATCATTATCAGCGTGTTCAAGCCTTAAGACCCCACGACTTTTTACCACGAATGGAGTTTAGTGAATGGATAAGAAACCATCAGGAACTGCTTCTTTTTATTATGTGGAGCGACGAGGCTACATTTAATAGAGATGGTGTTTTTAATATTCACAATCACCATTTTTATTCACAAGAAAATCATAGGGTGGTAGTAATCAATGACAGATTAATTGGGCCGATTGAAATTCCTGCTCGGTTAAATTCAATTGAGTATCTGAATTTTTTACAAACTCACCTTGAATCCATTCTGGATAATTTCCCATTAAATATTCGACATCAGCTGCACTTTAAGCACGACGGAGCGCCAGCCGATTATGGCGTTAATGTGAGAAATTGGCTAAATGAAAGATTTCCGGGTAGATGGATAGAAAGAGGTGTTCCCATACCGTGGCCACCTCGATCTCCGGATTTAAACCCATTAGATTATTACTTTTGGGGTCGTATAAAAGATATGGTATACGCTACAGAAGTTGACAGTGAGGAAGAGTTGCGTGAAAGGTTACGTTTGGCAGGGAATGAAATACGGCAAAATAATTTTAAAGTAATGCGAGCTTCACATGCAATTACCCGTAGAGCCGAAATGTATCTTCGTCAGCAAGGCAACGTTTTTGAACATTTACTTTAACTGTTGTATAAATTGATATTTTTAGTAGAATTTTTGTTATTTTTAGTAGAATTTTTAGTAGTATAGACAAAAACAATTTTTGAGAATCATTTGTTTATCGTCGTCATTTTAACCTATTTTAAGTCATCCTTAGGAAAATAAAAGTAGATACTTCACCTTAAAAAACTTAAAATTATTATCAAATAGCATTTGCAATAATTATTAAAAGTAGGTAACTAATGATTTCTTCTCTAACTCAGTCAAACTTCATATTTTCAAGAAATTACTATTCTTAATTTCAAATACAGTTTTGCTATAATTTTACGATATTTAATGTATCTGATTTATTTTTACCATACTAAGGATTACCCTAATAGAGTTTAAACGTCGGCAGTTAAAGAAATAAATTCTCATCAATCATTTTATTGGACAAAAGCCAACCAAAACATTAAAAAAAAACAATTGATTAGTTTAAGTTTAAATACTATTTAGTTTTACCATTTAAAGTTTCTTTATAAAATAAACATTAAATTAAATCTAAATAAATTTCTTTAGTCACCGGTTTTCCAAACCTGAAAAAAAATTCTGATTCCACAGCCTGCTAATTATTGTTTGCACTTTCGAATAAAATAATATGAACTCATCATAAAATTTTCAAATGCTTTTTTTTTTGAAAATGGTGCGTCCTAGCGAGATGCAGCAAGAGTAGCTTTATTGTAAAGAAAACATTGGGTTTTCAAATTTTTTAGTCAAAAATTTTAAAAACTGACAAAAAAAAAACTTAGGGCAATTTTACCTAAAGCCCCCCCTAATTTACCCATCTATGAAGATAATCAAAAACTAAGATTTAGTCCATTACATAGAGAATAAAAAGGTAAGCATTTGTACCAAATTTAATTTAGTTATCTTTAAGCGTTTAGAAAATATTTACAAAAATGTGTCATCAGGACTTCACTTTTAACACCCTGTATCTCGGAAAAGAAACGTTTTCGGACCTATGTTTATATGAACTTTTACTTCTATCTTTCTATCTTAGGATGTAGATTACGCTGTTAAAATATGACCGTCTAATTTCGTGACACCCTGTATATTGCGAACTCTGTTTTAAAATAAAAACCAGGTGAGTCAACTATGCGCATCGTAACAGGTAGAAATTTCCCTTGAATTACGGCAGGTATGTTTGTCTTTTTTTATCTTTTTTTTTTTAAGGTGAAGGGGGAGAAAAAGTCCTTTATACCTCACAAGGAAAGTCAATGTTTAATTATTTAACAAAACATTGAGTGCGACCGGTTTCGAAGTGTCATCACTTCATCTTCAGGCTTGCCTAGTGGAAAGGAGAATATGTGGTGTAAGGTGTGTTAACTTGGAGCAAACGATATATAAAATATTAAAAAAGAGAAAACTCACCATACTCTCCATCCACTAGGGAATACTACAAAACAAGTTTCATCAAATGTGGGGTGAAATAAATTGTAAAATGAACAAAGTTTATAAGTAATAAAAAGTTAAAAATATTTGAAAAAACAAATATTAGTCAATTAAAATAGTAAAAATTTAAAATATTCAAGACCACACAAAACAAATCACATACATTAAACAGATTAAAAGATAAGGCTTATTTTAAACAATCTTGTTGTTTTTTTAAAAAACTAACATTTTTGGAAGGAGACCTGTCAAGTTAAGGCCTCTACAGGTGGTGGCAAGTATTAACAAAAAAATTCTTGGGTAAACCCATGACAGGGTATAGGTAATAAGATGTAAACCATGAGTGAAGAAATATTTATTATTTATTATATAAGATTTGGGCCATGAACCAATCACCAAGTGTATGTGATGTTGTAGGAAGAAAAAAGAAGAAGAAATGACTGGGTTAACTGTTGTGAAGCAACTGAAGAATAGAAGAAGAAAAGAAGAAAATGACGGATGTGAATATCACACAATCTAACCTAATCTTTGAACGTGCTCGTTGGTTTCTTGTGGGAAAAAAATTACTTACTGAAATGTACCCCTTGCAAGAAAATATGTGAATAGAAATAAAGGGGGAGGTTAAAAAGGAAGTTAAAACGATAAATTTAGATTAGTGTTGAGAAAACAGGAGGAGTTTCTGAGATTATCTGGGCATTTAAGCAATCAACAGGATTTAATTTTAAATTTCTCATTATCTCGAGGCTTTCGAAGCTATTAAGAGTAAATCTATGGTAGGAACTATGTAGGATTTCGAAACCTTCAGTTGAATCGAAGTCGTGATTTGAGTCCAGTAGGTGGTTGGCAAAATGAGAAAAACCTGTTGTATTTTGGTTAAGACAACGCAAATGTTCTTTTAAACGGATCTTGAAATTTCGAAATGTGCGTCCCACATAGAAAGAATGGCAAGATTTACAAGTTAATTTATAAATTCCAGATAAGTCAAAGGGATCTAATTTATCTTTATTATGAACAAATAACTTATGTAATGAGGATGGGGTTTTGAAAGATACTTTAAAGTGGTCTTTAAGTAAGCTTGCCACTTTATAGGATGCTTTTCCAATAAAGGTAAGATAAATGTATTTGAATTTTATTTTGTTTATGTGTCAGCATTTTATCAATAATATCTAGTTCAAAGTTGTGATCTATAGCAATAGCTATTGTTTTGTATGGTCTTGAATATTTTAAATTTTTACTATTTTAATTGACTAATATTTGTTTTTTCAAATATTTTTAACTTTTTATTACTTGTAAACTTTGTTCATTTTACAATTTATTTCACCCCACATTTGATGAAACTTGTTTTATAGTATTCCCTAGTGGATGGAGAGTATGGTGAGTTTTCTCTTTTTTAATATTTTATATATCGTTTGCTCCAAGTTAACACACCTTACACCACATATTCTCCTTTCCACTAGGCGAGCCTGAAGATGAAGTGATGACACTTCGAAACCGGTCGCACTCAATGTTTTGTTAAATAATTAAACATTGACTTTCCTTGTGAGATATAAAGGACTTTTTCTCCCCCTTCACCTTAAAATTACCTCAACTCACACATGGCTACCCCCCTTGTCAATTTTTTTATCTTATTGGAAAAAAAGTGAGAAAAATTCATTTTTTAGACAGCTCTTGGCAATGATTTTTTTTGTGGATGGACCATTTCTATTAACTTCAATGAATAAAAAAGTTATTAATCGGGAAATATAACAAAGTTATATGAAAAATGTTAATAATAATTTTTTTAAACTTATTACCGCTGAAAAACAGCAAAAAATCTTGCTTATCTAGGACAACCACGTGCAGTTGGTATTTAGAACAGAAATTCACTTCCCCTCCAATAAAGTTCCATTAATTAACCGGTTCTACAATCTGGAGTAAATCTCCAAAAATGTTTCTTTTAGAAAATTAAGTGCATCAATCACGAAACACAATAAGAGCATTTCTCAAAATGGAGTGATTGATCGACTTTACGAGGAATCCATAAGAAATTATATAGATTAAGCGAAATAAAATAAAATAATTTGAACTGTTAAAGAAATTGAAAAACGTTTTGTGGACCTCCAAACCCAGCCGGATAGAAAATAAAGAAGACATAAAACGTGAGAATTCTCCAATAACGCTGTTGGAAATATTACGTTATTAGATATAAAATGAATTTGCTTTTCCAGTCAGACAACTAGACTGAATTTTCCGCTCTTATAAATATTTTCGAGGTATAATCGATAACTGCAAATAAATAATAAATATAATGAACAATTTCCATTATTGAGTATTATTAATAATTGCCTTTGTCTGTTTTGTAGAATTATAATGAGTTCAGTCAACAGGAATTTGTTGATACAAAATATTTAGATGAGTATAAAATGAAAGTGGCGCATTGGTAGGATGAAATTTGTTCAATGAGATAAAACGTTTTCGTTTGTGCAACCATTAACAAGTAGTTCCATCATAGTGCACGGAAGAGGTGGAGTTTAGTATAAATTCCACCAAGACAACACTAGTATCTTTTGAAAGGATAGGAAAACTCAATTTCAAAACCGTCAAATTAGACGGGAAATATATTAATAAAAAAAAAACAAATTCAAATATCTAGACTCAACCCTGTACAAAAAACTTCTTTGAAACATACACGAGAAGGCAAAAAAAGCCCTAAAGGTATGCAGAAACATTTCGGGTAAAAGACGAAGATGTAATACAGAAATAGTGAGACCCATCATCACTTACGGGACAGTAGCCCGGAGTAACAGAACTGGTTTAGCTAATACGAAAGCTAATATCTCAAAATAACGTGGCAAAAAGGACAAGATATACAATAATCTGGAACGGAGTAATAGGACGAAAACTCTATTAGCTTCAGGATCACAGATACTTGGGATATACACCAGGATGTATTAAGAAATAACTTTTGTGAGAAAATTCGAAATCACAGAGCAAGAAAGAATGAAGCTAGGAATCCATCGTGCTTGCAACCGAAAGACATGCCAGTCAGTGGTATACAGATGGTTCCAAAACCATAAAAGAAACTGGAATAGGAGTGTATGTGCCTAGCAGCAGACACTTTGAAAGTTTGGTTAGATACCCAAGCATCTTTCAGGCGAATATTCACGCCTTTAATAAATGCATCCAGTTCAAAATGAGGAGAAGCTATGGCAGACAAGATTATCATCATGTCCGATAGCCAAGCAGACATCAAGAGTCGAGCTCTTACGTTATCAGCTCAAAAATGATCTAGAGATGCCTAGAGATACTGAATAAGCTAGGCGTGGAAGATACAGTTACTCTTACTTGGGTAACGGAACATAACGGGATAAAAAGTAACGAGATTGCAGATAACAGAATATTAGGAGAGATTAAAAAAGAACTGAACATTAGAAGAACCGATAATTCGAACAATCTTTTGGGGCTAAGGCAGGCTAAGATACTTCTGGGTGAATATAACTAGAAAAGATCCGAAACCTGTATTTTCTTTAGTAAGAATTGTTGCGATTTAACCAATTATAGAGAGTTTTAAACAATAAATGATTATAGGAACAAATTGTTATTAATTGAAAATAAAATTTTCAAAAACTTGACTTATATAAACAAAATTCAACTTTAAACTTTTTTTTGTTGGCAGCAGGTGGTAGATAAATAATTTTGAATGTTTCCAACACTTCCTCCCACTTCTGCGGACGGCATTATACAAGGTCTTCATACTATACTTTGTCGAAAGCCTAAGCCACGTCCAAAAAGACGCTGAAATTTTGTTAGGGACTTCTCAATAATATGTTTTCTTTTATTATAGTTTTCAATCTCTTAGGAAGTAATCTTTCATAGAATTTCAGGATAACATATATTAAGAAGATAGGTCTATATACTGTTCATGGGAAATTGTACCTGGCTTACGTATCATTCAATATAAATATGTAACTCAATCTTTAATTATAATCGAACAAATATTTTCAACTTTATTTACTTCTTTCATTATTTTTTGTTTATAAGAATTTCGCTCATTTTCACAGAGTAAAAAAATGTTTTAAATTAAAATTAACAATTAAAATGTGTTATCAAAGTTGCTTATCTAATTAATTTTTAAATTTGACAAATTGGTTCTGTCGAATTTCCTAAATTACTGAAGCCCTTCCTATGGTGCCTCAGTATTGCATTCGTGCAGACGAAAAAATTTTCTTACTGAGTCCGAAAATACAAAAAAAAATTTTTGTCTGGTCGTCTGTATGTATGTATGCCGGGACGATAACTCTAAAACGAAAGTTCTGATTGACTTGCGGTTTTGATTTTCTTGAATAATTACTTCTAGCTTAGAACTCTATTGATTTTTAGAATTTTTGGTTCATCCTAACTACTTTATAATCAATTTTCTTAAAATCCGCATATGTATTTCTTATGTTACAATTTTAGGAATTTTAATTATTTCCTAGTCAACATTTTTAACATTCTTAAAATTCCATAAATTGCAAACATTCTCTAACGACCTGTCAAACAACAACTGTTGATAGTAAAGGTGAAATTTATGAAAAATATGTAAGCAATTTCTTAAAAATGACTTTTTTATGTTGGTGCTAACTTAAGTGTACTACTATTTCGCCCCTAGCCACAAAAACACCTTCATCAAATTTATTGGCTCTCTGTCGCAACCCCATAGAATAATTAACCGGCCATTTTATTTGGCAAAAATCAGAATAATGCTTGGCTGTGCCTGTCAAGTATCAAGATGTTAACTGTGATGTGTGAATGGCTCTTAAATGTCAAATTATTTAAAAACGTATACTTCTTTTGATATTTATTGCAAATAATTTGTAGTATATCTCAATTTAGGCTTTCCATAAAGGTACAGCAAGATAAATAATATAATGTTCTTATACAAAGGATATAATGCTGGTTTTTTGTAGAAAATTTTTATTATACGATTTTGGATTACATAATCAAGCAGCGAATTGTAAATAATAATTAGTAAACTTCTAGACATAAATTTCCTCAATAAATAAAATCTAAAAATGAATCTTCTTACCTTGACACGGAGGTATTTTGTTGTGTTTTTTATTTTAATTATAAAGTTGTCATTTATTTATATGCTGAAAAAAGGCCTTTGTAAATTACATTGCTCTCTATGGATCTACTTTAACACAAAAATAGTTTTGTGGCTATAAGTTGCTATAATCTATCGTAGCAAAAATATTAATAATTTTAACATAGTAAGTAGTATTATTATAACATCAAGTAATTTTTTAAAATAAAGTACATGATCTCAAAATAGAAATAATTTATAATAAATGCGGGTAAAACGAGGGGTAAAATAACAATAAATTAAGGGAAATACTTAAAAAGGGCAGGTTTAAAAAGTATTATCACAAGAAAGTATATCCATTCTGTTTATTTATCAAGTATTGTTTGAATACATTTATTTTTTTTTTAATTTCTGTAAGCAGTCTATTATATTTTTTAAACCTTTAATAAAAATTTTATTTTGGGAACTTTTAGTGATGCCTTGTCATACATGAAAGTCAGATTGGCTTCTTGTATTTTAGTTGTGATATTTCGAATTATATTGAATTTTTTCTAATAGATCTGATGCGATGGTACTATGTCATTTTTATTTTATAAATAAATATCAGCTATTTACTGAACATAATTCTGAACTGAAAGCCAATTTATTTCTTTTAACATAGTTGCAATACTCATCCTTTTGTCCTTTATTAATATTATATAAACAGGCGAAGTAAGGAGCCCAACTATTTTACATGAGCAGGCTTAAGAGGTAAAGGGGCCATTTATTATTGGATAAATTGCTCAAACAAGTTTGTAAATCCTAATCAAAAGGCGATCTAGAATGGTTTTAAAACTCAAGGCTTATGGAAATCATCACATGGTTTAACCTAGTTAATGCCAATGCTTCACAAACCAAAAAATTCAACGTCCTAATACTACTATCGGCTTTCGGTCTTTCGTTCCAAGTTAAATCATTTCTCGTTTTTGTTACGCTACGAGTTTAGCCTTGTGGGCTTCAGTTTCGATAAGGTGGAAACCACCATTTAAGCGTCTCTCGAATTTTTGATGCGTCATAGTTGTCGACTTGCTAAACAATAGTGTTCATGGACCCAACTCAATCCTACGACTAGTTTTTGAACTTTCAAATTGGCTATTTTTAAAAAGGACGTGCGTCTTAAGATACAACTATGATTACAGATATTTTTCAAGAAAAATGCTGTACCGATATCAGACAATATTTCCAGCAAAACAAATGACGTAAATTTTTACACTGCACAATAGTATTTCTGATGATTGTTATATTACATGACATTAGCTAAATTTTTAATGAAGATTTTAAATATGTAATCTAAATTTCTGTATTAGCTCTAGTTTAGAAAATATGACACATGGCCGTTTCATAGTAAAACACAATTTGTTTAAAGTTAATAACATTTTATTTATATAAGAGGTTTGACTAGGTTAGGTTAGGTTGAAAATGAGCGGGATGATCTCATCGCTTTCCACTGCGACCCAGATGAATTTATTGTGACTCTTGACTAACTTATAGTTCACCGTACAAGCCACACCTTTTGATTAAGGCTATGGTTGAATTGGGTCAGACTTGTTTAAAGTCGGTAGGTTCCAGTCGGGTAAATCCGAAGATCTGGAATCTGGTTCTTTCCAGAGCGGACTATTTTAGGAAAATTTTGTATAGAACGAAAATTTTGTATGGAACGAAAATTTTGTATGGAACGAAAATTATAGATAATAATATAAGAAGTTGATAATAATATAAGAAGTTGATGACAATATAAAAAACGATACGTATTGAAAGTCAGTATTACCGTTCTAATACAAAAAAGGAGTATTTAGACGAAAGTAAAACAATGGTAGATCTACATCGTGACTATAAGAAAATATGTGAAGAACAGAAGAAACTAACTGCAAACTAATGTACTGCAAGATCTTTAATGAGGAGATTAATATTGCATTCCATTTACCAAAAAAAGATCAGTGCAAATTATGTTGGCAATGCAGCAATGGTAGTGAAGAAGAGAAAAAAGTTGTGCTGGAAAAATATGAAATTCACTTAAGAGAGAAGGAATTAAGCAGAATAGAGAAAGATGCAGATAAAAATAATGAAGATCCATTTACAAAAGTTATAGTGTATGACATGCAAGCCATACTACCATGTCCTGTTAGAGTAGCATCCTCCTTCTATTATATTTCAAAACAAAATATTTTCAACTTTACTTCGTATGACATAAAGAGTAATGAAGGAACCTGTTATCTATGGTATGAAGCAGAAGCTCATTGTGGAGCAAACGAAATCGGTAGTTGCATTTTGGATTTCTTTGAAAAGATGTGTGAGATTACTGATATCGGAGATGGATTAAAAATAATCTTTTATTTAAATAATTAAAACAAAAATCAGTTTTTCCGCGCTAGTTACCTGATTGCAATAAATCATTTAACAAAAAATCCATTACACATAAGTTTTTGATCACTGGTCATTCTCAAAACGAAGAATATAGTGTTCATGCAACTATGGACAGAGAAATTAAAAGTTACAAAAATCAAATTCAATTTATGCTGCAGATGTCTTATTCGCACAGTTAAAAAATTATGCCACTTAAAAGCTTTAGCATCTGATTTTATTTAAGTTTTTTTTGAAAGTTTGTAGATGTTGTTTTAAGTAAGAAGTTTTAGTATTTTCTGTAATTAAACGTAGTTTCTTAGTTGCAATGTTAATTTTTTGCTGTACTCCGTATGATAAAATGCTAGTTAGTTGTTTATCTGACAAATATAGTTTAATTTGCAATGTTGTTTCCTAGATTGGGTAGTTTAGCAAATATTCAATTGTTTCTTGATTTTTTGATACTTAAAGTAATAAATGATATTTATTTTTTCGAGGCAGATTTTTTTTAAATTTGGTTGAATTTTATAGCATTTTTGAACCAAAAACCCTTTATATTCCATGAAAAATATAGAAGTAACTCTGCCTATTTTGTATTCAAAAAGGTTACTTCTATCTCCCTGATCTTTAGCAATAACAAAAAATAAATTTTACAATTCAACAAAGGCACAAAGTCTGTAACAGAAGTCAAAAAAATTATTATCCTAGCAATGCCTAACAAAAATATATCAACAAAAATAGAAAAGACATAATCTTTAAACGCCTATTCTAAAAAATGAGTGATTTAGAGAAGTCACTCCCTTCTTCCGGGTGGCATATTTACACATCCTCCTATATGACGGCACCGGAGTGCTGAAATCTGTTCGTCTTTGTAACGCTACGAAAGCTCATTGATTTAGGCACCAATGCATAAGGCCTCTCTTATTGCTGGAATCAGTAAGCAAGCTTATCTGCATTCTATGAAACAATGGCTGTACTTAAACGGTCGTGTACTAAAATGCCGTTAATAGACATGATGTCATTCAAATGACGCATTTGAAGTATTTTGGGATTAAAAAAAAGAAAATATCCAAGACGAAAACGAAGCAACGACTTCTCGTATACCTGGCTACGCCTACCGGCATAGACGCCATCGGCCTGGACACAGCTAAAATTGAAAAGAAAAGTCTCACATAACATAAAATTTGTATGGGTGTCTAAATCAATGAGCTTTTGTAGCGTACTTGTAGGCTACAAAGGCGAACAGATTTCAGCACTCCGGTGCCGTCATATAGGAGGATGTGTAAATATGCTTCCGGGTGCACGATATCAAAAAAATTGACCGGTGGGCGTAGAATCCAGTGACCCCTTGAACCCAAAGTAAGCTGACCCGAATCTCTTGCTGCGTTGTCGAATTTTCCTTTATTTACCCAATAATAAACAAATAAATAACAATAAAATATCAAAATCAAAATTCAAATTCTTTCAACACAACGAGATATTCAATAATATTCATGTCTTGTAAGCGAAAAGCAACTTACCTTTAATTCAAACGGCCTCTGGGCACCACTGCCAGTTCCATCCGATCTATCGTCGAAGGTAAACTCAAAACTCAAAAATCCATGGTAGAAGGGGTTTTTGAATTGAGAAAGGGAATTGTATTTTTGGCCCTGTCTACTGTGACGAATAACGTTAGAACGTTACAATGTTCAGCATTTTATCAGCTAATACAAATACTTTTTTGTATTCAACCCTTCGAATTCCCATGCTATAATGTGAATGCACACTAATCTTAAGACTGGTCCCTCCTGCTTCTTTAAACTTGTTCTTATACGTTATCATTGTATCGTTGATGGTTTTATTATTTCTATTTTATAAAACTTTTATTATTGTTGCTTGATAACATTTCCCGTTCTAAAACCCATTTTTCATTTGATTTGACAACAACGCCATGCAGCTAGCAGCTATATTACGGCAGAGTTAAACACGTTACATTAGTTATCGGCAAATTGTGTCGGGATGCACCAAGTTCATTACTTTGCGGTACGTGAAATTAATAGCATCAAAACCATTCGTCCGTTAGTTAAATACAGTTTTCAGCAGTTAGACAACTTCTAAGCCGTATACAGTTACAAGCATCGAACTTATTCCATAAGCCGAAATTGGGAACCTCCTGAGATTAAATTAATTTTGATATACTGCCAGGGTCGGATTCAAGCATAAGAGCTGTAAAATTGATTTGAGGCTCAAAGAGATTTACAGGGAGGACTTTTTTTATTGAGGATGGTAAAATCTAAGTACTATGTGGTGCCAAGGAAGCCCTTAACCCTTAACCGGTGCAGTTTATTGTTATGGGTTTTAAAGAATTGGATGTTCGGATGATAAATCAAAGAAAACTTTCTTGATAAGAGTATATCGTCGGCTGGACTACAAAACATCGTATCTGCGTTTCCAATATTTTTACAGGAGAGGGTAAAACCTGTCTGAAAGAATAAATTATCGATTTTAATGTTATACTTTTGTTTATTAAAACTCAAAATACATTCCCTTCTTGGATATTAACATTGAACATACAAAAATAAAAAACTTTCTAACATTTTTCACATACGAGCTATTGAACTACACAAATAAGTCAAAAATATCAAATACGAGGTTTTGCAGTCCAGCCGACGATATTCACTGTTTACGGGTAAACGAAAAGTACATATATCTGGTAACGGCCACTTTTACGTACTTTTAGTACGTCACAGCCAGTATTACGTTTATCAAACCAGCCAGTCAGTCAGCTTAGACTAAAGTCGTTGTTATGCCCGGAAGGAAATACATAATGTGCCACTGCAAATATTGTTTATTTTTATGCTCAGGGGGTGGGTTAAAATAGTGGTTACTTCCTGAGTCATATATATATGTGTGGGTTATATGCTGGGCGCTACCGAATTTTACTAAAGGCTTAAGCCGATCTCACAGCACTATTTAAACGTCTATAAAACGCGGAAAATAAAACAACCAATTCAATTAGTAGTACGTTTCGTATAATTTTCGACAAAACAGTTGATATAACGTACGTTAGCCCGTATCGTACACGCCGCACAATTAAAAAAAATTCAAGGGTGTACCAGTGGTTTGGCTTTCAGCCAAACTACGGCACAAGCGTGTGTTGTTACACCAAAAGAAAAGAAAATAATTAACTATATCAAAAAAAAAAAATGTTCATATAACCACACAAATGTCAATAAATTTATTATAAAAAAATGGTAGTGAGAATCGTAAATTAAAAAAAATAAGCTATCTCGATGGTATTTGTACTTAGCTGTTGACCTGGGTTCCAGTCAGATCGATCCAGTGCTAGTAGAACGATTTCTAGCTGTAAGATAGGAAAGATCGAGTCGTTTTCGTGCCGGTTCCAACCGGTATAATCCAAATCGGACGAAAGTATCGTAAAACCAAAACTAGGACCATCGAATGTAGCCAAAGATGTACAGTTAAGATTTCAGGAACAAAACAGGAACCAAAATACGACAAAAACCCTAGAATAAGTTTAGACAACAATATAACACTTGAAATAAAAGAATTATATGCGACTTACCTCGACACAAATAGGGTTTGACAAAATGGACGCTTTCCTTCAAAGTGTTTGCTCAATGTCGTGTAAGCCAGAGGGTGTGATAAAATCCCTTTTGGTGAAATTCCTCTGTCCAATACAACTATCAGTGATAATTTCTATAATCGTTTGTGCAAATTCAAATTCCGTATAGACGGTCAACCACAAAATAAGCAAAATTGTTTAACTCGCACAAAACTCACACTTCTCTTCTCGACTTTTCCCGAAGAAATATCCAGTATGCCTTCTTTCTCCCAAAATCAAGATGGCTTAAAACAATGGAACAAACCATTAATTATAATTCGATAATTCGACCTTGCAATCTAAAAGTTTGAATTCAAATTGGCACTATCGTTCGCGCCAAACTATTCACAGAAATACGTCCCAAAGCATCTTGTTGGTAAAAACAAAAGATATGTTTCTGTAGTCATGCAAAAATTTGATTAGAAGAATGTCTAGTCGCTCACAAAGCTGACAAGTGACAACGATCGTCGGTAGATATCCAAAATAGTGCATTCGAATTAAATGTGTTTGTTAACAAAGAACAAATATGAAACAATGTTTAACTACGATTATAAATAATATTTAAAAGTGTGACAAAATATAATTATTTACGACGAATTAAAGGAATATTACTACAACCGTACATTGTAAGAACCCTATTTATTTACACGATTTTTAACATGACAAAACTCTTATTTACATTAAACCTTGGAATAAAAATCCAGATCTTAATATTTAAACAACTAAACAATACTTTTCCAAGTTATTCCCACATATAAATTAGTCTAACAGCATAATGTTACAGGGCCACATCATAAATTAGTTATATTAGAAATGTTATATTATTACAAATCATAGGTTATCTAAGTTTAAAATGAAAATAATACATAGATTATATGTATTTACCGAGAAAAATGGACAATATGACTAAAAATCGGATCGTCTTGAACCCAGTTAACGAGGAATTAAGTGCTAATGTATCTATAGATTAAATTTAAATGACACATTATTATTAAATTCTAAACAAAACTACAAATTCCAAACCATAACACCAGAATCGATGATTTTTGGTTTATTTTAATTTTAAAATAAAACTTCACGCAAACTTCAGTACAACCGGTAAGTTGTTGATAAAAATTGAAAATCAAAAAAGGAAGAGTCCCAAAATGAAGCCCTGTAGCCTTCCACTACATGCTTTAAATTTCCCAGATGTGTTGCCATTATACTTAACAATAGAATGTCTGTTTTTTAGTTAGTTCTTAAATAGTTTAGGAGTACTATCTGTCAAATAAACATTATTTAATTTTAAAAGCAGAATATGATAATTTACCTCGTTAAATTCTTTTTTAAAGTCTGTCAATATTACATCAACATGGATTTTCTTTTTAATTGCCTAATAAATCATAGTTAGAAAACTAAATTATATGGTTGAATTCGTATTATAAGGAAGATTCTAATAATGACATTGTGGTATAAATTAAATATACGTTGTTAATATTATATAACTCTATATTGTTTTAATTTATTATTGTCAGTTACCAATTTAGTTGTCATTTTATACGCTCTGTTTTTGTGGAATAAAGCCATTTATTCATGGTTTTTACTGCAATTTATTCCACAAATAATATTAGTACAATGGACGGCATCGGAAAATATCTAAGACCAGCTCGATTTGAAATTAATACTACCTCCCGTTGTGCCGCCGATGAGTGGATTTATTGGAGAAGCACATTTAATAGTTTTCTTGAATCTCATGGAGAAGATGAAGTTTCAGCAGCTGCGAAACTAAAAATATTGATAAACCATGTTAGTTTCAGTGTTTATAAGCTAATTAAAGAGTGTAAGACATTAGAGGAAGATCTAAAACCTTTGGATGATATATATTAAACCCAAAAATAAAATATATATGAGATGAATTATACTCCTTTTGTAAAGGTTTAATCAATTAAAAATGACAATCAGCTTGACAAGATTAACTAACATTAATAACATAATGACAACTATAGAAATACCATAGAAATATTACCACATTCACCTCTCCCCCCCCATTAATTTTAAATATAATCAACTAAATATTTCGGTCGTCGTTTCATTCTAGTGGGTCGAGGGAGTTTCAGATTCTTGAAAATTCGGTACCGTCTTAGCTTGAGAATCGCGTCTGCCGTTTAAAATATTCACGTCTTCATCAAGAGGTTGTATATTTAACTCCGGGTTCTCGTCATTATTATTTGGAAGTTGTGGACTTGTGTCTTCAAAAGGTTGTGGAATTGACTCTGCGTTCTCATTATTATTATTATTATGACTATTAGTAAGGTTTAAATCTCCCCTTGGTGCTAGATATCTTAATGAGACTATTGTTTCTCTTCCATCTGAATGTTTGATGGTAGCATATTCGGCATTGGTTTCAATAAGGCATACTTCCTCAACCAGAGGTTCGTACTTATTCTTTCTGTGGAACTTTTTCAAAAGTACTGGACCCGGTGATAAAAGCCATGATGGTAACGAAGTTCCATTAGTGGACTTTCTAGTATAACCAAACATTCTCTCATGTGGCGTACAATTTATTGATGTACACAACAATGATATAATGGAGTGCAACGCATCTCCCAATATGACTTCCCATTGTGATGGCTGCAAGCCTCGTGTTCTAAGAGCTAGTGTGACTGATTTCCAGATTATACCGTTGTATCTTTCAACTAATCCATTACCCCGCGGGTTATAAGAAGACTGACTTGTCGCAATATAATGAGAATATAAGTAAGTTTTTAATTCCATAGACATAAATGCAGCCCCCTGATCTGAATGTATGTAAGAAGGTAAGCTAAAAATCGAAAACAAATTTAAAAGACACTTAGAAACTGTAGCAGATGATGTATCTTGACATGGATAAGCAGAAAGGAAATGAGAGTATTCATTTATAGTAGTTAAAATATATTTATTTCGACTTGCTGTTTGTAACGGTCCTTTAAAATCAAGATCGAGTCTCTCAAAAGGGGAAGTTGCCTTTATTAAAATACCTTCGTCATATTTTTCAAATTTTGGTTTCAATTCGGCACATATAGGACATGATGAAGTTATTTTCCGAACGTCCTCAATTGAATAAGGTAGATTTCTAGAACGTACCCAATGAGTCATCCTTGTAACTCCTGGGTGACAGTGCTTGATGTAATTTAAAAAAGTTTTTTCAATAGAACAGCATATTCTACTAAAGGCATTAGATACGGTATTTTCTACCCCTCCGGTAGATAATATCGAAACTGTAGCAAGCAAGTTCGAGTGTCCATCTGAGGATTTTTTCATTTTTAATTTTGCTGCTGTGTCTTTGATTGAACATAAAGGATATACACTTTTGATCAGTGTAAAGCTTAAAATTTTTTCCGATGAGGAAATGACGTCACCTTTTGAGAGCTTCTACGATTGCGTAGGCTTCTTTTTCAAAAGAAGAGTGGCATTGTTCGCTTTTGGATAATGTTCTCGAGAAAAAGGCTACAGGCGCCCTTCCTGACTTAAAGTAGCTGCAATTGAATGTTCCGAGGCGTCTGTCTCTACAATAAAGGGTATGGTGTCATGTATAGTAGTTACTGCTAACTTAGCTATTTCTAATTTAAGATTTTTGAAATCTTTTGCTACTGAAGGTGCAAGAGGAAAAGTTTTTGTCTGTACCAGACGATATATTTTTTCCGAGAACTAGGGACCCATCTAGAGTAACGTGCAAATATGCCTAAACCTCGTCTCAAAGAAGCAATATTGTTAGGTAAATGGAAAGTGAATAGAGCCTCTAACCTTGATGGATTAGGTTTAAGTATATTTTTTTCTATATTGATAGTTTGTTTTGAAAAGGAACATTTTTCTTCATTAATTGTAAAATAGTATTTTGAAATTATCTCAAAAAGGCGATCAAGATTTTGATCGTGCTCGGTCTGGTTGTTACCACAAACTGTAACGTCGTCAAGGTAAGCGAAAACTTCGAACATTTTTCGGTGGTTATGATATGATCAAGAACTCTTTGGAAACAGGCAAGCAACACTATCGGTTACACCAAAAGAAAAACGACAAAATTGATATAGATTTCCTTCAGCTTCAAATGCAGTATAAGCGTTATCATTATTATAAATCGGAATTTGGTGATAGGCCTGCGCAAGTCAATAGTACTAAATATGCTAAATTTCTAAACTTCAGAAACTAACTTTTCAATATTGAGTAATGGATAAGCATCGAGAAAAGTAAAACGGTTAATTGTTTGAGAATATTCTATTACCACTCTTTTCCTATGGTGTTCATTTCGAGTTCCGCAAAGGAGATTGACATGGTTCAATTATTCCTTCAAGTATGAGTTTCTTGATTTCTTCAGATATAAATTTTGCATCGTCAACTGTTTGTTTGCAGGATTTTGTAATAAAAGGCTTACAATTTGAACTTAAATTTAAAAATAAACTGACGGTGTAACCCAAGCAGTTATTCCACCTGCTCACCTATTTAATAAGCTCTCTTCGGATTGTAGACCAATGCCATAAAATCAATTAACATTCTCCCGAAGATTTAAAATTTATTAGCGATGAAGTGAACAATCTTCTTCTTGAAGGTGCAATCGAATAGAGTAATTCCTCATGGCGTCCTAGTCACTAAAAGTTCAACTCATAAACAAAGGATGGTTATAAATTATGCTTAAACGATAAATCGTTTCACAGAATTGAATACGTACCCCCTCCCCAATATAGAGGATTTAATATCTAAAATATCTAAGTATTCACTTTTTAGCTCAATTGATTTAAAAAGTGCATAATATCAAATGCCAATTTGTAAAAAAGATAGACCCTATACTGCATTTGAAGCAGGTGGAAATATTTATCAATTTTACAAATTCCATTCGGGGTTACCAATGGAGTAGCAGCCTTTCAACGGGTTATTAATTCGATTATTCAAAAAGAACAACTTCAAGGAACATCTTCGTATTTAGAAAATATCAGTAAACATTAAATCAACCTTTTGTGCTATAATATAGAAAACAATAAAATAAGACCATATCCTGATCGATTGCGTCCACTGCTTGAGCTGAATTTTCCCTTTAATCAAACTGCTCTTCTGCGTGCATTAGGTATGTTTTTCCATTATGCAAAATGGATACCTAGATTTTCTCCTTTAGTACAGCCACTTATTCAATGTAAAATATTTCCAATTTCCTTAGACGCGGCAAATTGTTTTAATACAACCAAGTCGAATATAGCCAAAGCGTTTGTTTCCACAGTTAATAACAAACTTCCATTTGTTGTGGAAACTGATGCCTCAGAATTCGCTATAGCTGCCACCCTATCGCAAGACAATAGACCGGTGGCGTTCTTTTCCGCACTCTGTCAGAAACAGAAAAAAGACATTCTGCTGTTGAAAAAGAAGCTTACGCCATTGTGGAAGCGCTTAGAAAATGTAGACGCTATCTCATTGGTCGACCGTACACCCTTATTACTGATCAGAAATCAGTAACATTTATATTTGATGCTAAACACTCAGGAAAAATAAAAAATTTTAAGATGGCGATTGGAACTTTCCAGCTATAGATATGACATTGTTTATCGTCCTGGCGAATTAAATAATATTTGTGAAACCTTATCAAGAGCTGAAAACCTGTCAAACGTATGCGATAACGTATCGCCAGGATATGGAAATCGTCTTATAAAACTACATAATTCACTGTCATCCTGAGATTACTCGTATGACTCACTGGGTACGATCGAAAAATGTTTCATACTAAATTGAAGAGATTATATAGATAATACTATCCTGTTCCGTTTGCTCTGAAGTTAAACCACGCTTCTACAAAATTCAAAACAATTTAATCAAGGCTACGAAGCCTTTTGAAAGACTTTCATTGGATTTTAAAGGACCTTTACCTTCCACAACTCATAATAAGTATCTTCTTACTATAATTGATGAATATTTACGATTTCCCTTTGCCTTTGCATACAAGGATGTGTCTGCAGAGAGTATTAAAAAACATTTATCAAGTCTTTTTTCTCTCTTTTCTTCAATTTAAAGGAGTGACGACCAGCCGTACGACTGCCTGCAATCCACAAGGTACCGGCCAAATAGAAAGAGAAAACGTAATAATTTGGAAAATAATTCAGTTAACTACTAAATTAAAGGCCCTAAAAATTTATCAATGGGAATTAGTCCTTCCGTAAGTTTTACTTATTAGATCCTTGCTATGTACTGCTACTAACACAACGCCTCATGAAAGAATGGTTCTTCACAGTAGAAGATCAACAAACGAACAATCATTACCTTCGTGGTTATCTACTTCTGGAACTGTTTTCATGAGGAAACACAATCGTTTCAATAAATATGAACCATTAGTGGAAGAACTGGAACTTCTAGAGGCTAATCCGGATTATTCGTATGTCAGCTTAAGAGATGGAAAAGAACCGACTGTATCAAATCGAGATTTGGCCCCTAAAGGAGACGAAGGACTGTTGTACATGACGAACCTAAAGACTTAGAAACACCACCTGCACCACCCCGATGCTCTTTTGAAATGGATAAAATTTCAGAAAACTATTCCATTCCTAAATCTCTTACCTCTTATTCTGAGGAACCGTTGATACCGTCTTTGATAGGTGTAGACTAGAGGTTCCCAAACTCTTCTGTTTCATATACCACTTTCAAAATTTTGCTACATCACTACCAATTTCTAAATCTCGAAAAAAAAAGTGAAAATTAGATCCATGGAAACTTGAGTTGTGGCTGAGTTTCAACGACGAATTAACAGTTTTCGAAAAAAAAAGGTTAGAATTAATTGCTTGATAGGGTAATTATTTGATAATAGGGTCGACTAAACAAATTTTCAATTGAATTTTAATTGTTTGTGCTGTGAGTGGATGTCAAAAAAGCAAAGTTAGCCAAACGAAAAAGTGACTCCATCCAACTTCACTTTTTTGAAATCTACAGTGACTCACAGCACATTTTGAAAACGTCCCATTTGGAGTGGTAAAGAGAAATATAGTATATTTCCTTGTATTGTAGGTATTTATTTAAATTTAAATATATAAATTATTACACTATTAATTATTATTGTTATAACCGTCGTAATATAATTAAAATTAAACACTTATAACGTAATGTAATTTCTACAATGGTGATTACAAAAATATAATTTTAATGAGAGGGATATACTTGATGGATTGACAGCAAATTATCAATATTTGGCTCGGGTTTTGTAAGGAATAACCGTAAATTTCCCCTTTCTGTGATATTCAATATGCTCCTTTTTTTTTTAACGAATGAAACGCTATCAGAAGCTTTTGCACAATTCTCCACAGTCCAGGATATTTTTTGGGGTATTTCTGCCTGCAGCCAAAATTTTTGATACCCTCATGTCACTTTCAGCTCCTCATTAGTGCTAAGCTCGAGTAGCTCCCCTTGTAATATCACATTTCTTCACTTCCGTTTCATCAAATGGATTTATGATCCATGGTGGTATTTACATCGACAGAATATCTTCAAATCTAAATTTAAAATCATCATGCAGGGCAATCAAATGTTAAACGTATGTCTGAATATCTTCATCAAAGCATTCTACCTAGACAAGTTTGAAAACTGTGAAAATTCGCACCGACCAATATTTTCCTTTATAAATTTCAATTAACCAAGAAAAGCTGAAATTTTACTCTTTGTTTTTATTAAATTGAGGCTGTCCCCTTGTAATTGTAAGTTAGGGTCATTAAATTTTTGGAACAAATCTGTCAAATACGCGATGTCTGCTTTAAAATTGATCAAGTTTTTTTTAAATCAGGATCTTTACTTTCCAAAAACTAAATCAAAAAGTAAATAAAATCTTAATGAACATGCACCTTTCGACAATCAGCGTACTTCTGTATGTAACAGCAATCGTTGGAAGTCTTCAACATTTTCATCGCACAATTGTGCACATAAACGCGTATTTAATGCATTGCTTTTTATTTTGTTGACTGCATTAATCACAAATTGAAGCGATTGGTGCAATCTATCACTCAAATTTTTCGCTACTAGATGTCGGTGGATAACATAGTGAATCGCAATTTCCTCTGGTATAATTCTTTTAAGATGGCTTATAAACCCACGATACCTACCGACCATGGCAGGAGCTTCAGATGTTGCCGAAATAACGTCTGTGAATGGAATCGATTTTTTTTTAAATCACTTAAAACATTAAATATTGATTCACCTTTAGTGTTCGTCTTCAAAGTTTTCGCGAATAGTAGCTCTTCATGAATTTCTTCGCCCCTAACAAATCGAACATATGCCAATAATAATGCTTCATTGCCAGGTAAAGTTAACTCGTCCAGTAGATTAGAAAAATGAGTTGTTCGTAGATAATCACACAAGAAACTTTCAACATCAGAGCTCATTTCATCAATACGTCTTTGTACAGTGTTGTTACTTAAAGGAATTCTTTTGAGTATGTCAAATGAAGATTTGTGCAGAACAGTTTTTAAAACCTCTTCAACAGCAGGTAAAATTAACTGTTCTCTAGTGGTGTGCGGTTTTCCAGATTTTGCGATAAGTAATGAGCTATTGTAAGATGCCCGCAAGCCATCATAGTTGCTTTTAGACGTTGAAGAGAACATACTGTGCACGTGGGTCTCTTTTCATATTTTTTCGTTAATGTTTGGAAATATTTCAAATGGCTACCTATTTTATCAGGATGACACCTTCTTAGATGATCTTCCAGCTTTGATGGTTTCATAGTCATTGCTCAAAACTTTGTTGCATAAAAGGCATGTGGGCAATCGTTTGTCTGTCTTTTATGGAAGAAAACCAAATTTTATATTTTTAACACTATACTGACGACACTTCTTCTTAGATTCGGCCATTGCTACCTACTTTCTGTGCCTAAGCACCGAGGTGGATTTATGTCAATCCAAAGTTTGATGCCGACTAACTACAGTGAAGAAGGGGTGAGTCGTAGTAAAAGTTATGTTCTTCAGTGGGCGCCAGGAGCTTAACCTCACATCCAACAATCCATGTGACAGTTCACTACCAAACTCCAAATAGGAAACTATAGCATCTCCTCTACAAGGCCATCAAGCGGCTACAAAATTGAGTATGCTCCTAATATATTAAAAGTGTACTTTACCATAAAAATAAATGCTCAACCAGATGTTTATAAAATCAAACAGACAATTGGCCAGTGGGGATAAATAATAAGCTAAGTTCAATATATACCCAAGTTTAATAATATAAACCGTTAATCATGTTGACATGGGGGTCAACTTCGTTACCACTATAAAAAGTACTGATATTTAACAAATAAACAAATAAATAAATAAATCACTTAGTACCTTACTAACAGATTCCCCAACTATTAATCAGTAATCCAGTATCACTGGGAGTAATATTTACAACTAAAATACTATATCAAGCTTAAAAATCTTTAAATGGGACTAGGGGTAATCGTAAAACTATAACACATGAAGTGTGTACTGTATTTATCAAGAAAACAAATAATAGTATACTAATTACGGACGCTAGGGGTAAAAACAAGTAAAATACTGTTACTTATTAAAATATTAATTACCCATAAATAATATATAACCCACGAAGAGCTCTTGGTGAAGTGTTTCGGGTTTAATAAAATGTACTGTGAACCATAAAGCCCTAAACCTCGTTTACATTAGGTTTAGATAAAAATTATATACTAATAACACCCCCCCAATAAAATAGAATAAATAGTAATAAATGATATAAAAAAAATAAGATAGCAAAAACTTGCGGTACACTGTGACTTCTTCCCAGTAGACGTTGATGTCTCTGCTTCGTTAGCAGCATACGAATCAATCAGCTGGTCACAAGATGTGTTGGCCCTTCACAAGGAGTATCAGCCTGTCACAAGAAGTGTGTGTGCCCGTCACAAGAAGTGTGTGCTCGTCACAAGAATACTGGCTCGTACCAAGAATACTGGCCCGTCACAAGAATACTGGCCCATCACAAGAAGTGTGTGCCCGTCACAAGAAGTGTGTGCCCGTCACAAGAATACTGGCCCGTCACAAGAACCCTAAAGAAAACGTATAAGATAAAACACAGTAATAACTATTTATCCCTGGTTAATAAGAAGTTAAAATTAAATAACCAGGTACCTACATAGCCTTCTCGTGAAGCGAGATCTAGAAATAGATAAAACTACTCAACGTTTACTAGTTAAATAAAGTTTGGCTTATCAATTTATGTAGGTAATCTTCAGATTTACAAAGCAAAAAAATAGACGGCTCGTGAAGCGAGTTCTACCCAACAATTACACTTAATAAGCAAATTACACCCTTAGTTTTCAAGATACTACCCCTAATAGTTCATCCCATTTACTGAAAATATATACAACGAAAAGTACATAACCTAGGGTTAGGTCTAAATAAGCATTCTAACTAAAATCAAAGCAAAGGGGGAACACGATGCACCCACCAGATTAATTGAACGACAAATTCGTGAACGGCTTTTAGAAAGACTACATATATATGTGGACACAATGAGAATCAACACGGGTTTAAATATATCCTCCCAGGAGCTCCTACAACATGTGGACACCAAAAAATACTACCAAATCCACACTGTTGTAACTTAACACAAAAGGTTGCTTCGCAATATCCCAAATGGATTAAAACGACTTCCAATTAATTTTCGAAACAATCTTTCAAATTAAAACCTCTTGTCGAACATTGATAACGAAAAATATTCCAGAAGGCGGAAGCCAATGTCACTTCAAAAAAAAAAACAGTAATACCAACATACCTTAGTGACAGATAGGTGTCCCATCAGCGCCCTCTATTACGAAATAAATTCTTGACAGAGAGGGCTAAAATAAGCAAACAAAGCCCCTAAAACGAAATAAAGAGCCTAACTAAACTCAAATAGAGGTCCTATCTACCCCAAACTGATCATATACTCGCACGTAATGTCAGAGCGGAAACGATAAACCGACATCTTAAATACAGGACAGCCACATGCTCACCCAGTATCACAGAAGGACCGCTCTGTTCGAATATCGAACCAAAAGCACAGTGGTTAAAAATGCGGGTATAGAAGGACCCATTAAATAATTTCACATCGATAAAAACTAGTGTATTCTTATTTTTATGAAAAACCGCTATAAGGCCAAATTTAAACGTTACACCATGTTTTGTATCAATTACCTACCTGTAAATGTGTAATAAAAAAAAACTTTGTTTTAGTAATCTTAAGGCGATTCGAACTTAACAGAATATGGCTATTTTAACATAATATGATTAATCAATTATTATAATTATTATTAAATAAACAAAGTTCCGGCTGCAAACTGTTTCTAATTATTAAAAGCAATAAATCGCTGAACGGCTGAACTTATTTTAATGTGATATAAAATAATTATTTCATTTATTATATTTCTGTAAATTCTATAGAAACTTTTAAACAATATTTTGATATTAAAACTCCGCAATAATTAAATGAATTGGAAGGGTAATAAAAATAAAGTAGGGACGGTAAGTTTAATCTTTCTCGGCTTAAAACTATATGCGTATAATAAATAGGCAGATAGGTGCTTACTTTTCCGACACTGGCAATCACTAACATCGATTCACTTTACTTTTCTTTTCGAAAGTCTGGAAACAAATTCAGTAACTGGCCAACACTAATATTGATTCACTTTTTTTTATGAAATTGCAGAAACAAATGAGTAGCGATTATCCTTGACATTCGTATTTATATTGGTGAAGAATCAAACAAGTTCATGCAAGATTGCAAGCACATACACCACAAGTTGTATTAATTTGCATGTTTGAACAAGCGTTGCTGGCGGGACGGAGGCTGGCCCGGCAACGACAAGTCTCGACGCGTTGTATTGAATATAGAATATGCAAGTTTTTACAAGTAACAGTCGCTGAGCTTCTTAAAATATTATCTGCCTATATTGATAAGAGAAGTAAAGTCAACATTTTAGTAACTAAAATGTTGACTGTTTATATTACAGTTAATGGTTTTTACAACAATTTTTTCATCACATGGAAAAATGAGTAATCAATTGTTTCATAGCATATTGCTTCACTTTTGAAACCAAATTAATTTTCATGCACCCC
The DNA here is from genome assembly GCA_927349885.1 of Psylliodes chrysocephalus. Taxonomy (NCBI): domain Eukaryota; kingdom Metazoa; phylum Arthropoda; class Insecta; order Coleoptera; family Chrysomelidae; genus Psylliodes; species Psylliodes chrysocephalus. The sequence continues at coordinate 36,800,611 of OV651813.1, forward strand.
GCTTACGATTGTGTAAATTCATGTGACACAAACCAACTGAGAAACTCCAAAGAATTTAAAAAATTACTATCGTTTTTGAAGGTGAGAAAAATGTGGTATAAATTATATATACATTGTTAATATTATATCACTCTTTTAATAATTTAATCTTTTAATTTATAATTTATCAGTTACTTTAGTTGTCATTTTGTACGCTCTGTTTTTGTGGAATAAAGCCATTTATTCTGGGTTTTCACTACACACATAATATTTCACATATCAAATTTGGTATCTCCGTATCTCGAAACAAGCTTATCCCAAATTTTGTACAATTCGGATTACGCATTTACGAGATAACTAGCTGATTTCAGACTTTTGTTCCACTCCGTACTAATCGTCTGAAATATAACCATCCGGTATATTAAAATCTAATTTATATTTTTCCCTTTCAAAAAACCAAAAATACTGCTTTTCATTGGCATTTAAAAAACCGAATCCATTATTCGAAAGCTCCGTCAAAAGCTTTTAGCGTTTTGGCAAAACATTTATCCGAAGATTTTCTGGAGCTTATCAGATATACTAAACATAAAAACGTCAAAATAAATTTGTTCTATGTGTGAAAGCTTCAACAGGGATTTTGTATAAGGACGAAAAAGAATCTGTCATAATGTAAAAACCATTAAATGAAACGTTAAGGTAAAACATCTACGACAAAACTTTATTCTCCGCTTATCGAATCTTTCAGTGCCGCGCTTTCTAGCGGGTAGTCGATGAACTAATTAATATTTTGACGGTTATTGACTGGAAGGTAGAGGAAAAGTAAAAGATGCTTGATCTAAAAAAAAAAAAAAACAGTGTTAGTATTGATATAAAGGAAAACAAAAGTTAGATCGACGTCAATTTATTAAAGGGCCGGTACTTTCTGTATGTAATTAAACACACGATTACGAAATCAGGTGATTAAATTAATCAAGTAACTTAATATGAGTAAGCATTATTAAATACTTTATTGTCATTGTGGCAGTTGAGTTATAAATCATTGATTAATATCTGTTGTTAGTACTTACCAAATTTTTAAATTGGCAAAAATAAATCGATAAAGAAATTGTTAAGAGAAAATAAAGATGTAGTAAATTCTCTACATCCGAATTATATTATTAATTAATTAATAAATTGTATTTTCAATAAACTAGACATCCTTGTTAACAAAAAACTGTTGTTACTTCTTCAAGAGACAAAGAGGAAGCTCAGAAAATAGTTAAGGAAAAAAATTACAATTAACGTGTCCAATTTGGTAAAATAGAATGGTATCTTCAATTAAAATAAAATATAACACAGATGGAATCTCGAGAAAAAAAGTAACGCGTATTAAAATTGCATCAAAAAGATACCGGAGGTGGGTCATTTAATTTTTTAACACTTCAATTTCTTGTGCTCCATTATTTAAGGTTTTTTTTTTTTTAACAAAAATCATTTAAAAAATTCATCAATCATTATCTACTTTTGTACCGTGAAAGTCTTCATTTTCGTAATAAAATTTACAACATTTTGTCGTTATGATCAAATATCTTTGCTTCGTTTTCCAAATTCATTTTCACTAATTTGTCAAAATGGTAGGTTCCGATATAGGGTTAAGAAACCGTGATTGAAGTTATAATCAACATATTTCATAGCGATTAAATTTAACAGTGCCACCCCCATTTTTTAATCCTGATTAAGCTTAAACAACAGGAAAGTACTCAGAATGACGCTGGTGAATGTAATCAAGTGTTAAATTTAGTTAATCATGTTTTCTGTATTAGTTTTACACCCTTTGGACCCCTGTGCTAATACCCTAATCCGTCAATAGCCTGGCGGCACTTCAGCCTGTGGATTACTGTTCCACCACTTGAAGATGCTGTTACTTTCCCATTTACCAATTCAATCCCTCATGCATCATCATTCATTCATCGTCATTCATTCCTCCGTCGTCGATGGTTAAAAACTAGTCCCATAGTAACACGGTCCATGATGGAACCTCCCAGTGATCACCCATCCGCAACATGGCCGGAGAGATACAGCTTACCGTTGCAAGTATGTAGATGCACACTAATCTCACGGATAGCCTCTCTATGGGTAAACGCGAGTAAACGTTTAGGTCGGTTATATTTTAGTAAGTGTGCTATAAACTTGAGGTATTTTATCAAAAACATTGTATATTAAAAGGCCAGGTAATTGTTAAGTAAAACCTTGTTCAGAGTTTGAGTGGCCTGCGACGCAATGAGATAGCGTTGCGTCGAGTAACGCGTCATCGGTAAAACAACCTAGTGTTACCAAACGCAAACCTTCAAAGTGAGAGCGATCAGCGATGTGATATCTGAAATATGAATCGAGTTGCGCACCTCTTCTACTCTGAACAAGGCTTTAGGTTGAAACTAAGTAGTATGATCTTATCACCTTTCACTGCGATTTACTCACATACTTTGAATACGGAGAATGGTCGCACTGCGCAGCTTTTCTGAGTGCCTTTTAAAAGGAGATAGAAAACTCCGTCATTTTGAACCCTTATTACGTGTTGCCTACAGCTTGGCGCAATATTTTTAATAGGTGCGTTTTAATCATCCGCTTCTGCTTCAGAATTGACGGTTTTCTTGTTTTAATCTGACAGGTTAAAACGAGTAAACCGACAATTCCGGAAGCAGAAGCGAATGATAAAAACGCACCTGATATTTTGCTTGCTGCTGTCAGTGTCAGTCAATATTATTTTTGAAGTCACAGTTCATTGCTAAATCATCAGTTAGCTTACTCGGACCAGTTGAAAGTTCCAAAATAACATCCACTCCAGGGATACAATTTCAGGATACGCAGAAGACTGCTGTTTTATTATAGGCGGTTGTTGTATAAACTAAAACATTGAGATCAAAAGTGCCGACGCAGAGTGAGCGATCTGATTCTTTAGCTGTAAACTGTGTCACAGGCTTCAAAATGGCCGCGCCCTATGTTGGGCGTGTCGGACCTCTCTCTTGCCTCGTATAGTAATCAAAGTATGTGGATTTACTGTACAAGCCACTCTTTTAATAATAGCCATGGTTGAATTGGGTAAGATCTATTTAAAATAGCTGCGCTTTAATCGGAGGAATCGAAAGATCTGGAAACTGGTTTTATCCAAAGCATAGCAGGTACATAGAATGTGCTTTACTGCTTTTGTTCCAGATCTATCCTTTTCATGTGCTTGCCTAGAAACCAATGTCTTGTTATCAGTCTGGTGAGAATACGAGAGCTTCCTACTCCCTTCCCGGATCTGAGCAGAGACGTTCACGGAAGAAGTTGAGTATAAATGCCTTTTAATGAGTTAATCCTGGGATATATCTTCAGTTTGTGAGTGGTACACCCTCTATCCCTTTTAAGATATTTCCTCTGACTCTTTACAAAGCCCAGAAATGGTTCTGGTCCTATGAATTCAGATTATATTCTTTTTTTACCGAGCGCGTCGGCTTTTTAATTGCTCTTCATACTGCTGTGCCCTGGAATGAAGATCAAAATAACTTTGTTCGGGGCATCGAGACACTGAAAGGTATTTATTTAGTTCCAATCCAGCTTTGAGTCAACTTGATTGTCTGTCTAACTATAAAAAAGACCTTTATAGTCTTGTTAACCGGAAGAAAATTGTTCAAATATCTCGTTCTCAATTTTATAGCAATCATTTCTGTTTGGAAGATTCTTACCAGAAAGCCTAGGTTTATTGATATGTCAACTTCTGGCTTCTGACTTAAAATTGCCGCTTCTAATCATTTTTCAGCCATCCGTGTACAGCGCATAGTACATCCAGGAGGAAAAGGGGTTTTATCCCTAGTTTTGTCCCTATGTTTCTGTTTGTAATAAGGACGCTGTATGACTTTTCTATGTGCTGTTAGGGAACAAACGAGTTTGAGATCATGTCGAGAACTTAGTAGTTATTAGTTTCACTCATCAGTCCCGTTTTGTCCCATTGCAGTTCTTAATTGCATTGAATACCCACCTTTAGAAAGTCTATAGGAGACCATCCTTGCCTTTATGTCGTTGTCCTGTTTCATTATAGGGGCGTTTGATTTGAAACTCGATCGAGCGAGCGTCGAGGAGACCGAGAAGTGATGACGTAAGAATAGAGCATTGAATCAAATCAAATAAAACAGAGTAAAAAACATAACCTTGCTTTTCTGTGATTCTTGTTTCTGGTTTGTTTGTTAAAATAGTGAGCAAAAAGTAAAGAAAATGGAAAAACTTTTAATAATAAGGGGTAATGGCCCTGATGTGCAGCATTTACCACAAATGCCCGCTTCGCTCTCATACTCCATGACTGTGATTACTGGTGATTAGATCTGGACAGAAAAAATGTATTTTCCAAACACACATTTTGTGTTTTTTTATGATGAATAATTTTAGCTATAAGACAAAAACGGCTAAGTAATTTGTTGACTTCTTGTCTGGTCTTTAATTTTGAGATTCAAATTTGTTTGTAAGTTAATTAAAAAGAGATAGGTATAGACAAAGACAAATTTCTCCCTCTTCTCGACCTTTCTGCTCTGAGAACATCGAGCTCGCTCTATGTTCTCGCTCCAAAGCGAAACAAACACTTTAGGGATCTCTCGGAGTGTCAATTCAAACACTTTTGATGCGCTCGGAGATCTCCGATGATCAAATCAAACGCACCATATATCTGTTTAGTATGAGATAATTCTGTTGGCAGTTTGCTAGTAGATGCAAACTGGTAATTGGTAACAGAACCACCGAATCTTAATAGAGAAAAAGAAGAAGCAACAACTGCAGCAATATTATTATATCTGAATAAAACGAACTGTTGAAATAAATACTCGTATATTATTTGACCTGAAGTAAAATCTGGAGAACGTTGAAAAACTTCGATATGGCCTATACTAAATTGAAAACAAGACAATAAACAGTAAAAACAAAAAGAATGACAAAAACAACGGAATTGAAAGTAGCGAAAAATATATCACAAGAAAAATATTAGACTAAGAAGTGAATATTTAAACCCAACAGTGAATGCTCCTTTATATGCAATAGAATCAGAAGAATCCTGACCCCGGTGGGATTCGAACCCCAAATCCTTAAATTCTAAGTCCAAACTCCTAACCATCGAGCCACCCACGTCATGAGAAGTAGATACCTAAAAAACATAGAAACATGGAATTAAATAGATTCATTGACGAGAATATTAAAGATAAATCTCCATCATAAGACGAAAAAATTTTGGAAGATGCTGGAGTGACGGACTTGGAGCTTAAAGCTTGGACTTAGAGCTTAAAGCTTGGAGCTTGGGTTTCTTGGTGCTTAAAGCTTATAGAAAAACCTACGTAACTCGGACTTCTTGGATCCACTACAGGTTTAGAATATAAAAAGAACCTCAGTAACAGTAAAAGTACATCTACACCAGTTTGGAAAACTAACGGACTTATGCATAAACGGAACAAATATTAAAGTGACATCATCTGAACAGAATATAAAATATTTATAAGGCCAAAATAAGTTATAACAATACGTTTTACATCATCTGAACAAAATATAAATTATTTATAAGGTCAAAATAAGTTAAGAGCCATAGATTTCCATTTAAACTGTATTTCCAGACTAACTTGTATTTTAATTATTTAGTCGCCTTCCCGCGTATATATCAAAGTATCAAAGAAAGCTTAAAAATTGTATTAGGTAGTGTAGCTATAATCTATATAAAATAAAACAATAATAATAATAATAACCGGCACTCGTCAGCATGATGGTGATAAAAAAAAGCAAATGGCCGATCTTTTGGGTTTTCCAACTAAATCCAGAAAAATGTTAAAATATAAGTTAAAAGAAACATTACCTGACAATTATCCTAACGTTACCACACAATAAACACATATTCGCTATGTTCGCGACAGCAGCGCCAATTTATTTTGGTACTAATGGACTATTTCTGCGTATACTGACAAATCCAATTTTTAATAGAATTCGTAATTAAAAAGTATATATGTTAGTTTTAATAAAAGTATATGGATATGTAAAACAAGTAAAACATTAATTTATTATTATATATTTTTGTCGCTTAATTTAAAGAAAATTGTGTATAATCAATAAAAATCAATAATAAAATATAGGCAGGCAACAGTATTTACTGGAAAATGTATGAGAAGTTGCCTGAGTCTAATAAGTTGTCATTGTCATTGTCTGTCAAAATAAAAAAATATTTAATAATGTATGAAGTTAAAATGTATAAAAAAAGGATCGTTATTTATATTTTTTTGTTCGAAAAAAAAAAAAACCGAATGAATAATTAAAAGGTTTCCCATCAGTAAGTCTCAAAATTGCATTCCAACCATATATAATAATAAAAGGCAGAAATCTTGAAATCTAGTCCTTGCTGAATGAACTTATTTAAGAATAAAAGAACATCGTAAAATGATAATTTATTGTTTATTTAAAACCTTTCAAGTTTCTGATGTCTACTATTTCCAGCAATACTGTTAATATTACAAAAATAAAGGTAATTTTTCTACTTATTGTACACCTATCCATTTATTTCTCTGATTTACTTTCCACTTTGCTACTGAAATTTTTTATGTAAGTTTCACTGTTTTTTTTTTGCTAGTATGTGTACAATTTTCAACACAGCAATTCCGGTTGCTTATTGTATTGTTTTTACCTACTTTTTTTGAAAAAAAGTAAAATATTTACATGTATTTGATATGCCAAAATTGCAAAATATCGCCCTAAAATGCACAAATTATCCGCAGCTAGCGCTAGTATCGCTTTTGCTTCCCTTTTCATGAATTCGCACAGAGCGAATAAAAGACAAGATAGTTATGGAAATCTATTCATAGTAACTTACACATCCCCAACTAGCCATCCATAAAAGTGTATTTGTTGTGAAGTTCTCATCATCATCTATTGTATAGTCCAGGGGACAGTGACGGTTTTCGGTATTTATTTTCCCAGTCAGCAAGCACGAATAGAGAATTGTAGGATTAGCAGTTCTAAGCAAAATTCATATATATTTAGAGGGGGGATCCGATGGGCTGAGGCCGAAAATGCATCAAAACATACGAGAACACGGCCCTTTTTTTCCATTGATAAAAATAGTTTTAGTAGTAAGAGATGTAATGAAGTTAAGTAAAAAAATAGTCTGATTAATCTGTATGGATAATATATTTGGCAAGTGAATAAAATACACTTTCAAACGAGTTATGTACACAATTATTTCTACGACCACAATTATTTAAAGAATGTTCCAGGTGTTTTGTATATTAAATTGTACGCATAGGACACATAAATAAAATCTTATATCACAATGTTTCTCCTAACCAGTTGGTTTATTTATAGAAATTAAACATAATAATTGAAGATATTACAGAAGAAAATAGGGAAATAAATTACATTTCCTTTTACACTTTTATATAATAATTGTTTTATTTAGAATTTACAAATCACTTATTACTCTACATTAATTATAATTATTGTTAGTTTCGTTATGTCAAATCATTTATACTAGAGGTGTGAAGAAAATATAGTGAACTGTGGACCGCCAATATCGTTGGATGCGCGTGGTAGAAATGGTCCTATAATACTGCTAAAAACATAGCTAAATTTTCGTGGAAACACTGTACTTTTGACATTTGCGATACTCCGACGCAAATGCATTATTGATGTAATCTCATGATTTTACAGTAATAGTTTTTGCAATTTTGGTGTGATTTTTAGGTTATTATGGTTATTCATTTTATTTGGTTCTGATCTTTTGCGCTTTTAGAGTATTTGTCTTTTATATAGTTTTTAATTTGAATTTTAATATTGTGGTCTATTTATATTTGATTGCTGCTTTTCGACTAGTGCTTTATTCTTTTTGTGTTAAAATAAGCTTTATAACCATTAAGTACATGCTTCTAGTTGATATCTACCTAATCGTCATCGGGTGCTTGCAACAATGGGAAAAAGTGTATGGTTTTTTTGGTGTAAAGTTAGACGCCTTCATTTTTCAGATAAGTTATTTGTAGTTATTTTTTACTTAAAAGGATAGCAATACGTCCTGGTTCGGGATGTGACTTTTGGGTTTTAGCTATCTGAGCCAAATTGTCGGCTAAGTGTCCTCTTTTAGGGCACCCAGAACCGAAAACTATATAGGTATATAATATGTTTTTTTTTTTAATTATTTTTTAATATGTATGCAGCTTGGATGAGGGCTTTAGGAAGAGATCCTAAGACTGAACACTGACTGCTATAAATGCCGTTTTTAGAGCACATTTCATAGTAAGTGATTTCATTCTAGCAGCAATGAGGAAACGTTTAAAAAACATGCTGTACCAGCTATTACTTTAAGACCTCGTCTCTTTAAGTTATTATTACTTCATTCTAATGCATATATTAAAATGGTTTTTAACTTATGTCCTTATGATTAAAAGATGTAGGTATTTTAGTTATGTTATAATAGAAATATATGATACTTTGTATTGACTGACCTACTGGCCACTGGTTATTCCACTTTTACTCCCTTTTTTCATAAATTATCAAATTATTTAAAAACAAATACATACCTAGCTATTTTCTGTAAATTACATTAAAATTTTAGTATTAATACTTTGCTAATAAAACTTTAGTTAATTTATCTTATATATATACACAACGGAAGAGTTAATTGGATTTTCTCCTTGTTGAGTTTCAAAAATAGTAATATAACATGATTTAAAAACAAATACATGAAATGGGCAAAATAGGCCTGCAAAGGGATTTTGTAAACAATCTCCCTTGTATCGATGTGACGTAATGCGCGAATGCAATCTGGCTTACTTTTGTTAATAGATTGGCGTTCCATTTTAAATATACAGTTCACCGGGAATAGATTATTTAAATATACACGGACCGGGAAAACAAGTACGAAAAAATTCACTGGCTCCTGGACTAGTACTGTATCGAAGGAATTTTTATGAATAAAACAATATACAACCCTCCACAATTACGGTCTACTCTACTTCCGCTGTTGTCAGACATTATTTTTTTTTGGACAACTTAAAGACCTAACAGTAATTCAAGCAAACGCAATAACATTAATACAGTTAAAAACATCGCAAACTTGGCATCAATATTTTAATTTTATCCAAATATTGCATTTCTGTCGAGGATCATCCGCGTTGACGTCAGAAATTGTGAAATCTGTATTGGTTATATATATCTATAGTTAAAAGCACGTAAACTTGGCATCAATGTTCAATCCGGTTATTGAGTTTCTACCGCGGACACCACCGTTCATTCTTCAAAATTTTTGTAAATAATCCTATCTGTCTTGGTTATACAGGGTGTTATTGAAATACACGTACATATTAAAATGGGGAATAGTATGTAATGACCAAAAACGATTGGCACCAATTTTAACTTCAAATTCTAAAATTTAAATATTGGGGAAGAGTCCCCTTTTCCGACCTACTAGTTTCCATATTTAAAGAAGTAAAATAAATCGAAATTGAACTTACCTATAGAAATTGCACTGTTGCCGTAGCAAAACCAATTAATTCAAAATAAAGTTTATTACAGTAATTGTTCAAAATGCCGTCCATTATTATTTACACACACTTGCAATCGTCTTTCCAAGGAACTTTGAACATTAGAAATTAGTCTTGGATTTTGTCGTAGTTCCTCGGCTACCGCATTAACTTTATAGGTTAATTGTTCAACACTATTAATAGGTTCATTATAAACCAGTTGTTACATGTGACCCCACAAAAAGAAATCGCATGGATTTAAGTCCGGAGATCTCGGAGGCCACTTAGTAGGTCCATTTCTGCCTATCCACTTTTGAGGAAATCTAATGTTCAAAAACTGCCGTACGTTTAAATCAAAGTGAGGAGGAGCGCCATCTAGTAGGTACCACATCCGTTGCCTTAATTGTAACGGTATCTCTTCTAGGAGTACTGGCAAAATATCTTCTAAAAAGTGGAGATATCCTGGCCCATTTAATCTGTTCGGGAGAACATAAGGCCCGATTAAATACTGATCTATTATGCCAGCCCAAACATTTATTGAAAATTTTCTTTGATGCCCAGTTTCCCTAATGGCGTGAGGATTTTCATCACTCCAAATATGCGTATTGTGCATATTGAACACGCCATCACGAGTGAATGAAGCCTCGTCAGCATACAATAATATTTTTAGAAAATCAGGAATATCAACACATTTTTGAATCATCCATTCACAAAACTCCACTCTCTTTTCTTCATCACCTGGATATAAGGCCTGGACTTTTTGGATATGATAAGGACGTAAACCTTGTTCTTTAAGTGTCCGCCACACAACAAATGAGGACACTCCAATTTCAAGACCTAGTCTTCTACAACTTAATTAAGGCCGGTTTTCAACAGCTTCCAATATTTCTTCTTCGGCCGCCAATGTTCTTTGTGTTCTTGTTCTCCCTCGATCTGCATTGACACTCTCAAATTTTCCATGGTCTCTTAGATGCTGAACAGTTGAAATAAACGTCCGGAATTCTCCGATTTGGAAACCGTTCGCGATACAGGATTTGTGCTTGCCGAGAATTTTCTCCAGCTGCCCCATAAACCAGCACTATATCCGTTAGTTCAATATTCGTAAATAGTGGCATCGTAAAAAAATATTTAAAAGTAATCGTAACAACACTTTTTACCAACTTGGAAATGACGCGCTCGTGTTAGCCAGATTCGTAAATCAACTAAAATTTTAATAATCTATAGTTTCAAAAATGTATAGTTTAAAAACAATCATTTATCAAATATTCTAGTTTTTTGATAACGAGGGTAGTAAAAACCAGTCTTCGGAAATAGAAATTAATTCGAAAATCTTGGCAACATGGTTATTTCTTACAAGACTAGTTTTCTTATCATCTGACAAAAACTTGCATATTAATTACTGTTGATGTTTAAAATAGGTAAATAAACCTAATTTATATAGGTCATCCTCAACATATCAGTGAAGTACGTTTGTTTTAGAATTAATTTTCAAAAATTAATAACTCCCTTAATAAGGGGTATTTTTAAAAAATAATATTTTTCTACATTCAGTGGGCAATACCCAGTTTTAATATGTACGTGTATTTTAATAACACCCTGTATATCTATGGTAACTTATTTATCGGCACACACTACCACATTGAACTCAATAAACCAAAAGGCCGGTTAAATCAGCACGAGTTGGTGTTATCAAGGCATGGTTGCCCAAAGAAACACTAGTACGTGCGCAAATCGTACTTTGCAAATTTTGTGAAGAAAGAGAGCGTTTACCGTTTAAGTTGTGTTACGAGGAGTTAAGGAGAAGTTGTTGTTAAAAATAAATTTTAAATTAATTTAAAATTAATTTCACGTAACAAAATCTATGATCATAAAAAGATCAGCGTTTACAGTACCATTTACTAAACAAATTTTAGATTTTTTCAATACAGATAGGATCTAACAGCGTAGCTGTGGTTTTTGTGATGCGTATAGGCTCTGAAATGACTTGTTTTAGTCCATAGATTTTAAAGCAACGATTGATATTATTGCTAGCGTTAGTAAATCGATATTTACATCACCAACTACAAAAATATTATCAAATTGCGGCACAATTGATGTCAACATATCATCCAGCAAATTAATAAAATTTGGCACAGATCCCTTCGGTGGTCTATATAATATACCAACTGAAACTTATCTGCTGTTAATTTTTATTTTAACCCATAAATCTACACTTTGCCCAGATGTGACAGTTTGACAGTAATATTTACTTTTGACAAAAACTCCAACACGGCTATTTCTTTCATTATATCCATCAATATGTATAAGAGAAGATGGTATATCAGTTTTAAGCCATGTCTCTGACACAGTTACAATATCAAAATCTTTATCACGGACAATAGTCAAAAAGTCATTAAAACCAGCTAAGATCGATTGAACGTTAATATGTCCAATTTTTAAAGTGTAGTGCTTATAGATATTCTTTTTATTCATACTTTATATTAACTTTTAGATTAGATATACAGGGTGTCTCGAAATTAGACGGTCATATTTTAACAGCGTAATAGGAGTAAAAGTTTATATAAATAAAGGTCCGAAAACGTTTCTTTTTCGAGATACAGGGTGTTAAAAGTGAAGTCCTGATGACACATTTTTGTAAATATTTTCTAAACGCTTAAAGATAACTAAATGAAATTTGGTACAAATGCTTACCTTTTTACGCTCTATGTAATAGACTAAATCTTAGTTTTTGATTATCTTCATAAATGGGTAAATTAGGGGGGGGCTTAAGGTAAAATTGCCCTAAGTTTTTTTGTTGTCAGTTTTTAATATTTTTGACTAAAACATTTGGAAACCCAAAGTTTTCTTTACAATAAAGCTACTCCTGATGCATCTCGCTAGGACGCACCATTTTCAAGAGAAACGCATTTGAAAATTTCATGATAAATTCATATTATCTTATTCGAAAGTGCAAACAAAAATTAGTAGGCCTGGAACCCAATAGCTGCTTTTCAATTTTTTGAGACGCTGTGATAAACAAAAATTGGCTGTCAATTGTGTAATTATTTGTACTTTTTTTGCGTGAAAGAAAAATACTTCTAATAAATGGAGAGATTTTCAAATAGAGAATTGGCAGATATTCATTTTGTATATGGTTTGTGTAATGGAAGGGCAAGAGCAGCGGTTCGAGCATACCGTAGACGGTTTCCTAACCAAAAAATTCCTGACTACCGTGTATTTATTAATACACATAGAAATTTGGTTGACCATGGTTCATTTCAACGTGATCGTGGACAAGGGAGACCACATGGGAACAACAATTTGGAACATGCCCTTAATTTATTTGAAGAGGACCCAAGAAGGAGTATTCGAACTGTTTACACCCTTTCAGAAATACTACGAGCAATAGTAAGTAATAATTACTTCTCTTTTTCTTTATACTATTTTGTGATTCTTAGTTTTTATTGCTAAAATTTACAAGTACAAGTATTAGAAATTAAAAATTTAAACAAACCGACTTCAAAAACGTGCAGATGCCATCACCACATCTGAACCAAATTTATATGGGACTTCCCCTGAGCTATCCCCTTACTAACAAAAAAAATAATCATATAAATCGGACAAGGTGGTAAAGCATTATCGCTAAACATACATAAAAAATGAAGAGTTTGAGGATTTTCTCATGGACCCAATTATAAGATTTTGACCAAATTTATATGGGACCACTCCTGTAGTACCCCCTTTCTATTAAAAAAATCATTGAAATCGGACACCGTGTTAAAGAATTATCGCTGAACATACATAAAAAAAATATCGCGACGAATTGAGAACCCCCTCCTTTTTTGAAGTCGGTTAAAAATAACACAAACAAGTTTCAGATTAAAGGCATTTTTAAATTCTTACTTTACTTTACGTGTCTTTTAAAAAATATGTTCATTTAGGTTAGAAGAATGTTAAGAATGCAGGGTATTCATCCCTATCATTATCAGCGTGTTCAAGCCTTAAGACCCCACGACTTTTTACCACGAATGGAGTTTAGTGAATGGATAAGAAATCATCAGGAACTGCTTCTTTTTATTATGTGGAGCGACGAGGCTACATTTAATAGAGATGGTGTTTTTAATATTCACAATTACCATTTTTATTCATAAGAAAATCCTCGGGTGGTGCGACGTCGATTTTTTCAAGATAGATTTTCTATTAATGTTTAGGCGGCGATAATCAATGACAGATTAATTGGGCCGATTGAAATTCCTGCTCGGTTAAATGCAATTGAGTATTTGAATTTTTTACACACCCACCTTGAACCCATTCTGGATAATCTCCCATTAAATATTCGACTTCAACTGCACTTTCAGCACGACGGAGCGCCAGCCCATTATGGCGTTAATGTGAGAAATTGGCTAAATGAAAGATTTCCGGGTAGATGGATAGGAAGAGGTGGTCCCATACCGTGGCCACCACGATCTCCGGATTTAAATCCATTAGATTATTACTTTTGGGGTCGTATAAAAGATATGGTATACGCTACAGAAGTTGACAGTGCGGAAGAGTTGCGTGAAAGGATACGTTTGGCAGGGAATGAAATACGGCAAAATAATTTTGAAGTAATGCGAGCTTCACATGCAATTACCCGTAGAGCCGAAATGTGCCTTCGTCAGCAAGGCAACGTTTTTGAACACTTACTTTAAATGTTGTATAAATTGATATTTGTAGTAGAATTTTTGTTATTTTTAATAGAATTTTTGTTATTTTTAGTAGAATTTTTAGTAGTATAGACAAAAACAATTTTTGAGAATCATTTGTTTATCGTCGTCATTTTGACCTATTTTAAGTCATCCTTAGGAAAATAAAGGTAGATACTTCACGTTAAAAAGCTTAAAATTATTATCAAATAGCATTTGCAATAATTAAAAGTAGGTAACTAATGATTTCTTCTCTAACTCAGTCAAACTTCATATTTTCAAGAAATTACCAGCTATTCTTAATTTCAAATACAGTTTTACTATAATGTTACGATATTTAACGTATCTGACTTATTTTTACCATCCTAAGGAATACCCTAAAAGAGTTTAAACGTCGGCAGTTAAAAAAATAAATTCTCATCAATCATTTTATTGGGCAAAAGCCAACCAAACCATTAAAAAAAAACAACTGATTAGTTTAAGTTTAAATACTATTTAGTTTTACCATTTAAAGTTTCTTTATAAAATAAACATTAAATTAAAGCTAAATACATTTCTTTAGTCACCGGTTTTCCAAACCTGAAAAAAAATTCTGATTCCACAGGCCTGCTAATTATTGTTTGCACTTTCGAATAAAATAATATGAACTTATCATAAAATTTTCAAATGCTTTTTTCTTGAAAATGGTGCGCCCTAGCGAGATGCAACAGGAGTAGCTTTATTGTAAAGAAAACATTGGTTTTCCAAATTTTTTAGTCAAAAATGTTAAAAACTGACAACAAAAAAACTTAGGGCAATTTTACCTTAAGCCCCTCCCTTATTTACCCATCTATGAAGATGATCAAAAACTAAGATTAAATCCATTACATAGAGCGTAAGAAGGTAAGCATTTGTACTAAATTTAATTTAGTTATCTTTAAGCGTTTAGAAAATATTTACAAAAATGTGTCATCAGGACTTCACTTTAAACACCCTGTATCTCGGAAAAGAAACGTTTTCGGACCTATGTTTATATGAACTTTTACTCCTATTTTAGGATTTAGATTACGCTGTTAAAATATGACCGTCTAATTTCGGGACACCCTGTATAATTTTGAATAATTTGACATTTACTTGTATCTTTGGCAGCGTGGTTACATTCGTAGCTTGTTTTGTACTTACTATTATGAATAAAACAATTACTACATTTCTTATGATCTGCTTTACAATCTTTTATAGAGTGCTCGCCTGCACAAATAGGACAAATCCTTTTACTTTCACATTTTTTTTTTCTTCATAACCTAGACCCGAACACTTATAACATCGAACAATACTATAATATTCATTTGCTGGACATCCCTTCCAGCCTATATACAGAAAAGATTTTTACAACAAGTGGTTTCTTAACAATGGGGAAACTTCCAAAACAATATCACAATATGTCTTTTGAAAATATCATAGCACACTAACAATTTTAAGATTACAGGAACTAAAGCCATCTATTTGGTTGAGAGAGAAAATAGTGTTAGCTATTTCTTCGTAGGACATATCTTCATCTATATTATCGTTTTATATATTAAGTCGTGGATTAAACTTTTTGGCTTCACTGACAGTATATTTCTTACCAAGTTGATAATGATAGTATTACTTAATAATTAGACTTAAGGTAAACTAGTGAGTCGGATTTTAGTTTTGGAAGTTTTTCAATCTTAGATAAGTTAGTTTAGAATAAAATTGGTTATTTTTATTATTAGGCAGACTGTACTATTCATAAATAATCCACTTGGAGTATTTACTAAAAAAATATATTTTTAAAGAACTATTTCTACCTTTTGTGGATGACAGAAAATAACTCGCACGCAAATGTTATTTATTTTTGAGATTAACCTTCCTCCCATCCCGCGCAGCTGCTCAGAATAGCTAGAAAGATAAAATAAAACGTAATAAGCTTACCAAGAAAGAAACCAGAGGTAAATTTATAGGTTCATCAGGAGACGACGCCTCTGCGACACACAAGTCAAACTCAAGTTCTTTTTATACTTCTTGTTCCTCACAACACGGCATAAGGGTGAAATTTTCCATTTACTGTATTATCAATTTGTCAATATGCCTATAGGTTCGGAGCCCTACGCGCTTAAAGGGTGCCGAAGGGATAAAGTTTTTTCCTTGGTAGGATATAAAAAGCAATTTTGGTTCACGAAGTCTAGGGAAAGGAGGCGGGCATAAAATATCGACTGGGATAAAATAAACCACGTATACCAGAAATCGTATGTTTTGTATGAGGATAGAAAATATATCCGTGGGATGTACTATCCATCATGGTTGGAGCATATTTTAAATTTATGAAATAAACTCATGAAGTTTACGTTGAAAGGAAAAGCTTGTTCGTCCTTTTTTCTTTTGAATGAAATGTTACTTAAAAGGGATATATATTTTTAGCTTTAATTTACTTTTCCCATTACATAATAAATTATTAATGTCGGCATTAAAGATAGGATTTTATTTTAATGTCATCAGTAAAAGCGAATCAAGGCCAAAATTTATGGAAATCTACAAAAGAGAACGCAGACATGTGACTTATTGCTTTAATTTTGATGAGGTGTAACGTGTACATAAGCTGGACCAACACATTTTTATTTCGAAAAACTAGAAAACAAAAGTACAACGTGTTACAAAACTAAAATTAAAATAAAATATTTGTAAGATATACATCTAATGACTAATATGCGCTTGTTTTAAAGTTCACAGTCTATCCAGGTTTGAGCTTATTTAATGAGTTTGTTTCTATAATTAGATTTAAAAGCAAACCAATACTTTCTAACAAAAAGAGTTGACACGTTTTTAATATTTTTTTGAAGTTAAAAATTTAAGTGAATTTAGTTTTTTAAACATGTTTATCAAGTGAAAGAGCTTCATTAAAAATAAATCTGCCATGTTTATAACCCTCCTCGCTCATATTATCTAGACGAGTGTCTCGCGCCACATACGAGCTTGGCTGCCGTCAATAGTCCAATCAAATAGACCTTTAAATTAAAATTTTGGAGGAAAACGATCTATGAAAAAATAGCGCAAAAGAAAATAAATAGTTTTTTAAAAGTTATTTAAAAACGGCAGGTACTATAAAAAAAAGTTCTTAATAAAAATTGTAAACCATACAGTTTTACATGAAAATAATATTTTTATTTGTTTTTCTTTTAGGTTACACTAATTTTAATTTATAAATTTTCAATATACGACTTTATATGATAAAATAAATTTTGAAGTGAACTTATTATAGCTTGCCTGACATGAAAAATATGAGGAGTGAACTAATAAAAACGACATCGCTACAGTTTAGTCCCTTAAATAAATAAATAAAAATTATTAAAAAAATATTAATAAAAATATATAATATTAAATAAAAATAAATAAAAATAAACAAAAAAAAATAAAAATAAATAAAAATAAATAAAAATAAATAAAAATGAATAAAAATTAATAAAAATAAATAAAAATAAATAAAAATAAATAAAAATAAATAAAAATAAATAAAAATAAATAAAAATAAATAAAAATAAATAAAAATAAATAAAAATAAATAAAAATAAATAAAAGTAAATAAAAATAAATAAAAATAAATAAAAATAAATAAAAATAAATAAAAATAAATAAAAATAAATAAAAATAAATAAAAATAAATAAAAATAAATAAAAATAAATAAAAATAAATAAAAATAAATAAAAATAAATAAAAATAAATAAAAATAAATAAAAATAAATAAAAATAAATAAAAATAAATAAAAATAAATAAAAATAAATAAAAATAAATAAAAATAAATAAAAATAAATAAAAATAAATAAAAATAAATAAAAATAAATAAAAATAAATAAAAATAAATAAAAATAAATAAAAATAAATAAAAATAAATAAAAATAAATAAAAATAAATAAAAATAAATAAAAAAAAATAAATAAAAATAAATAAAAATAAATAAAAATAAATAAAAATAAATAAAAATAAATAAAAATAAATAAAAATAAATAAAAATAAATAAAAATAAATAAAAATAAATAAAAATAAATAAAAATAAATAAAAATAAATAAAAATAAATAAAAATAAATAAAAATAAATAAAAATAAATAAAAATAAATAAAAATAAATAAAAATAAATAAAAATAAATAAAAATAAAGAAAAATAAATAAAAATAAATAAAAATAAATAAAAATAAATAAAAATAAATAAAAATAAATAAAAATAAATAAAAATAAATAAAAATAAATAAAAATAAATAAAAATAAATAAAAATAAATAAAAATAAATAAAAATAAATAAAAATAAATAAAAATAAATAAAAAAAAATAAATAAAAATAAATAAAAATAAATAAAAATAAATAAAAATAAATAAAAATAAATAAAAATAAATAAAAATAAATAAAAATAAATAAAAATAAATAAAAATAAATAAATATAAATAAAAATAAATAAAAATAAATAAAAATAAATAAAAATAAATAAAAATAAATAAAAATAAATAAAAATAAATAAAAATAAATAAAAATAAATAAAAATAAATAAAAATAAATAAAAATAAATAAAAATAAATAAAAATAAATAAAAATAAATAAAAATAAATAAAAATAAATAAAAATAAATAAAAATAAATAAAAATAAATAAAAATAAATAAAAATAAATAAAAATAAATAAAAATAAATAAAAATAAATAAAAATAAATAAAAATAAATAAAAATAAATAAAAATAAATAAAAATAAATAAAAATAAATAAAAATAAATAAAAATAAATAAAAATAAATAAAAATAAATAAAAAAAAATAAATAAAAATAAATAAAAATAAATAAAAATAAATAAAAATAAATAAAAATAAATAAAAATAAATAAAAATAAATAAAAATAAATAAAAATAAATAAAAATAAATAAAAATAAATAAAAATAAATAAAAATAAATAAAAATAAATAAAAATAAATAAAAATAAATAAAAATAAATAAAAATAAATAAAAATAAATAAAAATAAATAAAAATAAATAAAAATAAATAAAAATAAATAAAAATAAATAAAAATAAATAAAAATAAATAAAAATAAATAAAGATAAATAAAAATAAATAAAAATAAATAAAAATAAATAAAAATAAATAAAAATAAATAAAAATAAATAAAAATAAATAAAAATAAATAAAAATTAATAAAAATAAATAAAAATAAATAAAAATAAATAAAAATAAATAAAAATAAATAAAAATAAATAAAAATAAATAAAAATAAATAAAAATAAATAAAAATAAATAAAAATAAATAAAATTAATTAAAAGTGAATAGAAATATATTAAAATTAAAAAAATAAAATTTATTTTTAATGATTTATAGGTATTTAATATTTATTTTTTTTATTTTGTCTAATTTTATTTATATATTTATTAATTTACTTATATTATTTATTTATTTTTTTTTTTAATTTATTTATTTATTTTTATTTTTAACAGACTTCAAAAAAGGAGGAGGTTCTTAATTCGTCGCAATATTTTTTGTCATGTATGTTTAGCGATAATTCTTTAACACAGTGTCCGATTTGAATGATTCTTTTTTTGTTAGAAAGGGGGTACTTCAGGGGTGGTCCCATATAAATTTGGTTAAAATGTGGTGATGGCATCTGCACGTTTTTGAAGTCAGTTTTTTTTTAATTTTCAATTTCTAATACTTGTTACTTTTTTATTTGCTTCTCTTAATTTTTATTTATTTAATGGAACTTCAAGTGGGTCTAAACTGTCGCGATGTTGTTTTCATTAGTTCACTATTCATATTTTTCATGTCAGGCAAGGCCATAATAGGTCACTCCAAAATTTATTTCACCATATAAAGTCGTATAATATATTGAAAATTTATGAATTAAAATTGTTATAGCTTTAAAAAAATAAAAGAAACTACTTTTTCTGATAATAAAGTTTATATTTTTCTGAGTAAATAATAAAAAAAAACTAAAAAGTCATTACATTTTCAGCTCGCTATAATTTTTTAGTCATATATATCTTCTCTTATCTAGCAAACATTTTCAATATTATGAACCATAACTTGACTTGGTGAAAGTCAAATCTACTTATTGAGGTAATTATTACGTAAAATTGACTAGAAAAATATACCTGCACTTTAAATTTACCAAATGGTTCCAATTTATACAGGGTGTTTCAAAATATATGCGCAGGACTTCAGGACGTGATAGCTCGTCCAAAAATATGAAAAAACGTTTTTATTAACTTACCCTCTAAAATGCACCATTTTCGAGATACAGGGTGTTGAAATTGAAAAAAAAAATTTCTACGTCACTGGAAAAAGTACGGTTTTGAGAAACCCATTTGAACCCCAAAATATTTTCTACACAAAAAGGTACTCTTAGTCATACGATCTAAAGTCGACCGTTTTCGAGAAAAATCAAATTTTAATGTTGAAATAGAATGGTCAATTTTTACAAATAAAACTTTCGTACTAATGAAACAACATTTTTATACGTTAGAACAAGTAACAAAAGCAAACTTTAACTTCATAATTGCAAAATTAAAAAAAAAAACATAACAAATCATAAACAGTTAAATTAAATGTTTGAAATGTCCGTCGTTAGCTTCAATGCACGCAGCAATTCTTCGACGCATTGACATTTTCAACTTGAGTAGCGTAGACTAGGGTTTTGAGATGGCCCCTAAAGAAAAAATCCAAACAATTAAGGTCGGGAGATCGCAGGGGCCAAGGGTGTGGACCTCCTCGACCGATCCAACGGTCTTGGTATTCGTCGTCCAAGTATTGGCGAGCAAGCAAACTAAAGTGGGCCGGAGCTTTATCATGCATAAAGTACATGTTTTGCCTTACGTGAAACGGTACATCTTCCAGCAGCTCCGGCAGTACTTCTTCTAGAAATTGTCGATAATCTGCACCGTCTAATCTGTTCGGCAAAAAATATGGGCCTATCAAATTGTAACCGACGATTCCAGCTCAAACATTCACGGAAAATTGTTACTGATGAGGCGTTCTGCAATTTCATGTGGATTTTCTTCAGCCCATATGTGGTTATTGTGAAAATTAAAACTACCATCTCTCGAGAAAGATGCTTCATCGGTAAACAGAACTTCGGCTCCAAACCGAGGATTTTGAGCTATTTTGTCTTGCATCCATCTACAGAAAGCCAATCATGGCGGAAAATCTCTTGGCCATAAGGCTTGTACTCTTTGGATATGATAGGGATACAAAAGTTGCCTTTTCAAAATACTCCACACTATCGAGTGAGATAAGTTTAAGTTGTGAGCTTAGATAAAAGAGACCGGAGATGAAACATTGCACATTGCGCACGTTGTTTATTCCAACCCTAAGTAACCCACCAATTAAAAATCATTGTGTTTACGACGCCACCCGAATTGCTCCGAAATTTCTATTCTATGCTTGTCTCCGCGTGAGTAAATCATTTATGGACCGCCGTTTTTGAATTATTTGTTGGTGTTATTAGCAATTTAAAGTGTTTAGTTATTCAATTTCAAATTGAAAATGCCACGATGTATGGTGAAAAATTGTATATACAAATAATATAAGTGTCAATGTTATGAAAAATAAAAAATATATTCGTTTTCAGTGGTAAATATTTGTTGACGCTTTGACATAAAGTCGCCATGATTCTTTGAGCTGAATACTTCAGATCCGCATTAAGGGGTTTCAATAAATATTGGCATCAAATACATAATATTTCAGAAAATAGATTTCATAATGCATTAATTTACAAAAGAGTAAAATTTTAAACATTTAATCTAAATAAGAAGTAAATAGGCATTGTTACTAACCAAATTTTGTTTTTAAAAAGTAGTTTTATAAGAATATTCACTATAGGTGGTTTTTAGCCCTTTAATAGGTATTTTTAGCCCTTTAATAGGTATTTTTACAAGAATATTAGATGAAATACAGGTTCGCCTACTTAAAATTTTAAAGTTCATTTTATTTGCGGTTAAATCGGAAGTGACATTTGAATCTTAAGTCTTAAAACAAAGTAAAACGCGCAATATGATCTAGTATAGGCAAAAAAATACTAAAGTTACAGAAATTAGTCATATTATTAGTAAAATGTTACATTATAAACCCCTAAACAACTCGAAAAAAAATCTTCGTTTACTAAAAAAATCTAAATTCTAGCAATATTTATTATACAATCGAATGCGGTTTCAAAGATAACAGGATGAATAAATCCGAATCTCTAAATTTTGGAGCTAAATGCTCGGATAAAAGCATGCGACCGATAGGGGTTACAAAAATAATCGATTTATCGTTTTCATGAAAATCGATTTATCCGTTATAATTAATCGTTTATTTTTAATCGATTATTTTTAATTAATCGAACATTTTCAATAAATTGTTTTCGTTTTTTTAGGTAATGGAATATTCGATTATAAAGGAATTACAAAAAGCGAGTAGATTTATTCAAAATATTCGATTTATTGAAAATAATCGATTTTTTTTAAAAAATCGATTTATTGTTTAATGGACTTTTTAAATGGTTCGATTATTTTCGATTAATCGATTATTTTCGATTTTTCAAAGGTATTCGAATAATTTGTTTTAAAATACAAAAAATGGATTATATAAAAATAATCGATTGATCGAATATAATCGGTTATATTATATAATCGATATTTCGGTTATTTTTTTAGAATTATCGATTTATCGGTAAATCAGTTTTTTATTAGTCGATTATTTTCGATTTTTCAAAGAAAATTAAATAATCAATTTTAAAAGGAATATGAAAAAAGAGAAGGATTATTTGTAAATAAAAAATTATTCAGTTTTTTTTTTGGAAAATCAATTTATCGTAGAATCAGTTTCTTAATTAATTGGTTATTTTCCCTTAATCGATTATTTTCGATGTTTCAAAAATGATCGAATAATTGATTTTAAAGAAAATAATTCTTTTTTTTTTTTGAAAAATCGATTTATCGATTATTCGACTTTTTAATTAATCGATTATTTTTGATTAATCGATTATTTTAGATTTTTCAAAGAAAATTGAATAATCTGTTTGAATGGAAATACGAAAAAAAAATAGATTATTTAAAAATAATCGATTATTTAAAATAAACGATAATTCGTTTATTATTTTTGTAAACACTGATTTATCGGTTAATTGGCTTTTTAATTAATCTATTATTTTTGATTTTTTAAAGATAATCAAGTACTTGATTTTAATGGAAATACGAACAAAAATAGATTGTTTAAAAATAATCGAATTATCGAAAATAATCGATTATTATTAATGATCAATAATTTATTTCGATAATCACCCACTCCTAGCGACCAAATGACTTTTAATAGGTTTAAATTTTAAAATGTTATCATCTGGTTTCAGACATATGCATTTCTAGAGTTTTATGTGACTCATCCTCTATATTAATTAATATTCCTAAAGAAACAAGCTTTAATATATCTTTTTCTGAGGTTATAATACAAAACAGCATTTTCTTATTTTGACTAATTTTTAATATTATATGATAGTCGTAGAAAAAATATAATGTTCAACTCACAAGGTTTGATTTGCAGTATTCGCCTGCGCACATGCTTTTTTTATACTCTTAGACAATGAGTGCCATTTCTTACTCGATTAACAATATTCTATTTCAACATTTTACTGTAGTCTCTTACAGAAAAGTCCGTAGTAAATAATAGCTAACGAAATATTCTATAAAAGATCTTCTCTTTACATAAAATATCGTGGCATCTGTTTGATATTAAAAAATCACGTTAAATTTATTTCATTATACAAAATTCCATTAAACGTATATTTTAAATAAATCTAATAGTTCATTATGATGCTAATAAACAAAGTCCGGTACCTGTCACAGAGTTCGGGTCCTTGCCCAGTTCCCCCACTCCGTTAACCTTTCTTTAGAAATTGGCAACATTTGCGCAGGTTAAACACCGGTGTATGTTATATCTCTGGTCTCTTTTATCTAAGGTTGTGAGCTATTTGTCTGGTACTTGTGGTCGGATTTTCTTCAATTTCGTTGGGAAATTGCAACTTCCATAGGTCGCCCACTATCAGCAGTATTCTTTTTAAAACTTCCATTTTCCCATAGTCGTTGGTGAATGCATTGAAACAAGTTGCGGGGTGTGGTACTTGGCGATCAGGATGTTTTTCTTGATACAACCGCCTTGCTTCTGCCGTATTACCTTCCGCCAATCCGTAAAGGTAATACATTTCGCACATTTCAGCGTTTGTGTAATTCATTTTGAATTTTATAATACAAATTTACCTTTTGCAGGCACAAACTAATTGTTATTTTGACAGGAGGAAGCTTTTGTTTTGAAATTTAAAACCTACTTGAAACAAAATTTGATTTTTCTCGAAAACGGTCGACTTTAGAGCGTATGACCAAGAGTACCTTTTTTGTGTAGAAAACAGTGACGGTTGAAATGGGCGTCTCAAAACCGTATTTTTTTCAGTGGCGTAGAATTTTTTTTTCAATTTCAACACCCTGTATCTCGAAAATGGTGCATTTTAGAGGGTAAGTTAATAGAAACGTTTTTTCATATTTTTGGACAAGCTATCACGTTCTCAAGTCCTGCGCATATATTATAAAATACCCCCTGTATATAAATTTACGTAAATTATACCAAGAAATCTACCTCGTACACATATCTGCTTAAAAGTAACTTTAATCAAATAAGAAAGGAAAAAACTACTAACAAAAATAACCAAAATTTACCTCAAAGGTAAATTTCCTTTAAAGTAAAATTAGGTACCATAATTAGATAACATCTACCTATTTGGAAACTAAAAATGGTCTTTATAGTAGAATATCCAACTAAGTAGATTTGGTTGAACATTTTTCGTAACTTTATACCTCTATGGTAACCTATTTGGATGCTTTATTTACTCTACTTTAAAGTAATATTAGGTCGATATTGTAGAAAAATTATACCGTGTTTATCCACTTTATTTTAACCAAATAGTCGATTACTCATTTAGTTGACCTAAAAGTTATCTTGAATAAATAAATGTTAACTTTATTGTAGCAATTACCTGAAAAATCTACTAAAAATTCATTTCGACTATAAACCACCAATTTAAAACCTAGCCATACATAACCTATTTGTGAAATTTCTATTATTCAGGTTATTTTAACAATTAAGTTGTTCACTTAATGTCTTCGTCATTATTTTTAGGAAATTCGGCCATTTTAAAAATAAATGAAAAATAATAAATAATACACTTTCGATTTTTTTCGTAAATTTAAACGTTTCAAATCTCAAGTGCAGTATAACGTGAAAAATAAACAAATTACTCCAGTATCCAGTAAATTGATTTGTCCACAACATAGATTACTAATGTGAATAGATGGGAAACTCAATGGTAAAATTCTGAGTCGATGTGCTGCCATCTATCAAATTGGAGTGGTACTAAAATTCAATATGGCCGCCACGAGCGGGCTTTTTGAAATTTAACTTTGTAGTAGCGCAAAAATGTAATAAGAAAATCATATAAAGCAAAAAAATTGGAAAAATATTTGACTAGTTTCAAATCATAAAACAACCATATTGACTGTTTTGTGATTTGAAACCAGTCAAATATTTTGCCACTTTATATCTTTATTTGATTTTAGTTCATTATATTTTTGCATTGATTTCAAACTTAAAATAAAATGCAATTTATTATTTTGTTTTTTATTATAGTAAATTATAGCCGCATCATATAATTTGTCTATTTAAACATGGAAATACTTAAAACAAATATGCATTTACACCATTTAAATAATTAAATAGTTATAAAACAAACCTATCAAAAATGTTTTCTGTAACAAACTCAGTATATATAAGTGCTCAAGATCTTTATAAAAGTTTTGCGACTTGGAGTGGCAAATAAGTTTGAAAAAATTGAAGCGAAGAATCATCCTTTTTTACTATCGAGGCAAATTTGAGTGTGGATAAAATTTGCCATACGGTTATTGAGTCGACTAGTTAGGTTGAGGAGCATTTCTTCATCCGATAATTGTTTTCGTGATTCATTTATACAGCACTTGTAGTTATCAAATTTTTATTCATTATGTGGTCACCCTGATAAATGAATATAACTTTTGAGTATAAACTTACACACGTTTGGACCCTTGACGATTTTAGGGTATTTTCTTGTTTGATGTCAATGGCATTGAATCAATTTTTGATATTGATAGCTGAGGTTCAAAAATTTCATCGATCGACAGGGTATTTTGGAGGGCCAACATTTTCTTTACAACAATGATCATTTAAAAACTGAAAACAAAAAGAAATTTAAATAACAAACCAATTATTTAAACACTGAATCAAAAACAAGTTTGTAAATATTACTTACCAAACAGTGATGGTGCATTTTTCTTAAGACACTATTTGGATATTCTTAATATGACGACTGCATATTTAATGTGGTATAAATTGCATCACTACCAATATCTGGGAGTGCTTTATTGTTTGTTGCTGAAATCCATCTTTCCATCGTTTGAAAACATACTTAAAATTGGAAGGTGTTGAAAAATAAATCAAAATAAATACACCTTTAAATACAATAACCAATAGCCATTTTAATTTTGAGTTTGAAGTTTTGACGAGCTGAGAACTGACATGACATTTCGATACGAGCGCCATCCCGTTAATTGGAGTGGTACTAAATTACCAACCTCATGTTTTTCCATTTGAGTTACCAGCCCCTGGTCCACACACGTTAAATACAAATTTACACTTAATATAGTTGAAATTTAGTAATTAGTAGCATTTCCAAAAATAGGGTGACCTAAATATGTTACATTTACCTACAGCTAAATTTTTGATAAAACTGATAAGTTATTAATTCTTTGAATAGGTAAAGTTAACTAACATGTCGTAAACTTTAAGGTTATTCACCTTAGTCAAAAGCTATTTGTAAAATACGTAGATTTCCATAGTCGTATTAACTTTTAAGTCGAATTAGCACAGTACCCCATATTTTCTTAACATAATTGAAGTACGATTTCAAATTCAAATGTTTTAAATTAACTTAACAAGAAAAAATGGATGAAAATTACAAAAAAAAACTATTGATTTTCTAAAGTGATAAACAACAAATGTAACATAGCTTTAGCTCATAATATTATTATATTTTTTTTTTACATCATAATATTTTTTCTAATTAAAGAGTATTTTGAAAGGCCATTGTTATTTTTCAAAGTAGAATTGTTAACATGCACGACAAAATTTCGTCGAAATTACATTACATATAAATTTTTGTTGTGTTGGTTACAAAAAATGCTAAATATAATTTTTATGTAAAATTGTATGGTTTACAATTTTTATTAAGACCTTTTTATAGCACCTGTCGTTTTTAAATAACTTTAAAAAAAACACTTTATTTTCTTTTTTCGCCATTTGCCGGGGACTGAAAAACAAAATTTTTTTATGTATTGTTTTCAAATACTTATATTAAAAATTCCTGAATTTCCTCCAAAATTTTGATATGAAGGTCTGATTGGACTACAAGGTTAAACCCGTTAAATATATTTTACATATTGACGATAGTTTTAAAATGTAATGGTAAATCGTACTAAAATATTATTTATAGACTGTTGTTGTTATTGAGCATAAATTTAAAACAAATATTATAAAACAGCTTGTAATAGGAGTTTTTTTATTAAATGTTTATTATAAGACGAAATTACTCCTCTTAGAAGCCATTTTTTTAAAAAGATATTCACATAACATATTTATATTACCTATGTATTGCTCTTTAAAAATTTGAAAATTGCAAATATTTATTGTCTTTGTATCTTTATAGATAGATGAGTTGTTTTGTAGCAGTTACAACTAAGAAGGCAGAGCATGCTTTTAATATTTATAATAATAGTATATATTTAAAAATTAATAATTCTTTTAAATATTGTGATTTTTAGTTTATTTTTAAAAAGTTAAATAAAAATGGCAATTGTAATTTTAAGCAATCATTTTCTTGGAAAAATTTTGTAAACAACTATTTTTGGATCAGTCTAGTTTGGAACAACCGAACAGTGTTAACATATCAATCAATACTTTGTATGATTGTGCGCTCATAATAAAGCTTTTTATGTAATTAGAAACCTAACAATAAGTTTTAATATGAACAAAAGTTTTGTTACAAAACTCTTATTTAAAATTATTTTATTTATTTCAAAATAAAAATCATCTACCTACAATTCACCCCCTTAGGACTGAACCCCTGAGTGAAGAGTTACTGATGAGGGAGGGACTTCTATTATTAATTTTGGTGGCATTCTGGGGCGATTTATAGATGATTTGACTTACAGGGTGAGGTAAACCTGAAAAAATCCCATCCACCATCATGTCCATTACCATTGTCAAGAAGACGGGAGCCCTTGAGTTATTCTGTTATAACCTTGGCTACCCCAATAAATTCCAGAGGTCTCTAAAATATAAGCCTCATTTTTGTTTTATAGTTTCTACTATTTTTAGTTGGCAGCTTTTCACTATTTGCAATTATTGAAATTTAAAATACATAGTTCATTTTTATCTTTAAACAATCTTTATACGTATAAACTCATAAATTCTGGAGGTCCAAATGGAGGTGACCAATATTTCTTAAACTAGCAAAATAAATACGAGTCTAATACATTCTTCGCAAAACATATTTTTTTGAAAATAACGAATATTATTGAAGGAATCTAATGATGAAATTAAATATTTACGACATTTAAGATATAAAGGTTTGAATATCAAATAGATATATTTTCTGTTCTTGTATAAAATAACTCAGTACAGATAGTTTCAAGTAGTGTATGTGTGGTCAAATTGTAACCTGCCAAAAGTTCTAAGCAACTTCCTGACGGAAATTACTTAAAATTAAACTTTGAAAATAAAAAAAAATAACTTTATCAATAAAATCCATGGAACGACACACAACATATGACTCTGTTAATTATCGTGTCCCGTCGTTGACTGACATTTACTGTCAACTCGTACTGAAATTCGTATTGTCAAAATTAAAACAATAACATTGAATTAAAATAATTACTCTGAACAAAAATAAAATAAATTCGATGAAATTGGCATCGTAAATAATTAATTACCTAAAGGTAAGGTTATAATACATAATATGTAAATACATTCGCAACGAAACTAATTATTTTAGGAGAATCTCTTACATTGATAATATGAACAAAATACGATACTCCTCTCCAGTGATAATATGAATTAAATTATAATAATGATATCTGAATGCTAACAATACAGACATACAGCCAGTTTACGACAAAAATAATGGCTTTAAACAATACATAACGTTTAACCTTTTTTTCGTATATTTAAACAAGGTGGGTCGAATTTTTCTCTAGTAATTTGAGCGGCTAAAAATGCACGTTACAAAATCTATTGTAAATATTTACATTGGAAACAGTTTTATTCAACAAACTATCATTTATACTTGTTTGTTCAACCAACGTTGGTTTTTAAGTTTACTGTTTTCATTAATACTCTTTTTTGTAGAAAACAGACACACCTATTTTTCAATATTTTGTTCACTAATAATTTTTTGTTTTGTTTTAATTTAATATCACACTTTTCGCAAGTCATATCCATAATTTTAATTATTTAAATCTATAAAATAGAATAGGATTTCCAAATATAAAGTGTAGTGACTCAGGAGCACGGTTCGTAGACTGAAACAGTGACCTCACCAGGTTGGAGGTGACAAGAAATATTCTGCTGCGATTCGTAGAAGAAACATACTTTAAGATTAAATTAATCGTTTTTGTTTCAATAATTATTAGTTTATATTTTATTCAAGCCACTGGATTTTTTTTAATAAAATAATACGTATTTTATTCAAATATAAACATTCATTAAATTAAACACTTAATCACTTCTTATAAAATTTATTAATACCAAGGAAATTATTAACAATAATTATTAATTAAAATTTAGAGAGCGTTACACGTGTGCATAGGAACCACGTCAATCATAAGTGTCTTTTTGATTTTTCGGTCTTCTACTCGTCCAGTGCGTATGTGTGTGTATGCAATATCCAAGATCCAAGTATCGCTTAGGCAGTGGCGGCGGCGTCTTGAATATTGCACGAATCTAACAATACAATAAATATATTGGAAATAGAAAATATATTTTGTCAGTTCTTAGTTATTTTATGTATGAAACTATATGATTCGCGTCCGAATGTCTTCTATAAAATCCTCTTCCTTAAAATATACGCTGCATATTTTCACAATTTTAACAGTGGTCTGTAATTTTCTAAAACATTGTACCCATATTTTTTTGTAAATGGTCACTTATTTGGAAAGGGAAAAATGATATCCTTTCTTCTGATGATTTTTGTTTGTAAAAATTGTGTTTGTAAACAGCAAAACCACCCAGGCATGCTAAAATTTCAAATTATTTCAGGGTATAAATAAAATGTGGTCCAAGTTCAGCTTAAAGGCCGCACCCTAACCCAAAATATTTAAAATAATCTAATGGGGCATGTTCAAAAATTTTGAATTTTTTTTATGAATTTGCCAGAGTTTTGAATTTTTTATTTATCACGTCACCGGGAATAGGCCAATAGGAGCTAGCGCCACAACGTTGCCAGTTAGAAGGTTTACGAGAAGTGATGTATGTTCGTTTGTGTACTCCTTCTTACTTTTAGACTTCTAAAACATCGTTAAACAAATATCTTTTAAATATATTGTGATGTTTGTTTATTTTCAAACAACAGTTTATTTATTAATAATTTATTTAAACACTTATTTATTTTAAACAATACTATTTTAATTTATATATACTTCGAATGTCTTTAAACTGATCACTATTTATATTCACCACTGTCTATCTACTAATTACTATTTACCTGCACTGTCCATACAACTACTGATTGCACCGAGTTCTTCCGCCAATTTATATACAAATTGAAAAAATGGTGGAGGCTCCAGAACGTTCTAGTAATTTTCACATATTCTCTTCAATACACTAGAAATATTATCTCATCCTTTCTCGAACATCATCGAAAACACGTCCACCATAGTCGTCCCATAGGTTTGGTCTTAAGGGGTTCAATTATGTATAAAAAGCGGACAAGTTGAGCCTTAAAGGCCAAATGAGAAAGAGAGGGACTTGTAGGGTTAGAGCATGACTGAATAATGAAATGGCTCACATAACATTGCCCCCTTCCTTAAGAGATAGTTCCTCCTGGAACTCTTACGAAACTAAACTGGAATGGTTGTACTTGCAACTGAATCCTCTTTTACAATTTCCATTTGCATGGAAGTAACAAGGGACTGTCTTCGCTGTAACCTGGGCACTGGGCGAATGGCTGCAGACCAGTATCTGAACTCCGGTATCTTGAAAGATTACTTCCATTATGTTCCTAATGATCCTCCAATCTAGCTGATTTCCTTCTATCTTCGGCATGGCTAGTTTCTGTACATTGGACTCCCGTACGTGCTCCCTTAGACTAAGTAATGCTTCCCATACGTCCTGATAGGTGGATCGATCTCGGAAGGTGTTCTTCGTTATTAAATAGAAAAGATAACGCGACCCGTCTTGAATTTTCAAGGCTTTTCCAAGGGCTGGTAACTGACATTGAAGTTCTACCAGTCGACCAAACTTCTTACGGAACACATATGCCAGTCCTCGCGCGTCGTTGATGCTGGCGGAAGTACTATGGACCAGCGAGTAGTCTTTCGGAAGCGAGAGCAGATCTTGTTGTTGCTCGGTCGTAACACCATATCTGCCTTTTCTAGTACCTCCATATGCACCCATAAATTCTTCAAAGACAAGGTCTGGTGTTTCTTGAAGTTGGTTTACTTCTTCTTCATGGTCACCCTCAAATAGCGCCAATCTATTTTGATGCACTACCTTTGGTTTACCGTTTGGGATCTTACTTATACGGTAAATTACCTCATTTGTTTTATTCTTGATGAGGTACGGACCTTCCCAAGACCTTTGAAGCTTCGGAGAATAACCCTTTTGCCTTTTTGGGTTATGGAGCCATACTTTGTCGCCTTCCTTGAAACATCTTTCCGTAGCTTGAGTATCGTACCGTTTCTTCATCCTGTCGCTGGGGATTTGAAGATGAGAGCGAACTAATTCATGCATGTCGTCCATTCTTCTTCGTAACTGGATCACATAATCTTCACCAGCTACATCTTCTCCAGGTCGGCATCCAAACTCGAGGTCACACGGTAGTCTCATCTCACGCCCAAACAAGACCTTTGCTGGTGTTTGGCCTGTTCATTTATTGACAGCGGATCTATAAGCCATTGCAAAGAGCGAAAGATACTGATCCCAATCTTGCTGATGGTTTGAAACCACTTTTGACAGATATTTGCCAATGGTCTTATTCATTCGCTCTACCATTCCATCGGATTGTGGGTGCAATGCTGTGGTTTTGGTCTTCTTCATGCCTAGTCTGTCACAGATTCCACGGAAAAGTTGACTTTCAAAATTTCTACCTTAGTCACTGTGGATCTCCAAGGGCATTCCAAATCGACAGATAAACTCTTTTATCAATACATCCGCAACAGTTGCGGCCTCTTGATTTGCAATGGCATAGACTTCCACCCACTTTGTAAAATAGTCCATAACCACCAAAATGTATTTATTACCATCCTCGGTCGTGGGGAATGGTCCAGCAATATCTAAGGCGATCCTCTCAAATGGGCTACCAACGTTGTATTGCTTCATGGGAGCCTTCCTTTTTCGTTGGGGTCCATTACTCATACCACAGGTGGTACATTTCTTACACCAGTCCTTTACATCATCGGAACTGTTCATCCAGTAAAACCTTTCCCAAACTCTCTGAAGGGTTTTCCTAACACCGAGATGTCCTCCTGATGGACTGTCGTGTAATTGACGAAGTACTTCAGCTACTCTACTTCTTGGAATGACCAACTGTCTTCTGTTCTCAGAACCATCATCATTTTCAAGTACTCGCTTTAATAAACCATCTTCCAGGATAAAGGAGTTCCATTGAGCCAAATACGACTTAAGTACTGGAGAGAGATTAGATACTTCTTGCCAAGTATGTCGACGATTTTCCTCTTTTCATTGTCGCATCTTCTTTAAAACGGTATCATTCTCTTGTTCTTCCCTAAGTTTGACAGGGGCCCACTCATCGCTGACAACCGACGTTCTTCGTACTGTGACTTCTTTAGCAGATGTGGCCAACCCCTTTCCAATCAGAGTTCCTTGACCAACACCTTTATTGTGCTTCGAAGGTTCCGCCATGACAGGCGTTGCCTTTTCTACAGTTCCTTGAAATTGCCTTACTCGTATGGTTTCACTACTTTCAGGTAACACGGTTTCTTCCTGTACAGCTACCGGCACGGTTTTTCGATTCGTGGTGTTCTTTGGACGTTTGCGCGAAATGCTTACTTTTCCCATTTCACCGCAATTCCAGCACCTAATAGTCTTCGGTTGCTTCTCAATAAGGCTTTTTATCATGTGAAACAATTGGTCCAATTTATTTCCCTGTTCGTCTTCTTTTACAGTCCTTACTTCACTGTATCCACCAGAAGCCAGCGTAGCCGCTTAATATTCAAGAGCAGCGGACAAGACATCGACCAATGTTTTGTGAC
Source organism: Psylliodes chrysocephalus (assembly GCA_927349885.1). Classification (NCBI taxonomy): domain Eukaryota; kingdom Metazoa; phylum Arthropoda; class Insecta; order Coleoptera; family Chrysomelidae; genus Psylliodes; species Psylliodes chrysocephalus. The sequence goes on from OV651813.1 coordinate 36,834,308, forward strand.
GGGCTAAACGAAGTGTTCTTTGCATTTCATGGTCACGAAGTCCATCTACAAATGCTTGAACAGCCAAACATTCCATCATGTTTTCTGGAGCTGACGGGTGGCAAATCGCACCATCTTCGCAATATCTAATTCAAATTCTTGAAGGCTCTCGTCACGTTTCTGTTTGCGATTCTTCAACTGTAATCTATATACCTGCTCCAAGTGTTCGTGGCCATATCGCATATTTAGTCTCTTTTTGAGTAGCTCAAAATTATCTGTCTCTTTCACGGGTATAGTCTGAAGGACATCCAAAGCGTCTTCTCGAAGGGCGATGGTCAAATTTATTGCCTTCTCTCGTTCAGACCACTCGTTTGCTCTGGCAGCTGTTTCGAACTGCTTAAGGTAGTTCGTCCATGACATCTTTCCGTCGAAAGTTGGGGCCTTAACACGAGGAGAGTTTACAGCTCCTTCCAATTTCAACTTTGACTCTACCTCATGGCACTTTATTTCACCGTTCTTGGTTTGGTCTACGTGTTCCATTTCTTCAATCTTCTTTTCCATTTCTTTTATTTTCTGCTCAACGGAAGACATTATTTTCTCCTCAACGAAAGAAATCTTATCCTCCATAGAAGAAATTTCGTTTTTCATGGAAGTCATATCAGAAGAGATTTCATCTTTTAAAGAAAACATTTCGGTAGACACTTTTTCTTCTAAGGAAGAAATATTGAGCGAAAATTTATTTTCCATAGAAGACATTTTGGTTTCCAAGTCGGAAGAAATTTCGGCTTTTAAAGAAGATATGTCAGACGAAACTTTACTTTCTAAGGAAGTAATGTCAGAAGAAACTTGAGTTTCTAATGAGGAAATGTTAGAAGAAATCGGTTTTCATAGAGGTCATATCAGACGAAACTTTGGTTTCTAAAGAGGAAATTTTGTTTTCCAAATCGGAAGAAATTGAAGAAATTATTGAAGAAGCATCATCCGAAAATAGAAACGTTTCCGGGTCCAAACCTTCACTTTCCAGTGCTTCTTTAAGTCGTTCGGCCAGATCTGCTTTCTTCCCTGTCGTCTCCAACTCGCGATATTCTAACTCCCGACGTAGCTCAGTTACTTTTAAACCACACAGTCTTTTAGCCATTATTGTCCACTATTTATTTACACTTATTATCACTTCGCGACACCAATGTCATGTTTGTTAATTTTCAAACAACAGTTTATTTATTAATAATTTATTTAAACACTTATTTATTTTAAACATTACTATTTTAATTTATATATACTTCGAATGTCTTTAAACTTCTTTTTCAAATGTTGTACTTCGAAACATATGTCATGTTAGTGTTTTTTTTTAAATTTTTATATTTTTAAAATAAAAGTGTGAAAATCTACCAAATTTGGTTTTACTCTTTCAAGATCAAATGGATTTTCATCAAGTAAAGGCTGAAACAATAAATAACAAATTTAATAGATTACCTTTTGGAATATCAAGTGCTCCCGAGTTATTCCAAAAGAAAAATTATGAAATATTTGGTGAAATTGAGGGTGTCAGTGTCTACTTTGATGATATTATAATTGCTACTGATATTGAGTTAGAACATGATAAAGCGCTATGTAATGTTTTTGAAAAAGGTAGAGAAAATAAAGTTAAATTTAATTATAACAAATTTCAATATAAGCTTCCTCAAGTTAAATTTATGGGATATTTAATTTTAATCAATGGAGTTAAACCTGATAAAGACAATATAGAAGCAATAAATGCTATAGAAACACCTAAAAAACAAATCTGAAGTTTTGAAAATTCTAGATCTTGCTAAATTTGTTTCAAAATTTTTACCAAATCTTTCAGCTTTGACAGCTAATTTAAGAAACTTAACGAGAAAAGAAGTAAAATTTGAATGGACAGAGGATCATAATAATGAGTTAACTAACTTAAAACATGTTATAACAAATTCACCTACTTTAAAAATATTTAATCCTAAGTTAGAATTGACAATACAGTGCGATGCCTCAAGTGAAAGTTTATGCTGTGTTTTATTACAGGCAGGACACCCAGTGTCATTTGCATCTAGAACATTAACAAAATCTGAAAAACGTTATGCTTGAATTGAGAAGGAATTATTTGCCATTTGTTTTGCATTTGAAAAATTTCACTACTTTGTCTATGGACATCCCGTAACAGTTCAAAGTGATCATAAGCCTTTAATTCCTATTTTTGATAGAGATTTAGACAAGATTAGTAATAGATTGCAAAGAATGATGTTAAAATTATTAAAATACGAAATTAATATTGTTTACTTACCTGGAAAAGATATGCTAGTTGCTGATATTTTATCACGTTCATACATAAAAACAGAAGTTAATGATGACCCCGAAATGGAGTATATTATACATACCCTTTATTCCGATGTCTGATGAAAAGAAAACCTTGTTTAAAAAAGCTATAAATAATGATGATGTTTTATGAACATTTCTGTCTAACATCATGGCCTAAAACCAAAATCAAGGGGGATTTGAAACATTATTTTAAATTAAGTGAAAACATTTATTTATCTAATGATCTCTTATTCTTAGACACAAAAATTATAGTTCCAAAGTCTTTAAGACTTCAAATGCTTTCCCTAATCCATGAGCCACATTTCGGTATTCAAAAATCCAAGTCCAGAGCCCGACAAGTTTTTTACTGGCCCAACATATCAAAAGACATTGAAGACTTTGTTTCAAAATGTGAAACTTACACCAAAAATCAAATCAAAAAGAAACCTTAAATTATCATGTCATACCAAATAGACCTTGGCAATACATTTTTTCTGATTTTTTTGAATATAATGGTAAAAACTATTTATTGTTAGTAGATTCATATTCAAATTGGGTAGAGGTATCCCCAACCAGAACAAAAACGGCTTGTGAAGTAATTAACTTCTGCAAAGAAAAATTCTCCCAATTTGGTGTACCTGACAAATTATTCTCAGACAATGTTCCTTATAATTCTAGGGCCTTTTTAAACTTTGCAAAAGAATGGAATTTTGAAGTTACATTTAGTAGTCCTCATCATCATCAGTCTAATGGTCTGGCTGAGCGTTACGTTGGTATTGTAAAGCAGATGCTTAAAAAAGCAAATAGTGAGCAAGATCTCCCTTTACTTCTAATGGAATATCGAAACACGCCTTTACCCAACATGACATATTCACCCTCACAATTACTCTTACATAGAATATCAAAAACAAAAATCCCAACATCAAGTGAATCATTAAAACCAGTTATTTTAGACCCTTTAATTATTCAGACTAAGTTAGAAATGAAACAGGAAAATCAAAAACGTTTTTATGATAAAAATGCTAAAGATATGAAAAAATTGGAAACAGGGGAAAATATTCTAATACAAAAAGGAAAACGGTGGGAAAGAGGAAAGGTAGAGGGAATAGTAAATGATAGGTCATATATAATTAAAGATTCTAATGGTACAGTGCTTAGACGTAATAGAAAGTGTTTAAACAAAACAACCATACCATATGTTAATAATTCATTATTATATGATCTTAATCTAAATATAAGTGAAGAAAGTGATGACTTAAATAAAATTCTATTGGATATTCCTGATGTAAATCCAATTGATCATAATCAAAATGTTAATGACAATGCATTGAATTTTGATATAAGTGTTATCAATGATAATGACAATATTGTGACTGATATAGATTTAGATCCTGATAGAGAACTACAACAGGTTGATGAAGCATCTAAAAGGCTACGTAAACCACCAGGTTATTTAAAAGATTATAAAACAAACTAAGATTCAGTTGATTCAGATGAATCTGATGTTTCTTATGATTCTGATGATTCTTATGATTCAGATGATTCAGCTGATTGTGGTCATAGTTCTTATATTTCTAATTAAAAAAAAAAAAAAAAACCTGTTATGGACCTGTCGTCCTAACGTGAAATAGGCTTAAGATTATACTGTCAAGTGTCAAAAATGTCAAGAGTGGCAACCGCGCAACGGCCATTGGGATGCCATTGCTGGTGAAGCTCGGTCACATAAAACTGTTAAGATTAATAAAGTTCCTTTAAAATTAAATGAAGAATATCATTTAAAACACCAGGATCCCATATAATGGCAGATAGAGGTTTTAAGAATATTCAGTCATTACTTGAAAACATGGGATGCACTTTAGTAAGGCCACGTAGTGTATTACAGAATGAAAAAAGTTCTCCAGAAGATGTACGATTAAGTAAAAGAATAGCATCTCTAATACATGTGGAAAGAGTTATAAGAAGAGTTAGGGAATTTCACATGTTAAAACTACATTCTTGTGTGAATTTTAAGCAAGTACATTTACTTAGTAATATCTGCATAATTGCTTGTGGTAATGTTAACTTGCACGAACCTATTTGGTAAAAGTAAATAGTAATTTAATTTTTATTTGTTTTTTAATTTAATTTGCTTAATTATCACATTTCAGAGATTATAATTTAAGGGTTTTTAAACAGCCAATGTAATTTTTAAAAAATTTTAACTTTTCCAGCAGAATGAGAACCTCTATGCATAGATTTTTTAGGACTAAAACTACCAAACCAAAGGCACCTATTTACAGCAGTTTAAAATGAAACATTTTAACAAAAACAGTTTATGTCACAGTGATAAATATTAAAAACAACCAAGTTCGGTTGAATGTGGTAGCAAAGTCTATACAGGGTGTTAGTAAATAAGTGCGACAAACTTCAGGGGGTAATTTAGCATGAAAAAATAATGACAGTTTGCTATATAAACGTATGTCTGAATATGCTTCGTTTTCCGAATACGGGGTGTTAAAGTTTTTCTTAAAAACTGACGATTTGTTTATTGCTCTGAAACCGGTCAAGATATGCCCCATACGAAAAGATTTTTTGTCACAGATTGAACGAGGAACTCAAAAGTGATTTTTAATTTGAAATATCTCAGTGGCGTACCATTTTTTTCTTTAAAATAATTGAGATCATTACCCGTATGCGCGCCAATGATAGAGTTCTTAAATGCATGTTAAAAATGCGCAATAACTACCTCTTAAATCCCACCAAATTTCGTTTGCATATCTCGACGGGATTCAGAGCAATAAGTAAATCATCAGTTTTTAAGAAAAACGTATTCGGAAAACGAAGCATTTTCAGACATACGTTTATATAGCAAATTGTCTTATTTTTTCTTGCAGAACCACCCCCTGAAGTTTGTCGCACTTATTTACTAACATCCCATATATTCCAATAAGTCAGGTGACTACATACTACATGTGGTATCACTGGTGATAAATTTAAAGATATCACAATTCTTGCCACCTTTTTCAAAAAACCAGCAAGTGTGCCTTCTTATCATTCCTTGACGAAAATGACAACAGTGATAAATGTGAAAAAAAAATTAATGTTGCTATTCGTTATTACGATAGTAAAACATGTTTGCAGTTTTGTTTATTTTTTATGAAAATCTAAGTAAAAACAACCAATGTCAAAGGGTTATAATTTTTTTTCTCTGTCAAACCAAATATAGCATACAATTAAAAATTGATCGTAGGTCAAGCTAAAGTAATACCTTTATTGATAGTAGCTTTAAAAAAGGAGAAAGAATAATAGTGACTTAGGTTAGGTGATTTTTAATAAAAACTCTTCAATTATTGTTTACAAACAAAAATGTAAAAATCTATGAAAATTTTATTTATTAACCTTCTAATAAAAAATAAAACTACTTAAATGAGAAAATGAAGTAAAAACAATTTATCTACAAATAAAAAATATATATAAAAATCCTAAGAATATAAAAGTACTTAAATAAGAAAAATGAGAAAAAAAAACACTTTATTTACAAATAATAAATATATATATATATATATATATATATATATATATATATATATATATATATATATATATACGAATCCTAAGAATACAAAAGTACTTAAATAAGTAGTTATTCTACCAAATCTCATCTCAAACTATTGCTTCGATTGATACCAACTTCTGGTGTTACATTCTACATCTTTGATCATCGAAGCAGTAAAATTTTAGCTTTTGCAAAGGTCAAGAAATGTTCTACAGATGCATTATTTTTGTGGTTTTCCAAAAAATTTACCAAAAGGCAGTGAATAAAAGGGTTATTATTTCTTGGTTGCAATAATTTAAACATGCTGCCTTGATTTGCAGAAAACGTACTCAAAACATGTTCCACTACTGATTTATTTTCCTGTAGTGGATGAAGAGGATTCTTTAACAATCTAGCCAAGTCTACATCAATATTTAAGCATTTTGATAAATTAGAGCCTTTCCAGTAACACTGAGTAGATGTTACAGATGCTTCCTCACTTCTTCTATGAAGCCGCAGCAAAAAAGCTAAAACATATTTACAACCGCCTGAAAAAAATAAAAGGGTTAGATAAGCAGTTACAAAATAACTATATATAACCAGCTACAAAATGCCTTATTTTATGTAACAAGACTAGCAGAGCTTTACTAGCTCTGAACGGATCCAGTAAAGAACCTCGGATTTTCAAAACTTTTTAAAAAAACAATCTCACCACATTTTCACATTTTTGAAATATTATAGAGCTTTTCGAAAAAACTGCTATTTTTAAAAGTACAAGTTTTTTTTTAAACAGCTATGTCTCATTTTAGGCTATTCTTAGGGTATTGAGTATTATAAAATAAAAAATTACGGGATGCTTTGTTAGCTTCAAACGAATCCAGCAGAGTACTCCAGTTTTTTTTTAAACCACACCACGTTTTTTGGCTCCTACAATATTATAAAATATTCGAAATTTGGCATTTTTAAAAAATTCGCAATTCCTTGCTGACTTCAAAGTTTTTTTCTGAAAACAAATATACTTACTTACCTACCACATTTTTAGGATTTTAAAATAGCCTAAACATGTGTCATAAGTAGTTGTTTTTATATATAAAAAAAAAAATTAAAACCTGAAGTGCTGACTTTGTTTCAACAAAGCACCCTGTATTATTTAAAAATAACAATTTTTATAGTAAAGTTTTACAATATTTCAAGAGTCTAAAAATATTCTAAAAATGGGGTGTGGTTTTTAGAAAAAGCTTTAAAAAACCGAATTGCTCTGCTGGCTTCTTTCGAAGGTTAGCAAGCACCATGTATTTTTAATAATATCATTTTTTTTTTTCGAAAATATTGATAGTATTTCAAGTGCATAAAAATATGGTGTTGCTGTTTTTACAGAAAAAACTTTAAAAAACAGAGGTACTCTGCTGACTTCGTTCAAAGCTATCAGAGCATTTTGAGTTTTGCAGAAAACGAGGAGCATAAAATTTTTTAAAAGGGTATAAAAATAGCCTAAAAATTTGGCATAGGTTTTAACTCAAAATTTCATAGGTACTCTGCAGCATTCTTTGGCATCATAATTATTTACATACTTACACCCTACCCTTCTAAATACATTTCTAGATGTTATTTAGTTTTAATTTTTAAGGTAAACATGATAAATTTTAATGTTTAAGAATTTATAAGAGTCCTGTTTTTGATAATCTAAATTTAAGCAAAAACAACCAAGGGCCAAAATGTATAAGCTCGCTTTATACAATAACAAATTTGCTATTTCTCAGGTACTTAATACGTAATTATGTTTTTACTTCTAATTACTGAAATATCAGTGTACACTAATATATTATGGGAAAAATATTTTTTTCTTATACATATAAATGAGGGTATTCCAAAATATAACAGGGTGGTGAAAGGTATATTTAAAAAAAAAACTGTTAGTGTTCGATAATCCTAATAGCCTGAGATAAATATTTTTTTTACTTTAAGGTGTATTACCCCATATAAACTGTAACTACTATTAAAACAAATTATAAATAAAGTTTTACATACCTTTCTTTCTGTCTTAACAGGCTTTAACTTTGGCACTCATAAACTGAGTGTTATTAAAAAAATACAGTAGTCATATCTTGGTTTGCAATGGGTAAAACACTTCAATCATCTTTTATAAATCCAGCTGACAAACTCATATTAATAATAAAATTAAACCAATTAGCAAAGACAAAAGAAATAACAACAACGAATGTTAGGTTAGGTGGTCTAGATGGTGTCAATTTTAAGTGTCACTAAGATGTGCGTTCACTTCGACATTCTATGTGTCGGTTTGTTCGTTTGTATAACAAAAAAACTTCGACACAAGCTGATTGGTCTATTCCCAAAGACGTATACATTTCAAATTTTAAATTTCAATTGGGCTTAATTTAAAAACTTTTGGCTTTTTTAACGAACTGATTATTTAGAATAACTTGTATAGCGACTAACTATTCCAATATAGTTTATAAAACAGCATATCTCACATGTGAACATGGCCTATTACACAATTATATTTCTCTATATAATTCAAATAAAAAGAAATTAATTTTAATTCTATGCGAAACATAACATAATTTTTCCTTGCTGTTTTGTAGCCTTCCTTTCAAAAAATAGAAATACCGATAATACAAAAACGTTAATACTGAAAAATATTTAAAAAATAAATATATAAAATAATGATAAAATATTAGATTCTTTAAAAAACTAATGCATTAACTGCAGCAGAATATTTTCTGTCACTTCGATTTTTCATTCTCTGACGTCACACTTCCGTCCCTAGCAACCTGATAAGGCTACCGTTTTAGTCTATGAACCATAGGCACGTGTTTAATCATGCTGCCCTAATTTGTTTAATGACATGCTTAACTAAAGTGTATTTACTGATACAGGATGGTATCAATCCAAAATAAAAAATCTCTATACTTGAGACTGATAAGTAAATTCAATTATAATACATTAAACTGTTAAAAACTACAAATTAAATTTTATATATAAAAAATATGATAGAATTGCATTTGGTTTAAATTTCTGAATCTCATTTACTTTTTTTAATTTAAAAAACAACCTCTTTTAATAAAATACGGCAGGTAGATATAAAAATCATAAACAAAGATAATCATAGATAATAAAACTAAATTAAAAATAAACCCCCAACAAACCAAACATTATATTTGCATTATCCCTCAAATGGATTTAAATTGTTTTTTGATTCACAAAAGCGGAGGGAAATATCAAAGCTGAAAGCTCCAATTCCTTTTTGCCAGGCAACAAACTCCACAAAAACCCGGATTTGCCTACAAAATACCCCGATTTCAGATATAACGTTTTAAATTAACAGAGTATTGACAACATGGTTTTTGTTTTGACTCATTCAATCTAAAAGAGTCGAGTACGTTACAAAATTAAATTGTTATCTCTCTGTTTTAACCAGTATATAACATTTTATTCTGAGTTGTGTAAACACGTATAGTCGTGCCTTTGCGATACATTTTAGTCCATTGCTTACTTTTTTTTTATTTTGTAGCAGTTTTAATTTCATTAACAGGTAAGTCTTCAAATAACATCCAGACACGATTAATTTATTGTTTAGCGCATTTCACAAATTATTGCGGGTACATCATGTCATCAATAAAAATTGAAATAAGTTAAAATAAAGTATGACCAGTGGCGGCACCAGACAAGTTTCCATTAATATAAAATGTAAATTAGTAAATACTGATCAAAATGGTGGTGTTTTTTGTTTTTCGTTTTAAAACGCCTAAAAAGCCCAAAGGATATGAAAAAAAAAACGAAAAAAAAAACTTATCTAAAAAATAGTTTTTGATTAAATTGCGGCGTCATGCGATTTTGGAAACTTTTATTAAGTATTGAAGTATTGAATTTATAAACGAACATAAAAATACTGGAAATAAAATACCACACAAAAATGTTTTTTATTATAATCAAAAATAAATTAAGGCTACCGCTTTAGGCCCATTATCTGGCTTTGAAGGAACAATAAAATAGTGTTTTATCTATTCAATAACAAATAATAATAATAATAATACTCTCCCTAATTCACCCCCTTACGAGTGAATTTCAACCCCTGAAGTCGACTGAACGACTTGTGTAGGGGAAGGGACGGCTATTATTATTATTTGCCGTGGCGCTCCGGGGCGACTTAAAGATGATTGATGGTGCCATTTGACTTACAGGTGAGGAAAACCCGGAAAAACTCACCCACCATCATCGAGACGGTAATGTATGGCGAATTTTTTTAATCTGCATGTCATATCAACAGAAATTGAATTTCTATTAATACGCCACACATCAAATCCTAAACCGAACCATGCAATTTAATTAAAAATCCACATGGTCCGGTCTGGGATTCGAAACCCAGCAGTCTCATACTCATAAACTTGCCTATAAATGAATATAAGCGCGATAGACCGCTACACCACCGTCCCGATGTTTGTAATATACCTTAATATTAAATGTAAAATGTGAAATGTCAAACGCAAGGTCAAGGATCACCAAAAAATCTTTAAAATCCTAAAACACATTACTTGTAGAAGAGGTTGAGTGGTGTGTACACACTTGGTAATAAGAAATGAATCAAGAGATTATTTTAATCCTACTAACGAACCTCCTGTTAATTTTAAATACTTTTCACTACCATATCTCGGGAAAATTTCCAATGATGTTGCTGCAGTTTTTAAGGATTGCAACAATATTAAAATTTCTTTTAAAAATATTAATTCAATTAAAAGCCAACTATCACATACTAAGGATGAAATCGAGTTGCTACACAAAAGTGGTATCTATAGATTAAGCTGTAACGATTGCAATACGTCTTATATAGGAAAAACTGAGAGGAGACTCAACATACGAGCTGGTAAACACATCAGATATCTACTTTTGGACATCATATTAAATTCAACAGTCATAACTTCACTCTTTCTAAGAATGTTACTGTTCTTCATAATATTTTTAATTACAACTTTAAACTAAATCTGCTCGAAGACCTTCAGATACACAGAGAGTTTAATAAACCAAATGTCACATGTGTTAACACTTAAATCCATCTCAATAGCAAAGTGTCTCCTCTCTTTAAAAGTATTGGCAACGGTTGGTTTGAAGTTACCTAGTCAGCTTCGCCTTGAATCTTCTTGCAGCACAATTGACTTTGTCTTTTCCAGCGATTGCTGATTTCGTGGCCAGGACTGTTTTTCCTCCGCTTTTAGCTGCAAAAGCTGATCTGCCTCCGACTTCGGTTTCACTGAGGCCAGCCTGCTCAATTCTGTTGTTTTCAGCTTGGCACCTTTTTAATTTTTAATAATTTTTTAAAAAATATGTTTTTTACCTTCATTTACTGTATAATTTATAATTCTATTTAATTCATTGTAATCATTTGCTGTTTAAAATTTAATAGTCCTGCCATAACTTGATCTTGCTTGCTCAGTGGTACCAACCCACTTTTATCATTTTCAATATCAACCTTTTTGACAATTTTTTACGAAATTCATTTCAATTTCTCAAGTTGGCATTTTTCTTGATAACTTTATTGTCAAATGTCAATTGTCACTCATTCTGTTTTGGTACATTGTCAAGATGGTCACGTTTTTAAAAAAACTGTGTGCATATTTTTTGTACCCTAATCTGCATCGCCTCACGGAAGCAATTGGCAAAATGTTGCTGCCTTCTTGTGGAAGACTAGCAGTTTCTTGTTCTCCGAAGTGTCCGGAGTGTTTAGTTTTACATGGTAGGATGAACCTCTACTTCATTTGTTAAAATCTAATCACATTTTACACTGGGTCAGTTACCGAATTTCGGTGTGGTTTTTCAATTTTCAATTATCTAAGCTGCAAGCTATGGTGGAGACTTGGGATTGGTCTGTTGCTGTCCCTTATTAATTTAGTTTACTTTTCATGTATCTTCTAAGGTTTTTTGTGACGAGTAAGTGTACAATTTTTTTTATTCTGTTTTTTAGTAATAATAGAGTTGATTGTATTGTAACAGCTCCGTTTTTTACTTATAGAGTCTTTGATGATAGCTTAAGAGGCCGAAAGCGCTCAGACGAATTTTTTATAGAGTTTTATTGAATAAAACTCAATATTTACACACTTTAAATACTCTTTTGATATATTTCTTACATTACTTGTAGTTTGTATTAGGTCTTTAATTTCGGTTTGATTAAATGCATAGTCTAGAACTTAGGTATATGTAATTAAAACATAAAAAAAAAAGAATTACTTGACTAACACCTTCATTGCGCTTCGAATATTCCGCCATGACAGGCGTTGCTTTCTATACAGTTCCTTGCAACCACCTTACTCTTATGGTTTCACTACTTTCAGGCAACACTGTTCCTTCCTGTACAGCTACCGGCACGGTTTTTCGATTCGTAGTGTTCTTTGGGCCATTGCGCGAACTGCTTTCTTTTCCCATTTTACCGCAATTCCAGCACCTAATAGTCTTCTGTTGCTTCTCAATAAGGGTTTTTATCATGTGAAACAGTTGGTCCAATTTATTTTCCTGTTTTTCTTCTTCTTTTACAGACCTTACTTCACTGTATCCACCAGAAGCCAGCGTAGCCGCTTCATACTCAAGAGCAGCGAACAAGTCATCGACCAATGTTTTGTGACGGGCTAAACGAAGTGTTCTTTGCATTTCATGGTCACGAAGTCTATCTACAAATGCTTGCACGGCCAAACATTCAATCATGTATTCCGGAGCTGATGGGTAGGCAAATCGCACTATCTTCGCAATATCTAATTTAAATTCTTGAAGGCTCTCGTCGCGATTCTTCAACTGTAATCTGTACACCTGCCTTAAGTGTTTGTGGCCATGTCGTGTGTTGAGTCTCTTTTTCAGTGGTTCAAAATCATTTGTCTCTTCCACAGGTATTGTCTGAAGAACATCTAAAGCATCTCCTCTGCCTTCTCTTGTTCAGACCATTCGTTTGCCCTCGCAGCTGTCTCGAACTGTTTAAGGTAATTGGTCCATGACATCTTTCCGTCGAAGGTTGGGCTTTAACAGGAGCAGAGTTTACAGCTCCTTCCAATTTTAAATTCGACTCCACCTCATGACACTTTATTTCACCGTCCTTGGCCGGGTCTGAATGTTCCAGTTCTTCTATCTTATTTTCCATCTATTTTGTTTTCTCCTCTACAGAAGACATCTTGTTTTCCACATCAGCAGAGATTTCATTTTTTAGAGAAGACATACCAGAAGAAATTTCATCTTTCAATGAACAGATTTTGTTTTTCAAATCGAAAGAAATTTCGGTTTTTAAGGAAGATAGTCAAAAGTCACATTTTCTTCTAAGGAAGAAATATCGGACGAAACTTTACTTTCTAAGGAAGTAGTGTCAGATGAAATTTTAGTTTCCATGGAAGAAAATTTACTATCTAATGAAGAAATATCAAAAGAAATATCAGTTTTCATAGAAGACATTTTACTTTCCATATCGGAAGAAATTTAAGAAATTATAGCAGATGCATCATCCGAAAATAGAAATGTTTCCGGATTCAAACCTTCATTTTATAGTGCTTTTTTAAGTCATTCTGCCAGCTCTGATTTCTTCCCTGTCGTCTGTAGTTCACGCTTTTCTAATTCTCGATGTAGCTCAGGCACTTTTAAATCACACAGTTTTTTAGACATGATTGTCCACTATTTATTTATAGTTTTACTTCTAACACCAATGTGACGATAGTCTAATTTATTTATAGATTATTTATTTCAAATACTTTTTACAATTTATTTTTGACGTACTAATTAATTTATATAAAACTTAGACACTAACTTACAATTCTAATTTATTTATTACAATTAAACTTTTCAGTCCAATACTTTTTACTAAATCCCACTAATCGCCAATAAGTCGGCTATTTATACCAAGTCCAACTCTGCAACGAAAAGTCTCTAGATGCTCCCGAAAATTGCATCTCCAATTCAACGGCACGCATCGCCCGTTCTGACTGTTTCTCGAGCTTCAGCGACATTCCTAGAAGATTCCGTTGTTTCGAGCATAAGTCGGGTGGCAAGCTGAAGGTCGCTTGCTTTAGACAGAGAGGGCTTAGGCATTTTCATGACATTATTAATATATATTGGGTTATACTTCAGCTGTATTCCTAACAAAAACCTTATTTATTCCAAAGGAAGTTGCCCGGGTACATTTGACTAGTCATCTTGAATTCTGAATTCATTTTTCTGAATATTTCACGCAGTTTGCTTAACCGTAGGTGTAGGAGAAATCGGAGATGTGGAAAAAGCTGGTTCTATTAAAAATGTGCTCAAAATTTTAACTGAAAGTTCTCCTCCTTACATCTGGTAATGACTAGTAGTAGTGCCTAGTGAGAAATATAAATAAAAAGTTGCAGCTTCGAAAGACCAGTGTTCAACGTTACAATCTGTGGATGAAATGAAAATATTAAAAATAAAAGAACAACCTTCCGGTAACGATGTTTTCTTTTTCTGTAATTAGTTATGTCGAGTTGAAAGAATTTGCTAATAACCCACCTTTACAGCCCTTATAAATGTTAAAATGTTTACATAACACAGCTATTAATTGTAAATAAAGTCAGTCTTATACTTACATAAATTAAAATGTAATCGATTGACGACACTTAACGTAATACAACAGTGAATAAAAACAGTAGTTACAACACAATGTTTCTCCGGCAACCCTGTAATTTGTCGGGTGTAGTTCCTGTTAGATAATCGAAAATGGAATCCGGTACTGAACGAAAAAAAATTATGAAATTTTTATTTTCTAAACTACGATAAAAATTAAAATTCTAAAAAACACTCGTCTTAACAAGTAAAATTTAAAACCGATTAAAAAGATCGGAAAATTTTTTCTCACGAAATAAGGGAGATATGATCAAAATTAAATTTAAATAATTGCCACTGATTTTTCTGCCATCGCAAAACCCGGTGGATATTTTAAAACTTAGTAATACGTAGACCATCAGAGACGAAATTCTCAGTATATACACTGGAAAACATAACACTCAAAGTGCCAAGCATAGCTATTTTATTGAAATACATCGAATTAACGATCTCATAATTATCATTATTACGGACTATATAAATAATACAGGCTACATTAAATATTAGGTACATACTAAATTAAACCAATACAATGCTAAAATTAGCATTGGTAGCAAAATAATTTTAAGAATTTTTTTAAACAATATGCATAAAATTGAGCAAATGGTTTTGCAAAAAATCTTGGTTCCAAACAAGAAATATAATTTACTATTTAACCTTTAACTTGGCAAACAATAAAAACTGAAATTAAAAATATTTTTTTTGTCAATTTTATGTTATAAGACCATTAAGTGACGTTGTGACAAAAAAAAATATTTTTTTTTGTAAAAATGACTTGATTTGTAAATGTATACATAAGTACAGTACCCATAAGGTGGAACATAATACGTGTGTATTGAATTATACTGTGTCAAATTTAACCATGCCTTAAACTAACGTAAAATCCAAATAAAACGCAGGGAAATATTTAACTTTTATTACAAATTACAAATGGTGATTTTATATTAACATAAACGAAACAAAAAAATCTGTTAATTATTATTATTATTATTATTATTATTATTATTATTGTGAAAATTGTAAAAATAATTTCTTTTAGAAACTAAACAGAGAAGGACATCGCATTTTACACATAAAATGTGGGTTTGCGTGTCAGGGCAATTGCAGCATCTTCTTTTAGTTGTAAACTGGGGAAAATGTCCAACTCCATCAAAACGTATTTCATTTTCAAGTCGGGACTTAAAGACGGTTTTCAATTTCTTTGTAAGTGTACTATTTTCATATAATTTTGGCCGTACTTTTTTTGCCTTTTAAAATAAGGAGCTCAGCAATAGAAATACGTAATTTCTTCAGAGTGTCTGTTTTTTCTTCGGTATGCAATACCTTCATGTGTCATTTATACAGAAGCCAACTATTATTTACAAAAATGTCTAGCATCTGAGAGAAAATAGACATGTACCATCAATGTATTTTAAAAGAAGTTCTGTATAATAACACCAACATACCTGCCAAGTCAACACCACCCATGTGCTAGTTATAGTGTTTGATGACTTGGGGACATACAATCTCAGTTTTTTCATGCTCTTCATTTTTTTTTTATGAATCGTTTTATACTGGTTACCTGATGTGCATCTACATACGAACTACAAATGATGACAGCTTTATTATACCACTGAACTATGGCTACCCGTTTTTCATTATCAACCATTTGAGAATAGGAACCACGTCCAAGCCTTTTCAATTTTTTTTCAGTGTTGTGTACAACCTCCTTACTCTGTTAGATCGTACAGTGCCCAGCAAGAGTATTTTTAAAGAATCGCGCAAATAGGATATTAAATCTAAAATTGAAAACAAAATTGTAAAAATATAAAACTTTCAGTGCTGGCTTAGAAATAGTTTTACTGAGAGCTATCACTGTTTGTTCGCTGAAAGCGAAATATGCATATTTTCTTTTATGAAGATAGTAACTGTTACAAGCAAATTTTGGATGCTAAACCATACAAAAAGAACAGTTCCAAAAATGGAATGCTGAAATCATTTGATGAGAAACATTTGCAATAAAATTGCAGACGTGGACAGAAGATTCTGAGAAATAAAATAAAATCAAAGATATTAGAATTACGAACAGCGATAATGAAAGCTGTACAATATAGAAAAAATTAAGAAGGTATGGATCATAGTTAAAAAACGTCAAAATTTTAAATGTAGTGCACCATGTATTTGGACAGCATGATGGCTACGCTAAATTGAAGTAATTTTGTACTAAGGAAACTCCAGATGAAGCAAATATTATCCCGGCTATAAAGTGTAGTTCTTTATTTTATAAATTAATTGTCAGATTACAGGCAACTCATAGCAGTAGTTTTGTATACGATACAGATAATAATGTTGCTGAACAATTCAACAGCGTTATTTGTAAATTTATAGAAGACAAAAGAATAGCATGTTAAAAAGATATATTCTTCTATACACCAAGAATCTGGTGATTAGCTAACATTATAGCTTATTTTAATTATGTCGCTTATGAGTCATGATAAAATTATTATTTGAAAACTATTAGATTCCTTAAGCTTTTACCTAATATTAATAAAAAAAAAATATTTACGAATTTTTGCACAGTTTTCGTCATATTGGTGTATACAGTTTAAAAATCGGTAAAACACAGTTTTTTTGCTAACCGTCGGGTCGCTTCTATTACTTGTATTTATATTCGCGTATCCCAATTAACAAACTTTTTTAGTGTATTCTCAGTTGATATTATGTGTTTCGATGAAAAGAGACAGATTCTAGACACGGCGTGACCAGCAAATTTCGCATTTGCATTGATTAGGTGCTATGCGGCGCTCTTAAACAAGGTTGGGCGTCTATTAATCTATTGTAGAAATCCTGCAAATTTCTCCAGTAAGTGTTACTTGTCTTAGAGCATTATTCCAAACTTTTATTCAATTACATATCTATTTAGTGGATTGTTAATGCGTTAAATTGAGAAAATATAGTTTTAAAACTTAGGCGTATTTACTGAATATTAACTAACGCGACCGTGACGAAAGAGAAAAGAAAACACATACGCCGCAGTATGTCCCTTCTTGTAATAATATACGTTCACGTATAAATTAGAATCCGTTTTCATATGAGATAGATAAATATCTAAGAATGTACATACAGGTTAATCATAACAAAACTTTGTATTTCGATGTTAGCCATTTACGGAATAATTCCAACTATTGTATTCAGCGGTGATATATTTTTTCTGTGAATGAAGTCGGAGAGTATCCAGCTCTTTCATCGTCTACGAATGACTACTAATCATTCAAATCGTTTGTACATAGTCTTGAGAATTAGAGCAAACTCTCCGTAAACTAGATTTATCTTCATTTGTCCCGTTTTAAATTTTTCCAAGTTTGAAATAATATTTAATGTTGACTTATTGTTCAAAATCTATTTTCGTGAAAATAAGTATACAAAGAGAGTATAAAGACTAAACTAGTGAATCAATCAATTTCCAACTTGACACTTTTATGGAGAGGCTTGCTAGATTGTATTCGAAATTAGTCATTCTTTGATAAATATAAAGTTCTTGATACATTCCTGTTTAAAATGGCACTGCTTTTCTGTAATGTGAGACAAAATTTATTAATTTTTTTATCATTTCATCGGTTTGGACAATAAGTTTTCTTCTATTTATTTTTATTAATGCCTTACGATCCATTTTGTTTAATAGATATAGCAGTCCGTATTTCCCTTAGATTATACAAACCTAAGATGGAATATAAGACACTGCACCTAATCCCACTTTGAAATTATTCACACCCACCAATCACAGTTAAAGACATCACATGTCATGGCGTTGTTCATCCAAATTTAATGTGTCAACGTGAATTAATTTGGTATTTTAGTGACTTAAATTTTGGAAATTAACGTTGAAAATGCCAAAATGTGCTGTAAAAAGCGAAGTGTGACGGCGATTAAGGAAACTTACATTTATTTCGGTGGGTTATTTAATTTTTAAAGATTCTATCGACGGCCATATTTGTTTATTTGAATATAAACAGAACCGGACTTGGTCAATGACACATGTTATAAGTAGCAAATAAAGGTTATTTTTATAAACTGTTTACTATTTCTTATTTTATAAGGAATCCTATTTCAGGAAGTGGAAACAGTAACATACAATCAAATACAATAATATCAATTTCATTACCAATTTATTTATTTCAAACTCCACAACTGGTTTTAATAGTTTTTTCAAAACTATTTATTTAGTCAAAAAAGAGGTAAATAAAACAAGGGTGGTCCCTAAGATCTCACAAGAGTAATTTAATACGACCGGTTTCGAAGAGATCAGATCCTCATCATCAGGTATGGTCTAAAATAGATAGGTAAAAACGAATGAGCTCATAACTAATAAAGTGGATTTAAAAAATTATGAAAGTTGTCAAATATCAAGAACTCACCCGTATTACTCATCTATTTAAGACTAAGCTTAGAGATTATCACAGGGTCGGTGTAAAAAACAAGTATGCGAGTATTTTTTAAGAAATGCATAAAAACAGTAGTTGCAACAAAAGTTGATGTCAAAACACAAGTAGGTCTAAAACTATTAATTAAAATTATTAAAATATTTCACGAACGGACAGACATTAAGACAAAACAAATTTAAAACTTTTTTAAACCCTACAAGAACTAAAATAGATATAAATAGACGAATTGACAATTCTAATATTTAAGAAAAACAGTTTAGAGGTTGTCAGATTTAAATAACATCGGCTAATAGATGGCGAAATAAATGTTTCTTAATTAATAATATAGGTTTTAAAATGAATTATTTGAATTTGTATGTAATAATAAACAAAATGAAATAAATTAATTATTATTGTTACACGTAGAGTCTAGCATTAGCGTCGGAAAATAATTTTTAGATGTACTTAATGTTCAAATTAAGAAGTTGGTAACATATCAACGGAAAAAGGAAGGAAAGTGGTATTAAAGGAAAGAAAGAAAGAAAAAACGAAAAAAAAAAAAAGAGAAAACTATTGATTTGGTTAGTTGTTTTTTGAAGTAATGTGCTGAAAAATGAAAATGGAAATGGAGACAGAGTAAAAATAGGGAATAGATAAGATAAGTATAACTAATAATTAAAGTCAATAAAATTTCATAGTGAGATTTTTAAGTAAAAGGGGGTTAATTTAAGGGAAAAGGTAGATTTTTAAAAAAGAACTGAGAACGTGGGTGTGGATTCGGAAAAGACTTGTGAGTTTAGTGATAATGCATTGGTACTTTTTCTTAATCTAAATATTTCTAGGTTCTCTAAATTATTCAATATCAAATTGTTGTGGCAAATGTGGAGTACCCCAAAGCCATCCCCTGAGTCAAAATCAACTTTAATATTTATTTAGTATTTCTCTATAATAATATGCGATTGATCCATTTAATTTGTTTTGTTTAATTTTCTTTAATATAAATACTTTCTTTATACAAGGTGACCTAACGAAAACTTGATGGGGGTATTACTATCATGGATGTTAAAAAATGGAGAGATTGATTTTAGTTTGAAGGACATATTAACTGTTGCATAAAGTAGAACATTATGCAACTGATTACGAAAAATCGAAAAATCGAAAAATCGAAAAATCGAAAAATCGAAAAATCGAAAAATCGAAAAATCGAAAAATCGAAAAATTGAAAAATCGAAAAATCGAAAAATCGAAAAATCGAAAAATCGAAAAATCGAAAAATCGAAAAATCGAAAAATCGAAAAATCGAAAAATCGAAAAATCGAAAAATCGAAAAATCGAAAAATCGAAAAATCGAAAAATCGAAAAATCAAAAAATCGAAAAATCGAAAAATCGAAAAATCGAAAAATCGAAAAATCGAAAAATCGAAAAATCGAAAAATCGAAAATCGAAAAATCGAAAAATCGAAAAATCGGAAAATCGAAAAATCGAAAAATCGAAAAATCGAAAAACCGAAAAATCGAAAAATCGAAAAATCGAAAAATCGAAAAATCGAAAAATCGAAAAATCGAAAAATCGAAAAATCGAAAAATCGAAAAATCGAAAAATCGAAAAATCGAAAAATCGAAAAAAAATCGAAAAATCGAAAAATCGAAAAATCGAAAAATCGAAAAATCGAAAAATCGAAAAATCGAAAAATCGAAAAATCGAAAAATCGAAAAATCGAAAAATCGAAAAATCGAAAAATCGAAAAATCGAAAAATCGAAAAATCGAAAAATCGAAAAATCGAAAAATCGAAAAATCGAAAAATCGAAAAATCGAAAAATCGAAAAATCGAAAAATCGAAAAATCGAAAAATCGAAAAAATCGAAAAATCGAAAAATCGAAAAATCGAAAAATCGAAAAATCGAAAATCGAAAATCGAAAAATCGAAAAATCGAAAAATCGAAAAATCGAAAAATCGAAAAATCGAAAAATCGAAAAATCGAAAAATCGAAAAATCGAAAAATCGAAAAAATCGAAAAATCGAAAAAATCGAAAATCGAAAAATCGAAAAATCGAAAAATCGAAAAATCGAAAAATCGAAAAATCGAAAAATCGAAAAAATCGAAAAATCGAAAAATCGAAAAATCGAAAAATCGAAAAAATCGAAAAATCGAAAAATCGAAAAATCGAAAAATCGAAAAATCGAAAAATCGAAAAATCGAAAAATCGAAAAATCGAAAAATCGAAAAATCGAAAAATCGAAAAATCGAAAAATCGAAAAATCGAAAAATCGAAAAATCGAAAAATCGAAAAATCGAAAAATCGAAAATCGAAAAATCGAAAAATCGAAAAATCGAAAATCGAAAAATCGAAAAATCGAAAAATCGAAAAATCGAAAAATCGAAAAATCGAAAAATCGAAAAAATCGAAAAATCGAAAAATCGAAAAATCGAAAAATCGAAAAATCGAAAAATCGAAAATCGAAAAATCGAAAAATCGAAAAATCGAAAAATCGAAAAATCGAAAAATCGAAAAATCGAAAAATCGAAAATCGAAAAATCGAAAAATAGAAAAAATCGAAAAATCGAAAAATCGAAAAATCGAAAAATCGAAAAATCGAAAAATCGAAAAATCGAAAAAATCGAAAAATCGAAAAACCGAAAAATCAAAAAATCAAAAAATCGAAAAATCGAAAAATCGAAAAATCGAAAAATCGAAAAATCGAAAAATCGAAAAATCGAAAAATCGAAAAATCGAAAAATCGAAAAATCGAAAAAATCGAAAAATCGAAAAATCGAAAAATCGAAAAATCGAAAAATCGAAAAATCGAAAAATCGAAAAATCGAAAAATCGAAAAATCGAAAAATCGAAAAATCGAAAAATCGAAAAATCGAAAAATCGAAAAATCGAAAAATCGAAAAATCGAAAAATCGAAAAATCGAAAAATCGAAAAATCGAAAAATCGAAAAATCGAAAAGACGAAAAATCGAAAAATCGAAAATTCGAAAAATCGAAAAATCGAAAAATCGAAAAATCAAAAAATCGAAAAATCGAAAAATCGAAAAATCGAAAAATCGAAAAATCGAAAAATCGAAAAATCGAAAAATCGAAAAATCGAAAAATCGAAAAATCGAAAAATCGAAAAATCGAAAAATCGAAAAATCGAAAATCGAAAAATCGAAAAATCGAAAAATCGAAAAATCGAAAAATCGAAAAATCGAAAAATCGAAAAATCGAAAAATCGAAAATCGAAAAATCGAAAAATCGAAAAATCGAAAAATCGAAAAATCGAAAAATCGAAAAATCGAAAAATCGAAAAATCGAAAAATCGAAAAATCGAAAAATCGAAAAATCGAAAAATCGAAAAATCGAAAAATCGAAAAATCGAAAAATCGAAAAATCGAAAAATCGAAAAATCGAAAAATCGAAAAATCGAAAAATCGAAAAATCGAAAAGACGAAAAATCGAAAAATCGAAAAATCGAAAAATCGAAAAATCGAAAAATCGAAAAATCAAAAAATCGAAAAATCGAAAAATCGAAAAATCGAAAAATCGAAAAATCGAAAAATCGAAAAATCGAAAAATCGAAAAATCGAAAAATCGAAAAATCGAAAAATCGAAAAATCGAAAAATCGAAAAATCGAAAAATCGAAAAATCGAAAAATCGAAAAATCGAAAAATCGAAAAATCGAAAAATCGAAAAATCGAAAAATCGAAAAATCGAAAAATCGAAAAATCGAAAAATCGAAAAATCGAAAAATCGAAAAACCGAAAAATCGAAAAATCGAAAAATCGAAAAATCGAAAAATCGAAAAATCGAAAAATCGAAAAATCGAAAAAATCGAAAAATCGAAAAATCGAAAAATCGAAAAATCGAAAAATCGAAAAATCGAAAAATCGAAAAATCGAAAAATCGAAAAATCGAAAAATCGAAAAATCGAAAAAATCGAAAAATCGAAAAATCGAAAAATCGAAAAATCGAAAAATCGAAAAATCGAAAAATCGAAAAATCGAAAAATCGAAAAATCGAAAAATCGAAAAATCGAAAAATCGAAAAATCGAAAAATCGAAAAATCGAAAAATCGAAAAATAGAAAAATCGAAAAATCGAAAAATCGAAAAATCGAAAAATCGAAAAATCGAAAAATCGAAAAATCGAAAAATCGAAAAATCAAAAAATCGAAAAATCGAAAAACCGAAAAATCAAAAAATCAAAAATCGAAAAATCGAAAAATCGAAAAA
Organism: Psylliodes chrysocephalus; assembly: GCA_927349885.1. Classification (NCBI taxonomy): domain Eukaryota; kingdom Metazoa; phylum Arthropoda; class Insecta; order Coleoptera; family Chrysomelidae; genus Psylliodes; species Psylliodes chrysocephalus. Next base: position 36,857,337 of record OV651813.1, read on the forward strand.
TCGAAAAATCGAAAAATCGAAAAATCGAAAAATCGAAAAATCGAAAAATCGAAAAATCGAAAAATCGAAAAATCGAAAAATCAAAAAATCGAAAAATCGAAAAATCGAAAAATCGAAAAATCGAAAAATCGAAAAATCGAAAAATCGAAAAATCGAAAAATCGAAAAATCGAAAAATCGAAAAATCGAAAAATCGAAAAATCGAAAAATCGAAAAATCGAAAATCGAAAATCGAAAAATCGAAAAATCGAAAAAATCGAAAAATCGAAAAATCGAAAAATCGAAAAATCGAAAAATCGAAAAATCGAAAAATCGAAAAATCGAAAATCGAAAAATCGAAAAATCGAAAAATCGAAAAATCGAAAAATCGAAAAATCGAAAAATCGAAAAATCGAAAAATCGAAAAATCGAAAAATCGAAAAATCGAAAAATCGAAAAATCGAAAAATCGAAAAATCGAAAAATCGAAAAATCGAAAAATCGAAAAATCGAAAAATCGAAAAATCGAAAAATCGAAAAATCGAAAAATCGAAAAATCGAAAAATCGAAAAATCGAAAAATCGAAAAATCGAAAAATCGAAAAATCGAAAAATCGAAAAATCGAAAAATCGAAAAATCGAAAAATCGAAAAATCGAAAAATCGAAAAATCGAAAAATCGAAAAATCGAAAAATCGAAAAATCGAAAAATCGAAAAATCGAAAAATCGAAAAATCGAAAAATCGAAAAATCGAAAAATCGAAAAATCGAAAAATCGAAAAATCGAAAAATCGAAAAATCGAAAAATCGAAAAATCGAAAAATCGAAAAATCGAAAAATCGAAAAATCGAAAAATCGAAAAATCGAAAAATCGAAAAATCGAAAAATCGAAAAATCGAAAAATCGAAAAATCGAAAAATCGAAAAATCGAAAAATCGAAAAATCGAAAAATCGAAAAATCGAAAAATCGAAAAATCGAAAAATCGAAAAATCGAAAAATCGAAAAATCGAAAAATCGAAAAATCGAAAAATCGAAAAATCGAAAAATCGAAAAATCGAAAAATCGAAAAATCGAAAAATCGAAAAATCGAAAAATCGAAAAATCGAAAAATCGAAAAATCGAAAAATCGAAAAATCGAAAAATCGAAAAATCGAAAAATCGAAAAATCGAAAAATCGAAAAATCGAAAAATCGAAAAATCGAAAAATCGAAAAATCGAAAAATCGAAAAATCGAAAAATCGAAAAATCGAAAAATCGAAAAATCGAAAAATCGAAAAATCGAAAAATCGAAAAATCGAAAAATCGAAAAATCGAAAAATCGAAAAATCGTAAAATCGAAAAATCGAAAAATCGAAAAATCGAAAAAGCGAAAAATCGAAAAATCGAAAAATCGAAAAATCGAAAAATCGAAAAATCGAAAAATCGAAAAATCGAAAAATCAAAAAATGTATCCACGAGAAATACTATATACATTACAATATGAATTCGGAACGTTTATATTTATGTTAGTTATCACGAGTCACTTTTTCTTGTCATTTGTCATGTTTGTGGTGGTGGCTTAGTTGTTTATCTGAGGGTGGTGGTCGTGTTTTAACTTGGAGAATTTATTTTATGAAATATTATTTATACATTTAAGTAGATTTGGTAAGATTCCTCTATAAAATAAAACAAGTAGTTAAATCTCTTTTTTATTCAATATGTTGTGAAAAAGTAAGATCATTTTATATAAAAATATAATTTTTGCTCTTCTAATAAATTATCATATATATTTATGTTACGTTAGAGCATAAATAAAAATATATTCAAGCCACATGTGATTACAATAAAATATTTTTTATCACCTTTGCATAAATAATAAACTAACAAAATAAAAATATTTACACATTTATACAAAAAAAAGTTAAAACGTTAAAACTATTTATGTTTAATAAGGGAGATCACAGTTTTATATATAACGACATTTTGCAAATAAAAACAAATCTTGTTCCTATTAAAAACATGTTGACTATAAAACATATTTTTTCTTAGTGTATTAATCTGTTTCTGCTTAGTAATTATAAAATCGATAATTTCAATTTATCTCAAAATTATCTTTTTGTTCATTAGATTTTTTGCTGGCATAAATCTCTGAATCCTGAATATGTTGAGTGTCTGTTCTGTCTAATGCGGGAGTTCCAATTGAAATTAATGTTGTTGCAAATGGGAGGCAAAGAGCTAACCCCTAAATCTGAAAGGGACTGGTATATCGGATCAATAACCCTTTAGCAGACAGCGACGGAAGGTGGCTTTTGTACGGTTCGCTAGAGAGTATTCCGTACTTTAAACTCCCGGCTATCACTCCCACGGTTGTATTTGTTATGCGTTTTCGCTTTTTGCCTAAAAGCTAATATAAGCTTTATAATGTAAATAATTACGCAATTTAAAGTACTAATGAATATACACAGTAACAGCTACGCTGAATAATAATTGGAAAAGCATATTTGTTGTGTCAGTATATTACATTAATTATGAGTAAGCCTTTTGTAAAATAAATAAGTGGTAGTCTTATATCAAAGAGACCATGCATAGATGTAATATTGCCCATAGAGTATGTTGACAATTGAATCAGGATTTCTGCGACGTCAGCCAAGTGGTTACGAAATACGGGACATTTTTGTATTATTCCCGTTTCTATTTTAGTCCAGTCACCATCGAATGGCTTTTTTAAATTAATTTTTGGGTGTCAATAAGAATTTAAGAACGTTTAAGTTGTTCTATTTCACATTCAAAATGTCACCTTATGTCATGAAAAAATATAACGAGCAAATAAGAGAAATCATGATTGGAGTTGGTTCTTTAACTTAAATGTTTTGGGTATGTACTTTAACCACTTCCACAGAATGACGTTTTAACCTTAATGGAACTATGAAGACTAGAGAAGAGGAAACGAATCGACAGTGGATACATTTCAAATTTCCGTCTTTCTTTTTATAGAGTTTGTCAAATTGACTGTAGTCTGCAGGTCGAACGTTAGATACGTTAGTTTTCTATGTAAGTCAGTTTGAAATAAAGCGTTTAAAAAAAAATGTGAAAATAATCAGAATGATGTAAAAAAGGTACCTGACTATAATATCATACAGGATAAAACAAAGATAATTGAAGATCAGGAAATTATAATTAAGTTATTAAATGAAAAAATCGCCAACCTAGAAAAAAACCAGGTAAATACTACTACATATGTATTACAAAAAAAGAAAATGTGAAAAGTGTAGAAAACTATCCTTAGACCAGTCGTCCGATGAAACTATAAAAGAATTAAACTCAAAAATTAATCCCGTCGATCTAAAATTAGGAGTATCAAACGTTAAAAAAATAAATAAAGGTGCAGTTATAATAAAATGTCAATCAAAAAGTGAAACTGTAAAATTAAAAAATGAAATTGAGAATAAATTACTTAAAACTATGAAATAGAAATTACAAAAATTAAGCTACCTAGAATAACAATAGTAAATTTTACACAAAATATGTCAAACTTGAAAATTGAAAATTCAATAAAAGAACAAAACAATATAGAAGGAGATATCAAAGTCACATATATCAAAAGGAAAACTAGACACAACACTAAAAGAATTTTCTGTGAATGTTTACCTATAGCATTTCATCAAATCATGAATAAAAAAAAATCTATATTGGATGGGAAAGGAATAGCGTTTTTGAAGATCTAACTATACCCAAGTGTTACAACTGTCAAGGATATTTTCATAAGAAAGAAAACTGCATCCATAAAATTGTATGTCCAAATTGTTCTGAAGAGCACCAAAAAAGTGATTGTTCAAATAATATATTATCATGTATAAATTGTGTTATGTCGAATCTGAAATATAAAATAAAATATGATACCAGTCATGGATGTGATAGTAGGCAGTGTCCTTGTCTGAACTATCATGTTCAGCGACTTAGAGAAAAAACAGATTATGCGATTGTATATATGTTTTCTTAAGTGAACTTTTCTAAACAATTTATTTCCTTCCTATATCTTAACTGTTTAAATTTTGCATATAGATATTAGAAGTGTATACAAAAATTTTGATGAATTCTTAATATTTTTAACAACTTGCAACCTGAATGAAATTTTAAGGTGAAGGGGGAGAAAAAGTCCTTTATATCTCACAAGGAAAGTCAATGTTTAATTATTTAACAAAACATTGAGTGCGACCGGTTTCGAAGTGTCATCACTTCATCTTCAGGCTCGCCTAGTAGAAAGGAGAATATGTGGTGTAAGGTGTGTTAACACTTAGAGCAAACGATATATAAAATAGTAAAAAAGAGAAAACTCACCATACTCACCTGTTGTATTTTGGTTTTTCACATTTTGCCAACCACCTACTGGACTCAAATCACGACTTCGATTCAACTGAAGGTTTCGAAATCCTACATAGTTCCTACCATAGATTTACTCTTAATAGCTTCGAAAGCCTCGAGATATTGAGAAATTTAAAATTAAATCCTGTTGGTTGCTTAAATGCCCAGATAATGTCAGAAACTCCTCCTGTTTTCTCAACACTAATCCAAATTTATCGTTCTAACTTCCTTTTTAACCTCCCCCTTTATTTCTATTCACATATTTTCTTGCAAGGGGTACATTTCAGTAAGTAATTCTTTTCCCATAAGAAACCAACGAGCACGTTTAAAGATTAGGTTAGATTGTGCGATTTCACATCCGTCATTTTCTTCTTTTCTTCTTTTATTCTTCAGTTGCTTCACAACAGTTAACCCAGTCATTTCTTCTTCTTCCTACAACATCACATACACTTGGTGATTGGTTCATGGCCCAAATCTTATATAATAAATAATAAATATTTCTTCACTCATGGTTTACAGCTTATTACCTATACCCTGTCATGGGTTTGCCCAAGAATTTTTTGTTAATACTTGCCACCACCTGTAGAGGCCTTAACTTGACAGGTCTCCTTTCAAAAATGTTAGTTTTTTGAAAAAAACAAGGTTGTTTAAAATAAGCCTTATCTTTTAATCTGTTTAATGTATGTGATTTGTTTTGTAAGGTCTTGAATATTTAAAATTTTACTATTTCAAATGACTAATATTTGTTTTTTAAAATATTTTTAACTTTTTATTACTTGTAAACTTTGTTCATTTTACAATTTATTTCACCCCACATTGGATGAAACTTGTTTTGTAGTATTCCCTAGTGGATGGAGAGTATGGTGAGTTTTCTCTTTTTTACTATTTTATATATCGTTTGCTCTAAGTGTTAACACACCTTACACCACATATTCTCCTTTCCAATAGGCGAGCCTGAAGATGAAGTGACACTTTGAAACCGGTCGCACTCAATGTTTTGTTAAATAATTAAACATTGACTTTCCTTGTGAGATATAAAGGACTTTTTCTCCCCCTTCACCTTAAAATTACCTCAACTCACACATGGCTACCCCCCTTGTCAATGAATGAAATTAGCGTAATAATATTTCAGTTAGGGCTCTAAGGATAACAATGCTAATGGAAAATCACTGTATGATTATATAATTACCAAAAAACTTTGGTAATACACCAATATTTTTAAACTCTCGATGTTAAACACATAATAGATATCACTTTATCCACGTCTGGTATCTATTAACAAATTCTAAACTGGCAAGTAACTGATGATATTTTGATGTTAGACCACCGCTGGTTAACATTCAAAATAAACTTAACATTGCCGGCCTCCACGTTATCTTGAAATCCTAGAAAGGACAGGACAACCTATGCTTACCTTCTTTAAGAGGCTCCGATAAAGGTGGAGGCCGAAATACCAAAAAATAATATTTTGGAAAAGTACTCGAACCCTATCCAAATTACAATAAACAATGCCTATAAGAAATACTGCTCCTGAGGCTAGTACAACACAATTAGATGACTACCGCACGAATTATATCACCTCAGGAAGATGGCTGGGAAATTTTTTAATAAAGCAAAAACCACAAAACTCAAAGCGGAATGGAATACTCACAAATCTCATCTCAGAGAATACAAAAAAATCGTTGTACCAAACCAGAGAGATGCATGTAGATCATACTGCGAAGAAATCGAATACTTCTCGCAGGCAGCGAGGCTTTTAAAAGGTTCTCTCAAGAGATCCGCACTCCATTATTATTGCGCTTATCGAAGAGGATAGCATGAAAACTGTAAATCTCGAAGATAGCATCAAACTTCTGCTGTCAACACACTTCCCTGAATCGGTCATCACAGGCGTAGCCGACTGGACAGAGGAAGAATACAAGACATCTGCCTACGATTGGCAAATTGCCAAACACTTTGTAGACGATGACAAAAATTAGATTAGTAATATCTAGCTTCTCTCCATTTAAATCGCCAGGACCACGGTGGCCGTTTCCCCTGTAAATAGTTGGTAACAAGTTTGTTTGACCTCGTTAAGCGCGTTATGATGAACTATAATTCGGTACCGTCGATAAAGTAGAAAACTACTAAGTAAAGCGATTTAAAAAATGGCGGACTTCAAAATTTATGAAATTTGAAGCAATTTCAAGCAACATTATTCTATTTTACAGCTTTTACTTACAATAATTGAAACAATAAGTAAAATGAATGTTTATTGTAAGTAATTGCTGAAAAACGGAAAATGTCACTTGTTTTAAATGAAAAATAAAAACATTTGTAATAAGTCTATTTAATTTAGAATAGGTAACTATGCCATTACATTATATTAAACATCATAATATTCACAATAAACACACACAAAATATAGCAGAATAAAAATGTAAGATAACAATGTGATAATTATTTTACTATTAACAAAAACTGGGTACAAATTTAAAAAAATTATAATTCCAAAAAAATTAAAACGAACACAAAACAGTCAAATCTATAGATACAATTATTGTTTTAAAAATCCCTAGTATTGACTTATTATTACACAAAATATAGGTAATATTTCACAGAAAACAAAATAATTAATATTTACAATTAATTTAATAAAAAAAAGTTATACCTACATTTTGATCTTAATTTTACTTACTAAAAACCACATCCCCAACTAGCCATTCATAAAAGTGTATTTGTTGTGAAGTTCTCATCATCATCTACTCTATAGTCCAGGAGACAGCGACGATTTTCGGTATTTATTTTCCCAGTCAGCAAGCACGGATAGAGAATTGTAGAATTAGCAATTCTAAGCAAAATTCATATATATTTAGAGGGGGGATCCGATGGGCTGAGGCCGAAAATGCGTCAAAACATACGAGAACACGACCCTTTTTTTCCATTGATAAAAATAGTTTTAGTAGTAAGAGATGTACTGAAGTTAAGTAAAAAAATAGTCTGATTAATCTGTGAGTATGGATAATATATTTGGCAAGTGCATAAAATACACTTTCAAACGAGTTATGTACACAATTATTTCTACGACCACAATTATTTAAAGAATGTTCCAGGTGTTTTGTATATTAAAGTGTACGCATAGGACACATAAATAAAATTATATATGACAATGTTTCACCTAACCAGTTGGTTTATTTATAGAAATTAAACATAATAATTGAACATATTACAGAAGAAAATAGGGAAATAAATTACATTTCCTTTTACACTTTTATATAATAATTGTTTTATTTAGAATTCACGAAACACTTATTACTCTACATTAGGTATAATTATTGTTTCGTTATGTCAAATCATTTATACTAGAGGTGTGAGGAAAATACAGTGAACTGTGGAACGCCAATATCGTTGGATACGCGTGGTAGAAATGGTCCTATAATACTGCTAAAACAGCTAAATTTTCATGGAAACACTGTACTTTTGACATTTGCGATACTCCGACGCATATGCATAATTGATGTAATCTCATAATTTTACAGTAATATTTTTTGCAATTTTAGTGTGATTTTTAGGTTATTATGGTTATTCATTTTATTTGGTTCTGATCTTTTGCGCTTTTAGAGTATTTGTCTTTCATAGTTATAGTGTTTAATTTGAATTTTAATATTGTGGTCTATTTATATTTGATTGCTGCTTTTCGTCTAGTGCTTTATTCTTTTTGTGTTAAAATAAGCTTTATAACCATTAAGTACATGCTTCTAGTTGATATTTACCTAATCGTCATCGGGTGCTTGCAACAATGGGAAAAAGTGTATGGTTTTTTTGGTGTAAAGTTAGACGCTTTCATTTTTCAGGTAAGTTATTTTTAGTTATTTTTTACTTAAAAGGATAGCAATACGTCCTGGTTCGAAGTATGACTGTTGAGTTTTAGCTATCTGAGCCAAATTAACGGCTAAGTGTCCTCTTTTGGGGCACCCAGAACCGAAAACTATATAGTTACATAATATGTTTTTTTAAATTATTTTTCAATAGGTATGCAGCTTGGATGAGGGCTTTAGGAAGAGAACCTAAGACTGAAAAAATGACTGCTATATATGCCGTTTTTAGAGCACATTTCATAGAAAGGAAGCAGGAACTAGGAAAGGTTTAAAAAACATGCTGTACCAGCTATTACTTTAAGACCTCGTCTCTTTAAGTTATTATTACTTCATTCTAATGCATATATTAAATTGGTTTTTAACTTATGCATTTATGATTAAAAGATGTAGGTATTTTAGTTATGTTATAATAGAAATATATGATACATTGTACTGACTGACCTACTGGCCACTGGTAATTCCACTTTTACTCCCTTTTTTCATAAATTGTCAAATTATTTAAAAACAAATACATACCTATTTATTTTCTGTAAATTACATTAAAAATGTAAAAAACGTATTTCTCATCTATTAAATTGTTATTAACGATAAAGAATACTTTTAATTTATTAAACCAAAAATAAAACCTGACTCGATAACTTAAATCAGTGAAAATAAGTTGCTTAAAATGGGGTCGTTTTTATGTAAAATTTTACTGTTAATACTTTACTAATAAAACTACAGTTAATTTATCTTATATATATATATATACACAACGGAAGAGTTAATTGGATTTTCTTCTTGTTGAGTTTCAAAAATAGTAATTTAACATGATTTAAAAACAAATACATGAAAAGGGCAAAATAGACCTGCAATCTCACTTGTATCGATGTGACGTAATGCGCGAATTCAATCTGGCTTACTTTTGTTAATAGATTGGCATTCCATTTTAAATACACAGTTCACTGGGAAAAGATTATTTAAATATACACGGACCGGGAAAACAAGTACTTAAAAAATTCACTAGCTCCTGGACTAGTACTGTATCGAAGGAATTTTATGAATTAAACAAAATACGACCCTAATACAATTATGGTCTACAATAGTTCCGCTGTTGTCAGACGTTATTTTTTTTTTGGACAATTTAAAGACCTAACAGTATTGCAAGCAAACGAAATTACATTACTATAGTTAAAAACATCGCAAACTTGGCATCAATATTTTAATTTTATCCAAATATTGTATTTCCGTCGAGGATCATCCGGGTTGACTTCAGAAATTGTGTAATCTGTCTTGGTTATATATATCTATAGTTAAAAGCACGTAAACTTGGCATCAATGTTCAATCAGATTATTGAGTTTCTACGGCGGACACCAACGTTCATTCTTCAAAAATTTTGTAAATAATCCTATCTGTCTTGGTTATATATCTATGCTAAAAACCACTAAACTATTTAAACGAGATTTTCTAACGTCAAAAAGATGTCAACGGTTTGTCAGTGTATTTGGAACTTTCTATTTGGGTCTTTTGTATTTATTTTATTTGAATTTTATTAAAAAAACGGTAATAAAATACCAGCTTTTCCTGGAAGGTGACACATATTCTAGCCAAAATTACGAGAGGAATGAATATTTTTATGCGATGGGCAATTTTGTAATTTTTAAGAAGTTTTTTTATGTTCTAACGTTACAACATAATTCTGTAGTTAGATGGCAAATCCAGATATGTTGAAAAAGTTAAAAATAAGTAAGCAATACATATATTATTTATGTAATATTGTCCACTTTTAAATACTAAAAATATGTCATTTAGTTTTGAACATGCACAGTGTAGGTACAGTATTCAGAGATATATCGTTTTGCATGGAAAAGCTTAAAATACAGCAATTTTTATGTATTATATTAATTGCCCAAAAATGTTATTGGTTTTGCCATCTAACCATAGATTTATTTTTTAAATTCATTTGCCATTCTTTTTTACCATGCGTAAAATTTGATATACGATGTGTTTACGGTTTTGGTGTATTTCAAAAATAGGGCTTCTATCTTCAAACGGCCTCTTATCCTTTGACATACATTTCTCCTACTCAAAACTGAAGTTTTCTTCTTCTCTTTTTTGTGAAATTTATAAAAATCCAGTGTTGTCAGATCACTAAACTCGATTATCTAATCCTTAGCCGGTGCATAGAAAATAACCACTAGTCATCTAAACGAGATTTGCAAATCTGGATCATATTTTAAAACGGTGCATACGGCCGTAAGCCAATTAATTTTCCCTGATAAATTTAATTTTAATATAATAAAATATGTAAAATTAAAAGATTGTTTTATGTCCGATTTACAAACATTTTAAATTGTCGAGAATTTTTTTTCTGACTCTTTTATCCATTAATGTTCTCCAGCTCTATTGAGTTATCTAAACCAGGGGCGGCTCGTGACCAAAATTTTGGGGGTTCACAGTAGCAGAATAAAGATCCCTGTACAGATATAGGTAAAAAAATGTCAGTGTTTTAAAAAGGTATATTATAAACTTTCTAAAACATTGAAAGTTTTTTCAGACATCTGTACTCATACCTATATTCGGTCACTGTGAACCACCCAACGAGCCGCCACTGGTCTAAACATATACGAAGACCAGTTGTTTTGAAGTTTTATTGATTAATCAACTCTGGCACTGTACCACTCTTGTATCTTTTTACCCATCTATCCATCTATTTCAGCCCAGCTTAGTTGCAATGCCCATTGCAAAAGTCTCCATGCCCAGGGATATCTAAAACAAAATAATAAAGGTGCAGTGTATCTTAAAATTAATAATTAACATATGTTTATATTGTTTTTTAAATGCTTAGAAATATCTTTAGTTTTTTATAATAAAAGATACACAAATTTTCAACAATTTCGAAAAACAGACATCTGATTTATGCTCTTGGTAAGCGAACCGTGGAAAATTAACATGTTCGTAAAATATAAAATTAATTTGGGTAGTATTTGATAAAAATATTTATAAATAGTACCTAAAAAATTGAACAATTTCTTTTTGAGCATAATTTAAATGCTTTTTTATCATATTCTCTTAAAGGTGTAAACCTATGATGAGGTTTTACAGTACCTGCTCGTAAATTGCCTATACACACTTCCCATTTCTTACACGCGGTTTCTCTATTAAAGGTTTCTCGACACATTCAATTTTATCATTAAAAAATTCTAGCTTTCTTTTAGCTGAAGTTATATTTGAAAAAGATAGTTTAATCAAAACATCACTAATTACATTTATGTTTGCAAGTAAATTTGATGAAGGGATTATAAGTTAATTGACATCCTTAGAACCTCAGTATATTGTTGCAGCTATAAATTACTTAAATCTAAAATAATTAATTAAATTTTACTCTAAAAACATATCTGTCATTTTTTAGTGCAACATAACCTAATTTATTATCAAAGCCAAATTTACACCACCTCTTAATATTTAAATTTAGCTTTAACTTTATATATTTATAATAATTATCCCCGTATTTGATCATATATTGTATTAAAGTGATATTTAAGAGATTGCGTTAGTAAAGTTATTGATTTCTTTAATATTTATTCATTTTTTAATTATTATATAGGTGTAAAAACGGCTTTATATTTACTGATCGCAGCGCGTGAAGCGCGATATGATAAACTACAAACAAGGAAACAATTCCCGCCTATTATTCAAACCTTTTGTTTTAGTTTTTCTATGGCCAGGACCTGACGTATTTATTCAGCCCTACTTCAGTGAGGTCTGGAAAAACTCACACCTCACCTGGTAGGTATATTCAGATTATCGTTGACTCTGATCTATAACCGCCTAAAATGGAGGGTGGTAATAGAAACCTTTATACCCAAACCTGAAAGGATGGGTTACAGTGTCCCAAAAACATACCGACCAATTAGTCTGACATAGTTTTCCATAAAAGTCGATGCAAAAGGTACATAAGGGATGTGGTGATTACAACAACACCACTGCACCGAAATCATGCATACACCCCAGGTAGATCTACTGATTCAACCCTTCACCTAGATGCTGGCCGGTTAGAGAGATCACTGGATCACTGGACCATAAAGAGTCCGCCTTGGGTGTTTTCATAGACACAGTATATTGACAAACCGAAACTTTTTTTATTACCATCTGACTACTACTATTATTGTAACTTTAAATTTTCCTTTAATTCACGCATCAAAATATTTTTCATTGGCTCTACATTTATTTCACCGCTTTCTCAGGTTGCTTCTCTCAAGTATAAATTTCAATCATTTTAATTAAATTTAAATAAAAAAATTGCATAAACATTACTTTGACGTTTGGCGAGATTGTGACAGTAATTAAAATTCATCTCTTCACCACTAAAATTTCCAATTTGTCGAATAAAGCTGACATCTTGTGCAAAAGACAAAGCCGAACTTTTTAGTAAACTGAGATTGTAAAATCTCTTATTACTTCATTTAATAAGTAAAACGGAGTTCGCTTTATAGGTAACAAATTCATCGGCTCCACTCAATAATTCATTTTGTCAAGGATACAGTTTCCTATTCATTAATGTTTGATATTTAATAGGTATCGTAAATTAGGACAACAATCTGTTAAGTGTTCGTTAATATGACGTGTAAGCATCGAGTAATCTTTGCGAAGACAAATCGTTTTTCCCGATATTATGATGATTTATAAGGAATTGGTATTTATGGGTTGTAGTTAGAAATGGAAATAATTTTCCCTACACGTAAATACATTTTAATTAAGAAGAAATGAAATGAAAGACTTATTTGAAGTGTGTAATAAATCTTTTCACTCACTTTTAATATTCATTTAATTTTCAAAACACCGAATTATGGCTGTTACTTAGAAATTGAAATAATTTTCCCTACACGTAAATACATTTAATTAAGTAGAAATGAAATAAAAGAATTATTTGAAGTGTATAATAAATCTTTTCAGTCACTTTTAATATTCATTTAATTGTCAAATACAGAATTTGCGTTCCGGAATTATTAAATTTACGAAATTTTGTGTCATATCATCCGTTATTTTAATTGATGTCGTTTTTTTGGGAAGACTTGCCTTCCCACCTACACGGTTTTTAACAATACGAATATGTGGTAACATCACTAAACTACAAATTAAATTTTCAACTAAAAATGATAGCCGATTTTCGAAATGGAACTCAAAATGCTTCTGGAAGCTGGTCATAATATGGTGGTTCAGTGTAGAGATCTTTAAATAATAATAGTGCATTTTCCAACCTGCTACTTTTACGACCTTGCTACCAGTGCTACATGTTTCATTGAAATTATATTTATAAAAAATTTAAAATAGCGACTCGTTTCTAAATTCAAAAATTCTGATATTGGATCAATTTACTTTTCGTTCTTGGTGTTAAGCGTGAAATTTTTTCCGATACTGCATTTATGACTACATTTCTCATTGCAGGGTTCTCTCACATTTCTCTCCAGAATTACATTTTCTTTTTCAGACTCGTAAGATTTGCCAGCATTCTTTTTTACCTTTTTACGTTCCAAGTATTTTCATCTCTTTTGCGATTGCGAAATCTTCTTCTCAAAGCGGTACCAACTTCGAATTCGGTATCAATAGGCAAGATCGTCCTTATTTCTTAGAACTACTTCATCGTGACTTGCTCTTCTATGCCTCGACCTTACATTTATAATTGTTAGCAGATCCAAGTTTGAATCATCCGAGTCAATATCTTTATGATTTTCGTTTTTTTTCTATATTGACTACACTGGTATTCATTAGGGCTGTTTCTTTGCCCTGTGGAATTTCTAAATCATGATTTTTCAGGTTCTCACCGAGTAAGATTCTTTGTCTATCACTCTCCAAACATTCCTGAACTAGAAAAAGTTGTAAATATCCGTCGCAGTTTTCTAATGTATTGGACGGCAGGATTTTTTGAAGGCCCTGAAAAAAAATACGATTTTTTATATCAGAAAAATTTTTGCCCCTCAAAAACAAAACGTGTGCTTATTGTACTTACCATATTAGAAGGTCCAGCATTTATATCTTTTGAGGGATCAACTACTGTCGCAGGTGACAGCTCAATATACCCGTGGGAGAAACCTTCATCAGAATTGTCTTCTACAAAAAGGACTTAAATCCACCTAGAAATAATTAAGGTTTACAATATTATTATTATCATCATCGGCGTAACTAGCAGTACATTGGATGTACATCTATTATTTGTACATCGATCATACTCTAAGGTGTTATTTTAATTTATTTTAATATTATTTTGAAATATTTTAAAATTGCCTAAAAAGAGCTAAACTAACTAATATTATTCATTTCACTTTCTAGTATACCCACTTAATAATTAGGAGTATACACCTGATTTACTTCTAGGCACATTGTATTACATTATTATTGACGTCGGCGTCAAATCAGGCTTATTGAGAATAGTAGGATAATATTATAGGCAAAATCTAGGTTAGGTTAAAAAATGTAAGCAACTTACCAATTTACCAGAAGATGGGCTTCTATTTAAACTTCGTACTAATTTCACTATTATGTCTTACCCGTTCACTCATTTTGCAAAAAAAAAACAATAACTTATTTAATTTGTTATAATTATATTAAAACCTAAACACAGCAACCTAATGACGAAAAGTCTTCTAAAGTAAGTCACCAAAAGACTAACAGCCGTATGCATAGTCTATCGCCAGCGACTCGCCAGAGATTCATTTCCGCGTATCGCCAGCGATTCGCTGGCGATCCGCCGACGAAAGCCCAAAAAGTTTTTATTTCCTTTTATAGGGATTATCAGTGGTATCTCTCGCATTTTATTCATGATTCATTTCTTAAAACTCAAAAATAATGAACGAATATCAAATTTTTCTTAAAATGTTGAACGAGCTGGCAGCTTATCAATAATACAATTAATCGAATTAAATTACGGGTTTTGAGCTTACATTAAATTGTAATTAGATAAAACAAAATGGATTCTATGTATTTTGAGGTGATCTTTTTGAAAAAAGGCAAAACAAAATGTAGCTGTTTTTCGAAAGTGCCGAAATTTTGGATTTTGTCAATTTTTCAATTTTGCGCAGGCGCATGTCGGAAATAAATCAATATTTTTTAAACGTAGTTTACGAAATTTGAAAGCTTAGGAAAAATGCTAATTTTCATGTCTCTTAAGAAATTTGGATCCGATGCACCGTTCTCGCGGTATGGACGATTGAAATTTGTTCAGTATTTTGAGAAGGTCGAAAAATTGAATTTGTTAAATGTTCAAACACTAAATTCTTTATAACTTTGGTAAAAATTAAGATATTTGAAGAAGCAAACATGTGTTTTGAACTTAATGGATGTAACTATTGATTCCCAGAAGGGGGCAAAAAAAATCCCAAAGTTGGGCATATGGCGGAAGGGCAAAGTGTACCGCGGGACTAATTTAATTGTTTGTCTATAACGCGCAAACTATTTAAATTTTTTTAATGCCACTTACAGAGCTTACTTTTGAATGTGAAATCTTATGTGTGTGTAAATTTCACCAAAATCGGACTAGAATTGGCCAAGATATCAAACAAACACATTTTTTTCCCTAAAAAAAAACTAAATTTCTTTCGAAAGTTTGAAGTGGCACAAAAATGCCAAAAATGCACCTACTGGCGCAAAACTTTTTTTTTTCGAATACTTTATTATGTCTAGAATACGATTACATTACGGAAGATTCTGCAAAAATATTTTATCTATTTTTTTGACCACTGTTCATTGAGTGACGACCAAAAAAGACGGTTTTTGAGAAAATTTGCTTA
Organism: Psylliodes chrysocephalus; assembly: GCA_927349885.1. Taxonomy (NCBI): domain Eukaryota; kingdom Metazoa; phylum Arthropoda; class Insecta; order Coleoptera; family Chrysomelidae; genus Psylliodes; species Psylliodes chrysocephalus. The sequence continues at coordinate 36,873,278 of OV651813.1, forward strand.
AAATTGACGATTTTCAGTTTTTTTGGTCTGAAAATTGGGCAAACCCAAATTTCATGTCTTCTGAATGTGTATACAAAGTTTAAAGTGTGTATGTTTCTTCTAAGTTGTAGAATTCTCCCGACAAAAGTCCCATTACACGCGCTCCACGGGATCCAAAACTCGTGTATACACTGCATTTCTGTAATTTGATTTTTTTTGCGATTTCCAGTTTTAAATTTCTTACATACCTAAATTTATTAGGCTTAAAATTTATTAAATTGTATTTTACTGACTTGTTATAAGACGTTTCTTGAGTTTTGTGCAAAATATAGAATTACCGCAAAATTAGCCGCACGTCGCATCAAGGATAGCCATGGTCTCGGCGTTCGCTATCCTACAAGTTTAAACGTCGAACGGTCATATTATTACAAATTGAATCGCTTGATAGTGTTCATCGGCATAGATTTTTAATAACCGTGTTAGTTTTTTCAAATATATTTTTTTGTTAGATGTATTCGGAAAACTCGGAGAAAATCATATGGGAAAAATTAAAAAAAAAACTACGCCTTCCGGTTTCCTGCGAATTCCCGAAAAATTATGGCAGATTTCGCCGAGGGACTTATTTTATTTGAGAGCAAACAAAAATATTCGCAACTTCCCTCATGGACACATATGTCTAACATTTATAATTTCGCCACAAAATCATGGCAAATTTCATGTTCATGGTTCTGATCAAAGAAACGAAAAAACAACTTTTTGGTAAAAGCACTTCTGGCGGCGAGAAATTCGCCATTAAAACTACCTGTGCAATGAATTTCCGAACTATTTTTGCCTCCTCTTTCAATTGGTGCATTTATTTTTACTATCGGAATGATACTTGCCCAGATAATTAGCATTTTTACCATGGAAAATTCCGGAAAACCCGGTTTTTCCTAAATTAAAAAAAATTGAACAACAGCTACATCTTTTTTTTTTTTTCGGAAAGATCACATCAAAATACATAAGTTCCACTTTGTTTCATCCAATTACAAATTAGTGTAAGCTCGAAGGGGCTTTTTTTCGTTATTTAATTGGACTAAATCGACTACAACATGAAATATGTTAGTCTTGTATTTAGGATATTAATAATGTTTGTTCAAAGCATATAAAAAAACTATCCTTGGATTTTGTGTTATGTTACTATTGCACATGCATGTCTGATATACAGGGTGTTTCAAAAATATTGGTAATAAATTATACCACATATTCTTGGGTCCAAAATAGGTCGATTAAACCGTACTTAGCTATATACAAAAGTGCACCCAAAAATAGTTACAGGGTGTATAAGATAAAAGTTTAAATACATTTTTTTAACGTTGCTCTTAAACCGTTTGGCATTTTTTAATGAAATTTTATATGACGTGTTAGAATACCATGACTAATAATACCGAGGAAGAGGCAATATTTTTCTCTTGATTTTTATAGGTTTTTAGAGGTGGTCATTGCTCTTTTATCCACTCAACTTTTTTGTAGTATAAAATTTAATTACAAATGAAACGACACTGGAATGCAACATCCATTTGAAAACTTTTTTGTCTCCTAGTAATTGTTTGTAAAAAGTTTAGTTTAGACGATACAGCCATTTGAAATGACAACTTAAAAATATTCAATGGACATTCTACGTATGAAAAATATCAAAATCAAGTTTATTTTTAAATTACAAACTAATGTCATCAAAATAAAAAAAAATTAATTTAATAGGTGTTCAAACTAGGGTGGGTGGCTCAGTGGTAGAGTCTCTGCCTGTGGATCCAAGGGTCCCAGGTTCGAATCCCACCGTTGGCCGGGATTTTTTTAATTAATTTAATTAATTAAAATTAATTCTGATGCCTTGGTAGGATTCCCCACTTGACCATCCACTGTTGGGTTATAATTAACAGTGCTGTTCCTAAAGTGGCGCTGGGAAACAATAACAAAGCCTACACAGAACACGAGGCGAAATAACCGTAGCAGTTGAAGCCGATGACACAAAAAAAAATAGGTGTTCAAAATTACATTCTCCTCCTGTATACACTTAATACATAGTTTTAACAATGAAAATCAATCGAATTTTGATATTTTTGCATACGTATAACTTACATTGAATATTTTTAAGATGTCATTTTAAGTGGCTGTATCGTCTAAACCAAACATTTTACAAACAAATACTAGGAGACAAAAAAGTTTCCAAATAGATATTGCATTTTAGTAGCGTTCGATTTTTAATAAAATTTTATATTACACAAGAAGTTAAGTGGAGAAAGGGGCGGTGACACCCTCCAAAATCCTACAAAAATAAAAAAAAATATATTGCCTCTACCTCGACTTTGTTAGTCATGATATTCCAACACGTCATATAAAATTTCATAAAAAAATGTCAAACGGTTTAAGAGCAACGTTAAAAAAATTCATTTCAATTTTTATCTTATGCACCCTGTAACTATTTTTGGGTGCACTTTTGTATATAGGTAAGTACGGTTTAATTAACCTACTTTTGACTCAAGAATACGTGATTTAATTTATGACCAATCTTTGTGAAATACCCTGTATAAGTATTGTTTTGCACAACACAACTCAAAACTGATTTTTTTTTGAGTTGTGGTAGTGTTGTATTGAGGGTGAGATATTTGATTCAGTGTTGCATTCAATAGTTTGAGGAACGTTTTCCAAATGTACAATTATTATTGAGGGGTCCAATGCTGCGTAAACCAGACATTTTTGACAAAATGTTTAGGAGAGATAAAAAACATGCTCGAAGGACAAAATATTTGTTAATGTTTTTCGTGTATTTCATTCGATGCATAAGTGGTTTTATATGGATTCAGTGAAATTGTATCGTTGAAATCATGAAAGTTCAAAAAATATAAATAAAAATTCAATGGACTTTACTCAGTGAGTGAAATGAAATAAAATAAAATATTGAAATGAAATGTTTTATTACAAATACGAATGCAGGAAACTAACACTATCTACAATTAAAGAATTTGTAGGATATTAGGTCTGTTACAGTCGTTTTATTGAAATTTGAAGTAATAAGTGGCCCCGATTAGACGTTAACTAAAAACGAAAATACTTTGTCTTGTAAGTCAGTTGGGAGGGGGGGGGAGAGGTTAAATTGGAAGTTAGAATCTTTCTAATGCAATCCTGCGATGTCAAATGAAAGCATTTTATAGTATGTTTTTAAAATGCAAGCAGATAGAGACATAAAACAAAAACGATGTAAAATTAGAGAAACATTATGATAGTTTTGTTATAATCAGATGCACTTTACTTGAGACGTAAAATAGAGAGCGTTACTATCTTTAAGTTTTCTAATGGAAAGTAAAGTCATGTAATACCTCATTTGAAAGATGTTTTGATTATATTTACGTCCATGCAAACAGTTAATTTTTTTTTACAAAAATTACATTCTTGATAATCCTTGTGTGCCGCAATAATCCTAGAAATGTTAGATAATGTTAGAAGAGAATTTTTTTAATAAGCTTTTTTTGCTATAAAGTCATGAAAAATTTAATACGTCAAGTGGTTTTTAAATCACCTTCGATATTCTTAATTTATTTATTTTAGTAAATACGAGAAGCGTTTCCTTAGTAATAAACAATAATTGTTAATACGAGAGTTATCTAAAATGTAACTTATGTGTAAAGGCCCAGAACATGTCTGTATAAGAACAAAATACCAGCTATAAAAAAATGCCATTTGTGTAGTGTTAAATCCCTCTAACAGTAAAAAATTACTTAAATTTATAAAAGATACTGACATTTACTCTGTACTAGTCAAAATGTTAATTATCCATTGTATACTCTTGTGAAAAACAACATTTATAAGGTATTATACCTTCGGTAATGATCCTTTGAGGTTGAAGCGGTAAATAAACAAAAAATTTCTATGCCCTACCTTTAAAGTACCTTGTATTTCACCGCTTTTTAACGCTTAAAACGGCTGTTTATGGTTAGAGTGAAAAAAAGTAAAAAAGCGTGAAATAAAGTGTCATAGCGTTTATTTATTACGTGTCTTTTTCACTCATGGAATTGCCGCATTCGCCTGGCGGCTCATGCGGTCAACTTTTCCATTCGTGAAAAAAAGTACCACTTTATGCACTTTATGAATTTATTTAATATAATTTCTATAAAAACATAAAAACCTAAATCTGTTTACATGAATGAAAAAATATAAAAAATATTTTTCAAATGAGGTATCACATGACTCTACTTTCCATTGGAAAATTTAAAGCTAGTAACTCGCTCTATCTTACGTGTTTCAAGTAAAGTGCATCTCTTTATAACAAAAATATAATATCTTTTGAGTTTTACCTCGTTTTTGTTTTGTCATTATCTTTTTTCCATTTAGAAGTAAAAATAGAGGAGGGTACAATTTTCGTCCTCACTGTATATAATACATTCGTTTGTATTACCTTTTCTTTGACGTTTTTCCGAAAAAACGCTTACAGTTCATCAAATTTCTAGAGGTGTTCGACGCCCAGACAGAGAACGCGCTACGTGTGACTAAGATAGCTATTGTACAGTCTGCTAAACAAGTTATTTTAAATAGTTTTTAATATTTTTAGGTAATTAAATTTTAAAAGTGTGGAATAGTTTAGGGATTAAATTGGTCTGATTGGACTTTCTTAGAACGTTTTTAAAAGCAGCTAAAGATAGTATGTAGAATTGAAAATAATTATTATGCCATAAAAGGTGTTTTGGAATTCCTTCAACCTTTTGAAATTGAGTCAGAAAATATAAATTTTATAGGATAGCGGAAAATACCTATAATTTTTTTGTAGGCCTTTGTAAATCGTGGAAATAGTTTATATTTTATTTCTACCTTATTAAGGAAAATGGTACCTATTATTAATAACGGTTGTTTCTGAAACATTACTAAAATTTTCGAAATTTTGTTTTTCTACAAAATAATAAACTATACTATTTAGAAAAAAATTTATTTCTCTTATAATTTTATAAAAAATAACAGGGGAATATTTACATTTCTTGATCTATTAAACAAAACGATAAATTATCTCGACGAATGACACCATGTTCTAGTACGGAAGCTAGCTTTACATTTTTGTTGGTGCTTCCATGGGTTTCATATCAATTTTTTGTAATTGTAGTTTACACGTACATATACCTCTTAACACTTGTTTGCTTTATTAAAAAAGTGTGTTGTTGTGATTTACGTCGAAATAAGTCAAAAACAACTTGAAACCCCATATGAAATCAAAAAGTAGATACGGAAAAAAATTGAGCCTGTAAATGAACAATACTCAGAAACAAAAATAGCTATCTAATAATAAAAAATAAAATTTGATTCTTGTGCAGCTTCATCTATATCATTAACTGTTTTTGGTTTTTTAATGGTTTTTCTTGGTGATGAAAATTCCGATATCTCACGGTTATCGATTCTTTTTTTCTCTCCAGAAATGCGGACGACAGTGTTTTTAGATACTCCTGTGGCTGCAGCAACACGATCATTTACATTTTTAAATGGTATTGAAGGTGAATTAAAGTTTCCTTCTCTTCTCATAAACTCTATAACATTGGCTATTATTTCGCGAGATTGACTGTTAATCACGCGGCCTCTTAATTTGCTATTAAACTCCATACTTAGGTTCTATTAAACTGTAATGAGCAAAAAACACAAACGAAAAAAAAAGAAATGTTTTAGCGAAATTTACATCTGACATTTACGTCTGAATGAAATAGTGAAATACTTGATGCGCAGAGTGTACTTTAATTGCGTAAATCCGTCGGGATGCCTGTCAGTAGTGCTTTCTCTGTCTAGCCGTCGAAAGCCTCTAGAAATTTGATGAACTGTAAATATTTTCAACTTATCTTTAAAAGTAACCTCAGAAAAGCAGAATGAATAAATTTTAAATAAATGAAATGAGAAATATTTTTTTAATAAATCAATATTTATAAAATCCTAACAACACATGTATAATTTGTTACCATTTAATATATATAGAATAGGTGTGAACTTTTTGACTATCTCGAAATCTAATATGTTAAAATTTTAAGTTACGATAAGCAATTGAAAATTTCAAGTAAGCAAAGAGAAAATTGTTCGAGAGAGCCCGAGAGAGCTCAAGAGAAACGAGAAATTCTCGTCGAGAGATGACACTCTCTCGTCTCGTCTCGAATCTGTTTTCGAGAGAAAATGTCTCTCTCGTCTCGTTCGAGACGAGACAAGACGAGACATGAGAATATCTCGTCTCGCGGCATTACTAAATTTAAGTATTGTCTGAGGTTTTATGGTATTCGTTAGTATCCCTGTAAAACCACTGGTCACATTGGGAACACAATTTTTTCCTTATTTATTTTTGTTTGCACAAGTTTTTGTTAAATTACAGAGAGTTAGCATTAGACGAGCAGGAAACGAATAATATCAACGTTGTCAGTTTATACTATTCGACCGCGGCATTAGAGCGAGTAGAAAAACGAATCAGCGTTGTCAGTTTATATCGTTAGATTGCATTGTAACGTTGGCTGTGCCATATAAACTGGCATAGCTGATATTGTTCGGTTCCTGTTCGTTCTAATGCTAACTCTCTGTAGTTTTTACACGCACTTATGCAAGTCGTATTAGAAACTTTCAATAGCCAATACTGTATAAATTACTCGCTTGTTCTATATATTGAAAGTAGCCATTAGAGTGAATTCAGTACATTATGTACCTATAGTTGTTCTATATTTCGAGATATAAAATTTGTTGTTTTGTTATTACGCCCAAATGTGCATCTTCATACGGATCATGTTCATTGGCACTTCCACTATCTGATGATTATTTCAACAAATTATTTAGGAAATCGAATTAGTCTAATTACTACGAAAGTGTAGATAACTGAGTTACCAACATTCAACTTCCCACTGGTTATTTGGTAGTACTGCTAAAGCACAGTTTATAGCTAAAGAATCAGTTCGCTCACTCTGCGTCGGCACTTTTGATCTCAATGTTCCAGTTTATACACTGCGCAACTCGGATTCATATCCCTGGCGCATACAGAATCAAATCACAACCAATACAATATATGACAACCGCCTATATTCAAACAGCAGTCTTCTGCGCATCCTGAATTTGTATCCCTGGAGTGGATATTATTTTGGAACATTCAACTGGTCCAAGTGAGCTAACTGATTCTTTAGCAATAAACTGTGGCTAAAGTGTCAAATTACTGTGCAACTATACACAAAACAATGCGCTTAGTTATCGTTTATGCACAGGAAGGTTCAGAATTTAAAACTGTGTAATAACATACTATTAACTAATTTTGGCATAAAAATGGACTTGTTTACGCACTAAACCCCATTATAATATGTCCACTTTGTCCACGATGGGTAAACACTAGTCTGTTAAGTACCATGTTTGCATGGCCTGTGGTAGAACGTCCCAGCTGTCACACATCCACGACATGACCGGAGAGACTACTGCTTAACTGTTGCGAGAACGTAGATGTATACTTTTTAATCTCGCGGCTAGCCTCTTCAGAAGGGTTTAATGTTTGTCTATATCAACTGGTCATGAGAGTGTTGAAAAACAGCAAATACGTCCCTATATCCTTTCGGTACTACAATAATTTATTGTTTCCCGAAATTTTTGTCAAACGTAGAAAATATTGATGATGGTTCAATGAGCAATTAAACGGAAATAACAAACTCGATCCTTTTTTCTGTTGAAGCATGGTTTCATCAATCAGAATACGTCAGCAATCAAAATTATCGAACATACCCAAATCATAACACTGGCCAACAAAATTATACTTTTGACTGATAATGACTTATGTCACATGACGTTTACTAATTTTAAGTCGCTGATTCTAAATATACCTCACTTTTTTCTGACAGCTCTTGTTTACGAGTTATACCTTTCACTAAAAATTCACTGTATTAAAGTGTTTATTTGTAGTTTATTTACTAATAATTATTGAATTATTATGCATATTTAATTTAATTTGGACATGCCAATAATTTATAATCCTCTTTAACGACCCCTCTGTTGTTCGACCGCGGACAGCCCCTGTAGTTTCTTAGAACATACTTATAAAGGTAAAAGTAACTCTCTTTAATAACAGGTAAAACCCAATTTCAGAATTCTTAAGAAATGATCTTTTGTTATTTTAGGGGAAGATTTAGTAAGACAATAGTGAAATTATCTTTCTTGTATGAATTATTGTTTTATTTTGTAATTTGATATGGCATCGTCAAGGAGAGTATGTGTGAATGATTTAAACAATTTTTGTTTCATTTAAAGAATACCGTTTAAATGTGAGAACGTTTGCAAATGAGGCTTACAAAAATTACTTTGAGCAGCCGCTGGAAATGAAGAATAAGTCTTGGATCCCGCAAAACGTATGCAAAACATGTGTTGTGTTTCTACGTTTATAGAAAATAAGAAGACATAGCTTCAGGTATAAAACAGCTATTATTTTTTAATGAACGATTGTTATTTTTCTTTGGTGAACATAACTGGTATTAACCGAAAAAATCGAGCCAAATGGGAATATCCTTTCATACAATCGGCACATAGACGTGTCCTGAGCCCTAAGTCTACACTTGAACCGCAATCTGGTATTTTACAGGAAGAGCCAGAAGATTTTGAGACGAAAAACGACAGTAGAGCTAGTGACTTTGAATGCGACCTGGGAACACGAAAACCATTTAATTAAGATGATTTAAATGACTTAATTAGAGATCTGGGACTGTCAAAGTCAGCTTCAGAAATTTTGGCTTCAAGGCTAAAAGAAAGAAAATTGGTAACGAAAGAAACTAAATTTCTTATTACCGTAAAAGAAAACAGACATTTCTTAAATATTTTGCTGAAGAAGACAATTTCGTAAAGATGTAAGATGTATCCGGATTGATAGCTGCAGTGGGATTACAAAATTATATTTCTAATGAGTGGCGGTTATTCATAGACTCGTCAAAACGGAGTTTAAAATGTGTTCTATTACACATTGGGAATAAATTAGAATTGTTGCCTATTGCCCATTTTATAAAAGTAAAAGAAGAATATACAACTATTGCTCTGATTTTGGACAAAATTAAATATGTGGAAAATAACTGGATCATATGTGTTGATTTAAAAATGGTCAACTTTTTATTAGGCCAGCAAGGTGATTACACAAAGTATCCTTGTTTTCTTTCCTTGTGGGATAGTAGAGCAACATTGGATTAAAAAGGATTGGTCTACTCGGAAAGATCTAGTTTCAGGACAACAAAACGTGATAAACTCACCTTTATTGTCAAAAGATCATATAATTTTGCCTTTGTTGCATATTAAATTAGGGTTTAAAAAAGAGTTTGTCAAAGGACTTAACAAAACTGGAAATTATTTTCAATTTCTATCAAAAATATTCCCGAAACTGAGTGTAGAAAAGATAAAAGCGATCATTTTCGATAGGCCATAGATAAGATCATTAACAAAAGAATTTACGGACACAATGACAGAAATTGAAAAAAACGCATGTAATGAGTTTATTTGGCTTATTCAAAATTTTTTGGGAAACAAGAAAAGTTCTAACTATTCTCAACACATTGAACAACTAATGAGTCACTTTCAAATCCTTGGATATAACATGAGCATCAAATTGCACTTTCTTCATAACCACCTAGATTATTTTCCCTCCAATCTTGGGGATCTAAGTGAGGAAGAGGGCGAACGATTCCATCAAGACCTTCGTACTCTGGAGGAACGGTATCAAGGCTACTGGAACGCACACATGATGGCTAACTATTGTTGGAGCATTCAGAATAGTTCTATGAGTTCAACCTCTGCAAGGAAGTCTTGTAAAAGAAAGTTTTTTTTTACCTTAAGAACCAAATAAAATATAATTAACTTAACAAATTGTGTTTTACTATGAAACGGCCATGTGCCATACTTTATAAACTAGAGCTTATACAGAAATTTAGATAACATATTTGAAGTCTTCATTAAAAATTATTAAGCCAGTGTCATGTAATATAACTCAACCATCAGAAATGCTGTTGTGCAGTGTAATCCTCATTGTAAAGACAAGTCTACATTCTATAAAAATTGGTATTTGGAAAACAATTTCAAGGAGAAAGTAGAGCCTTTATTATTCTATGACACAATACCCAATGATATAGAAATGTTTTTTGTACATTTTATGAAGCTAGAATTGCTATTGACTTTAGTTAAAAACTATTTTGATTACCGAATTATCAGTAAATGATTATGACTTCCAAGATCTCTAAACCACACGGTACCTTCTGACTTTGGACACATTGACTCATGAAGCAACTGCAAAATACACATCTTCTGTGCACCACCAAGTTGTCTTTTAAAAGAATTTAATTAAGTTTGGTTGGTTATTCATTCTGTTCAGAAGTGGATTGATTTTTTTAGCAATGTGCTCTATTTTACTTTTAAAATGAATACAATCAAAACTGAAATAAATAAATAAATAGCAGCATAATCTGAAATGTTTATTTAATTTTATAGATAAAACTAATTTAACGAAAATAACAAAAGACAAATTAAATATTGTATTTGTTTATTGTATACCAGTAACCTTGTAGGCTCATTAGCTTATATCAAAAATATTGCTCTAAATATGATATGATCCAAACGTAGAAGGAATATTTAAATATATAATTTTTTTTTTTTATTTTTTGGGCATGTTACCTATTATAAACTGTTTTATATCTTATTCGCGTCTCAAAGTTCACATTTTGGTTCAGGATCTTTATTAATTAAATGAGCGTATGTTAATTTAGTATGCCCTAGTCTTAACCGAGTCACTATTACTGGATTTTTTTAATCTTTGGATGTTAATTCTTGTATACAGCGATACTTAGATATAGAGTTGTTCCTACGACTTTGCCACGCGATTTAAACTTTTCATTTGATTAGACTTTATGCACCAATTTACAGCTTCCTCATTTTCTGCAGTTACGATACGTGATGAAATCCATATAAAAATAACTTTTATATTTTCGTAATTCTCTTTGTTGTTTTAGCAATCTGCTTGGATGGAATTATTTTCTTTAAAGTTTTTAATGATCTATGAGAATCATTTAATATTAGAACTTTCTGTAGGTTAGATTTATTAATTAATGCAGTTGACTGATATAATATTATATACGAGTTGTCCAAAGAAGAAAGAGGTGAAGAAATTTAATTTGCAGAACGTAGTATAGGTTCAAGAGGTAGACATTTTATTTATACCTCATCCTTCAATACTTATTTGTAGTAAAAACAAAAATTTTAATATATCTGATCGGCCTAATAAAAGTTTTCGTATAGAATTATGTTTCCATGGTCTTTACTGTAATAAACCTTTTCTTTTGAGCGATAAGTCAGACTTTATTTATTCATAGACGTATCGTATGTATTTTAGTGATTCGGAATTTTGTATTAGTGTATACTATAATTTTACAGTTACATAAAAATGGCGCGTACAATAAAAAATATTGCAAGCGCAAGTGGATATAAAGCATTATCTTTAGAAGACAAAAATATCGTACTTAATGTATTCGGTAATCTTCGAAAAGACTTTGTTTCACTATCTGTGGATAGCATTATTAAATAGTTATTGGAGAAGTCTCACTTCCGAAAAAGCCCCCAGGAAGAAACGTTACCTATATTGAAAATTTGGTGAAGAACGTAATAAGGCAAATGGTACATTCTTTTTTGTTTTGAAATGAAATTCCTACACTTTAAAATTACTCTTAGAAATTGAAAATGTTCCCTCTTTTCCAAATATATCGTATTTTTTCATGTTGAACAATTCGTAATAATGCAATCAGTAAGTTCGTCAAATTTGCGATTTCCTTTAATGACAATTTTGTTACAAAATCTTAAACATAAAGCAGTAATTCGCTGTAATCGATACAATGATACGGCGTTTACGCTTTTCTAGAACATAACACTAAAATGAGTTGAGGCCAGAAAACTTGATCTAAAGAAAGCCAGTTACAGACTGGACAGGAAACCATCGAGTCGAAATCGTTTGAGGTTGAATTTGGGCAACACGTTTTGCTACAAAAAGTTTCCATGTACTAGGCGATAATGCTATCCAAGAAAACACGATACTACCTGTCCAGAAAAATGCGGAATCTATTTTTATTTTCAATGCATCTACTACCCTTGAATAAAAGTTACATAGTAATATATCTTCCATAAGTCATATAAAGTTATAATAGAACAAATAGAAGAGCCGAAAGTGGCAGGTACGATTCATATCTACACCGACGGCTCTAAAAGAAAACAAGGCTCAGGATGTGGAATATACTCCAGATTCTTAAACCTAAACATAAAATGGGCTGTAAGCAATAGTGCAAGTGTAGTTCAAACAGAGCTAACGGGTATTCTCATAGCAGCAAAAGAAATAACCAGAAACAATATCACTGGAAGGAACATGTTCATCTATACAGATAGCAGACAAGCACTACTCACCCTGAATAGACCACGAATTTACTCAGGGTTAGTACTAGAATGTCACGAAGCTTTGGCCGAAGTATCTATCAACAATGTGGTCACCTTAAGATGGATCAAAGGTCACGCCACATCGAAAAATAACTGCCTTGCTGATTCACTAGCCAAGAAAGCAGCCAACCAAATACTTTTTGGACCTGGCCCTTCTATTGGCCTGACAAAATCAGTAGTGATAGATCTAATCAAAGAACAGTCCCTTGTGAAATTCAAGGAAAGATGGGATGAAACAAGAAACTGCAGAGTTGCCAGGGAGCTCTTAAGTTATCCTGACAACACTGCAGCAAACAAATACTTAACTACGACTAGACAGAATCTGCCCTAGTCACAGGTATTCTGATTGGTCATTGCCAAGTACGAAAGCATCTCCATATCATGGGGCTGTCAGAATTCGCACTCTGCAGAGGGTGCGAACAAGAAGATGAGACCATCGAGCATATACTTTACGATTGCCCGACCCTCTCATTTATTAGAAGATTTGTGTTCGGCGAGTATCGGCTAACACCGGCCGATATAAGAGAAGCACCTCTTGGCGACGTTGTCAACTATATAAAATCTGTAGGCTGGCTCACGAGCTAGGAGGTACCTATCATCTCAGGAGGATGCACAATGGGCCTAATGAGGCCTAAGTGCCGTGGGGGTAACCCACCCTCCACACGTTACAGATACAGACAGATAGTAATATAGCACCACATAGTTCAAGGCGAGGTAAAGTTATAAATTTTAATGGCGCTATACCCGATTTGGAACACAACTATCGAACTGTTTTATCGACACCAATCGATTTTAAATAAATTCGTGAGTTATAAGCTGACACTGAAGCATCACAAAAGCCATGCATCTCTATCCCTTCAAATCGAGGTGTTACTACACATCTAGGAATATTTATGTTAAGGACTATAGGTAACTGTGATTTAAAATGTAACTACAATTTAGAAACTTCAGGTGGGACAGGTTCATCCCACCCTACCTTCATTTGCCACATCTTTTAAAGTAACATTTTTGCTCTAACTATAATAAGTGCCAATTACCCTAAGGGATCGAACATTTTTGCTATCGATGATAAGATTACACGTTTTGTTAATAAGTCAGTAGGGGAATCTGAAACATCGATGTTAAACTCAAACAAATCATTATTTGCTTGCCACCAAAGTCCGAGAGTACATTTAGTTTCACTATCTAATATATAATATTTGTTTTTAGAATAAATGTCTGTGTTTTGCAGTATTCGCTTGTCGCTAGCTGCCCATTTTCTCATCTCAAACCCATATTTATTAACCAAACATGATAAATTATTTTTAAGAGAACACGCTTCTTCTTTGGTGTTTGCTCCTGTGAGCAAATCATCAACATAGAAATCGGACGCTATTATTTGGCTTTCTACGGAAAAAATTTTGTTTTTTATTTATTGCTGCGAATCGCTAGCCATGGCGCAGATGAGGTTCCGTAAGTAAGAGTATTTAATATACAGTATGGTTCAAATGAAAGGAATAAATTCATTATAATGGAAGTAGCTGGTTTTTCGAAAAAATGCTCGGACAGGTCAATTTTGTTTACTCAAAGCGCAATTTTTTAAATATAATTCAATTTTCCCCCACTTTCCATTTTTGGGCAATGACGTCATTGACAATTTTTTTAAATGGTAACCTCAATTTTTTTTTCTTGATTTTGATAGATCTTGCAATTTCCTACTGGGAAACATAATATTTGAAATATCTTACATAACAATTTTTTTTGAAAAAAAGTCATTTAAAGATCAGACACAAATTTTATTTTATTTTGAGAACACAATAAATGAATAAAAGATAATTATTTGTAATTAAATGCTTAATCTAACAAAATAATAATAAAAATAATAATAATAAAAAGAATTTATGAAATTGTCATTAAATTCTTTTTATTATTATTATTATTATTATTATTATTATTTTAGATTAAGCACTTAATTACAAATAATTATCTTTTATTAATTTATTGTGTTTCAAAATAACATAAAATTTATGTATCTGATCTTTAAATGACTTTTTTTCAAAAAAAAATTTTATGTCAGATATTTCAAATATTATGTTTCCGAGTAGGAAATTGCAAGATCTATCAAAATCAAGAAAAAAAAATTGGGGTTGCTATTAAAAAAAATTTTCAATGACGTCACTGCCTAAAAATGGGAAGAGGGGGAAAATTGAATTTTATTTAAAAAATTGCGCTTTAAGTAAACAAAATTGACCTGTTCGAGCATTTTTTCGAAAAACCAACTACTTCCATTATAATGAATTTATTCCTTTCATTTGAACCATACCATATAATGATCAATGGGTTTGTAGACATTTGTACGCCATACTATTCGCTGGAGATCTTGTTCATCTTTGTTAATAACAATTTTGGTGATATCGGCATTAATAGCGTAAATATGTTTAGGAAATCAAACTAGGATTGAAAATCAGTTTAAATTACCGGACCAACCATTCGTTTATCATTTAAGGAAACCCCACTGGTGGATTTACGAGAGCCCAAACACGATACGAAGTTTAGTTGTAGTACTTTTCTCGTTTAAAACACCGTGGTGAGGCAAATAAAACAAATTTTGTGATAAGCTGTTTTCACGATTTATATCAATTTTTTCCATGTGCCTCAAAATTACATACTCATGCATAAATTCTAGGTAATGCTGCTTAAAATTTTCGCTCTATCGACTGAAGTCGTTAATTCGCGTTTTCAACGGAATCACCTAATTCGTTTACATTCTGCCGTATTGGTAGATTGACTACAAATCGACCTGTTTTATCTTGTAGTTTGCGTAAATATTTGTTCGCAATTTTTGAAAGATGATTTTGTTTTAAACATTCTTTAATTTCCCAAAATCTTTCTAACTGAGATTCAAGTGACTCGTTAGTTGATACATTACGAATTAAGGGTTTATGTTTTGGCAAAAGCTTAAGTGGAATGGGACCTGAAACAATCCATCCTAGGACCGTGTTTTGTAGTATAGGAAGGCCAATGCCTAGCTGAATTTAATCAGTTTTTAATAATCGATAAAACAGTTGAGCCCCTATAAGTAAATCAATTTTATCAGGTTTATCGAAGTGAGAATCTGCAAGCGTTATATTCGTGGGTATCTTTAATTTTGATTTTTCAACTACTACCGTAGGCCAATCTTCCGTTATTTTTTTCAACACAAAAAATGTGATATTAGCGTTAAAATCATCAAATAAAGATTTTATTTTCGAACAAACTTTCCATAAAGATATTTGTGCTCGATTTCCCTACTTCAAATATAGGAACACTAGTTTTTAATATTGGAAAGTTCAGTTTTTGACACAAATCTTTTATTATAAAACTGGGCTGAGATCCACTGTCAAATAAACGACGACAATATGCACAGCTTCTCAACAGAGAAAGACGAAATCAGGTATTTTATTTAGATAAAACATGGGTTAATGCTGAACATACAGTAACAAAAATTTGGCAAGATACCTTCAAAAAAATAACAAACAAGCCTTTTTAGAAGGGGTCTCTTGCAGATTAAAAATCAAAAGAAAATCGTGTAATAATAACCCACATTGGAAGAACCGATGGATTTTTGCCAAATGGTTTATTAATATTCGAGAAAACATGAAGAAATAGATGGTCCTATGTTTGAAAATTAGATTCGAAACATTATAAAAAATCCAGCGAAATGCGTTATTGTTCTAGATAATGCATCCCAGTGGCGTGCGGTGACATTTTTGAAATGGGAAGCGATTGTATATAAATACAGCAGGCCAGTAAGCACAGCGCCGCAGGCGAAAATTTTTGCGGCGCATTCACATATCGCACAACAATGGATAATTGACTTAAGTTTGCTACATCTATGGTTTCATCAAGCGCAATTGATACTAAAGATGCTTTTTTAATTTCACTTTTCATGTGATCCATCACAATGTCGGCAGTGTATTTAATTAAATCATTTTGGATTCTGTTTAAGGTACCTCGGAAAGTCGTTGAATCAATAAAATAATTTTTTAGGGTATCATCGGCACCACTGTGCTACATTTTACAAAAAGAAAAACAACTACGAAAAACAAACCGAAATCTATCTGAAATCTACGATTTTCCTCACACGTCGATTCGCGGTGCGAATTGCAATATGAGTAAGGCGGCATAACAATCGCTACCTCAAGACCGTATTTCACGTGTGCAAACTGACTGATTATTATCGCGACAAAGCAGGAAGATGAAACGGCTGTTTTAAGACGCACTTTCGCCGACGGACTCGAAGTACCTATATGGTGTGTGCGTTTACACAATTAATTTTCTCATGGGTGGTGCGTGCATTTACACATTACACCAATGAATTGTTAGTACATTTACGAAGTTTACGTATTGATTCAGAGAAAATATAGTACCTAATTTAATATTAATTTTTATGCATTATAAATTGAAAAATATTTATTTTTAAATTTCAAAGTGTGAGGAAGCGGTGCGTCCCTCGCTTCCATGGACCGCACGCCCCTGATGCATCCTATCACAGTCTATTAAATAAGTTGTAATTTTTGTCTATGGCCTCACGATATATTAAATGTTAAAAAAGTAACTTTACGGTTGAGAAAAAAGTTTTCATGAAGCCTAATTATTATCTTTAAATACACATCACATAACTTCTAAACAATTTTAAAAACGTTTCCTGTATTCTTTCATACTTCGCTGCACGTACCCGATGAGTTATTTTATTTTCCAACAAAAATTACTCGTGATATTTTGGAAAGGCTTGCAATTTTGATTAAGTCTCGTAAAAAGTTGCAGGCCAGTCTTCGTCGGCCGTACCGTTTATTAAAGTTTAATGCGTTATTACTGAGATTGATGGAAGCCATTTGAATAACAATGGAAATGAAAATACTCTTTTTTTCGTCTCGTTTCACATGCATTGAAAAATAATGGTACAGATGAGCAGATTGGATTTTTTAACGAAATGGACTGGACGCTGGGGTTGTTAGTGTGAATAAACACAAATGAATGTGAATTTGAATGTAAAGAGTAAATTGCAGACAGATATTACGATTTCAAATCGTTTTCAGAATTTTAATGTAAAAGGTAAATGGAATACGGGGCTTGGCTGTTCAAACAGTGTTGAGCTGTGAGGTAGTAAATTAATTTGAAATAAGTAATGTAGATGAAGAGCACCAGAGAAGAGAGAAGGGAAAGATGTCACACAGGTTTATCGTCGTATTAACAAAATTAGATTCGTGCAGAGCTTATTTCATATTAGTAGTGGGATAGAAACAGTAATGTATATCAAAAAATAAAAGCCGATGAATTATATTTTAAGAAAATTATTTTAAATGTAACCGATTTTTCAAAAAAAGGTTAGTTACCTATTTTTTTACAATTAGAAGTTTTTAAAACCCAAAATAAATCGAGGTATAAATGGTGTCTCCATAATATGTTCTTATGCGTAACCATATTTTAAAAAATTATATTCATTAAGTAAAAACCGCAAATGTAGAAATTTTGTTTCTTTCTTTTGAAAAATACAAAAATCGCAGTTAAACTAAGTGAAATCCAAACTTGGTGTTAACCATGTGTGAGTTGGTTAATTAAATGAAAGGGTAGATAAGAAAAAGGTCCTTTGAATCTCACAATGATATGTATTTTAATGCGACCGGTTTCAAAGTTTATAACATCATCTTATAGCACGTCTAGCATCCTTCACTATCCATTGAACCTAATGAAATATATATATGAAACAATACAAGTTTGATACAAATAATTAAAAATTTACAACTATAAAAAATTCAACTATAATTTGTTAAATAATACCCTGTTAAATACCGATTGGTATTTTTTGATATATTTGGTGATTCTAATCTAGCAGTAGACAGCTTCTATAATAAATTGTAAAACATATTAGATGCATTTTACACAAATTTTAATCAAAAATTCATAAAAAATTGCTTATTACCAGGAGTTCAGTAGTTAGACAAGGAATATGCAAATTATCTGGAAAATGTTCAAGCCTCTTTAGTAAATAAACCTTAATTCTTGTTCATCAAACAAAACAAAACTAGAAAGATTCCTGGGAAAATGTACTATGGTGAGGAATCTTACAATACTCTTTCGAAAGTTTCTTCAAAAGTGTTTACTTTTTGCCAGATACGGATGAGTCTAAATGTTAATTTCAATAACTGAATTTTTATTGATACTACTTACGAGCCAATATCAGAAAAAAAGATTTTATATGTTGTTTCCAAGTTAAAAAACAAATTCACCTCTGGTCCCTATAAAATTCCGTCATTTATTTTAAGAGATTGTATAAGAACTTTTATCTTTTTAACCTTAACTTTTCCTGACTCTTGGAAAGTAGCAAAGTGTGTCCTAAGCATAAGTCTCAAGATCCTAATGTCATCAATAGCTATTGGTCGATATCGATTCTCAATAATAAAAAAAAGATCTTAGGAACAATTTTATACAACCGTATCTATCTGGATACAAAAAATCTTGCTATCAGCATGGATTCATGAACTCGAGAATTACAATAAGTAACTTAGCAGAATTTAATCAATACTTATGTAAATCGTAGATGCGATATATACGGATTTCTCCAAGGTTTTGACAAAATTAGTCATGATAAATTTTTTAAAAAGCTATCTTGCCATAGCTTCAAAGATATATACATTTTCTTCTTTAAATCATATTTGCAATATGTTCTTCTGAATGGACTCTTTTTGAACGTTTATGCTGTAACCGCTATTATTTTTATTATTTATCAACAATTTGTGTGACTCATTCAATATTAATAGATTAATGTGAACTCCATCTCACCTAGATATATCTTCATTGTACCATATAAAGTTTTAACAGAACAAATAGAAGAGCTGGAAGTAGCAGGTACGATTCATATCTACACCGAGGGTTCTAAAACAAAACAAGGCTTAGGATGTGCAATATACTCCATATCCTTTAAATTAATCATAAAATAGACTGTAAGCAATAGTGCCAGTGTAGTTCAAATCGAGCTCATGGGGATTCTCATAGCAACAAAAGAAATCAACAGAAATAATATCAGTGGAAGAAACATGTTCATCTATACAGATAGCAGACAAGCACTACTACCATGAATTTATTCAGGGTTAGTAGCTACTAGAATCTCACGAAGCTTTGGCCGAAGTATCATCCATCAACAATGTGATCAACTTAAGATGGCTCAAAGGTACGGTTGCCAGACGTCACGCTTTTGACGTATTTGCCACGCTTTTTGACTTGCTTGTACGCGCAACGCCACGATTTTGACAAAAAATCCTATCTTTTTATGCAAATGCCACGCTTTTATACAAAAATAGACAAATCTTCAGGTAAGGAACCCCCGTTTTTACGAAAAATATAAGGTGAGGAACACTTTTTTTGAAATTTCACCTAAAATGGACCCCCCTGATTATCCGAGAATAACGATCAAGGAAAAGCGACAGCTTGGTGTTTTTAGTGTACCGTTTTGTAACGCGCATGTGCGAAAATAAGTTGTGTATCACTCAAAATGATGTTATCTGTCAAAGTCAGTCCAAGTTGTGTTTAGTACGTGAGCAATGTTAAGTGATATTTTTTGGTGTTTTTTTTTGTGTAGTAATAAGATGAAGATTTTTACACACTTAGGAATTCTAATGCAGATATAAAATGTGCCAAAATAGTTACTAGGAAACTAAGAATTTTATCACATGCATAAATATTAAGTATAATGATTTAATCATTTTTGAGATTTTATTTTTCATATGTAGGTATTGTATTTTGTGAAATATATGTTTTCTTCTTTTAAATAAATTTAATAAACAATGAACTGGAGATTTTGTTTATTTTATTTTGAAATTATATTTAAAAAAATATAATAAATCCGCGTGTTTCAATTAGGATTGGTCAAAATCCCTTTATTATGGCTAAATTGTAAGGTACAATTATGTCAATATAAAGATGTTTTGCCCCGAGAATAACGATCAAGGAGAAGCGACAGCTTGGTGTTTTTAGGGTACCGTTTTGTAACGCGCATGTGCGAAAATAAGTTGTGTATCACTCAAAATGATGTTATCTGTCAAAGTCAGTCCAAGTTGTGTTTAGTACGTGAGCAATGTTAAGTGATATTTTTTGGTGTTTGTTTTGTGTAGTAATAAGATGAAGATTTTTACACACTTAGGTATTCTAATGCAGATATAAAATGTGCCAAAAAAGTTATTAGGAAACTAAGAATTTTATTGCATGCATAAATATAAAGTATAATGATTTAAATCATTTTTGACATTTTATTTTTCATATGTAGGTATTGTATTTTGTGAAATATATGTTTTCTTCTTTTAAATAAATTTAATAAAAAATGAACTGGAGATTTTGTTTATTTTATTTGAAAATTATATTTAAAAAAATACAGTAAATCCGGGTGTTTCAATTAGGATTGATCAAAATAGGCGAAATCCCTTTATTATGGCTAAATTGTAAGGTACAATTATGTCAATATAAAGATGTTTTGCCCATTCATATTTACATTTATTGAATGAATCATACTGGAGTTGATTTTGGAAATATTGGTGAATACTTAAATAAGTACTATTTCAAAATATTCGTTTATGCCCAGACAACACACATAGTCCAATGTACGTCCACTTTAGATCTATTTGAGGGTCAGGACGTCCATATCCGGGCATCCAGTGTACGTCCGTTTATGCTAATTAAATTGACAGCTGAATATCGATACCCAGAGAACGTCTGTTTTTGGACTTAATTTTAAGTTTATTAGTATTTTGACGTCCAGAGGACGTCCATCTTAGGTCATTATTTATTAAGCCTACCAGATAATACTCATCTATAATATATATTTATTTTTTTAATATAACTGGTCATTAAAAATTGACAAATTGAATCTATTGCATTTCATTCTATCAGCGGAAGTTTGAAATCTTATTCAATTATAACTGTATCTATACTCTGTTTTTAAACTAAGAGGAGCGAATTGGAAAGTCCTATTTACACAGGGAAAAATAACTAAAAAAGTAACTAGATATCATTTTAGCGGTAAATTTGAATTTGTCTCAAGAAAAACATTTCAAACCTTTGTTATGAATTCATTGAAGTCAAAGTTTTAGATAACCAACGAATAAAGATGACACTAAATTGTGCTCATTCCGTTTTTGATTTATAATTATTGTATTTTAGTTGTACTTTTATTTTTTCCTTACTTCGTCTCATATCGCAGCTCGGACCAGTATGTTGAGAAGAGAATCGCCCAAGCAGCGACCAAATTGAGTAAAATGTCTCCCAACAAAATACAAAATAATTTACATTTTGAGTTTAACATAGAGTTTTAATTCGATATTTTATTCATTGTTTTATAAGTAACTGTGATTAGAAAATTATATATCTATTATAATAACAGAAAAGAAAGTAAATAGTAGGTTTTTCAATTTGATGGAAAAATTAGAAAAATAGGTAGGTATGCCAGTTCTATTTGTTGAAATGAAATTAAGCACCTATTATTACCTACCTATTACAAAACATATTTAGGAGGGACTGAAAAATATGTAGTTGAAGAAAACATTTAAAATGAAGAATTTTAGCAGGTACAAAAAAATAAAGTTTATTTTTATATTTCTTTATAGGTATAATTTAATTTGTAATATTTTTTCTTAAAATTAAACTACAAGATTACCATTAGTTGTATGGATTTCCTAATTAAATAAGGGTTCTTTCTTCAGGTAAAATGTAGCAAAGTTCTGAAGTACGATACGATATGTTTGCAGACAAGTGTTTTGAAATGAAATAAATCAAATCTATACGAATTTTGTCTCCACTAACAAGATGTTATATTCAACAGTCGAAAGTGTAAACTTGTGGGCAACAGCTTATTAAATGTATGTAGAAGTCCAAGAAAGTGCAATGGTACCAGCTTTTACTATAATAATAATAATGGTTTTCATCATTCTCCTGTTTTTTTGTAGATAGGATTTATAATTGTTGCTTAAATTCCACATTGTGTATCAGAATGTCTTTGGTCTTCTTGAAAACATATTTTTATACAATATAAAGCAGATGGTATATTTTTTTGAGACATCCTTCAAGCCTCTCGAAAACTAAATGTTTATTTGCAGGTAAGATAATATGTATCTTAATTTTGTATGATCATTTATTGTATAGACAAATAATTAAATAAAAGTTATTAAGGCATAAAAAAGATAATTTGTAACTTTGTGTCAGCAGAAGGATTTCCTACACCCAATTTAATATATTTTTTACAAACAAATAAAATATCTTTAGTATGATCGGTAGATATTTTTAATAATTCAGCACTACATATGTTTCGTAATCTTATGGTGCAATCACAGCTTTTTAAAATTTAAAAAAACATTTAGGAACATAAACACTTTAAAATGATCATGAACGAAACCCATATTTTGTGATAGTGTGTAGGTAGCTTACAACTAGTTGATTAAATTAAAATACACCTTTTACACATTCGCAGAGTTTAATATGTGTAAGTGTAGTTATAATATTTGCAGTCTATTTTATAAACTACATTTAGTTGAGTTGCTTTCTTGAGTTTGGGTTTAAAATTTAAAAATAAGGTTTCGTTTATGAGCAATTTTTACATTATATCTAGAGAATATTTTTGACACTTGTTTGGAAAGTCCTTTTACATATAGCAATTTAATGTTTAAAAAAGGGTGCCACACCAAATGTTACAGTGATAACACTTTATGCTTTTGACTATTTAAGTACCAAGCTATTTATTTAAAATAATAAAACAAGGTATTTGTTTTAGGTTAAATAATGAAAGTTTTGGAGGCCACAAATTATGGACATATTCAGATGGCAATAGCACTTTTAAATATATCCAAAATATTTTGTAGTTTTAAATGTTAATTAACAATTTTGTAAATGGTTTATTTTCAAATAAATAAAATTTACTTTAATATTTAGTTATATTTTAATCATTTTGATTAGAAATTCATTAATTTTTAGTTTAAAAAAAAATTAGTAATAAAGTTGTATTTTTTTTTAAGTAGAACACCAAAAAAGCAATATTTACCCATTTATAATATTGCGGAAAAAATGCTACCATTCCTGAGGCTTAAATATAACGATTTAACCCAACTTATATCAGTCCAAAAGTGGATGATTTCAGAAATACAGAGTGTTAAAAGTTCAATTTAGTTTTTCATAAATCATTTTTTTAATAATGTATTTTTAAAATATTTGGTTGGGAGGGGTTTGTGGGGTAAAATATTTAAAGCTGCTCCCATTTTTATTGTAAAATTTAAAGGACGCCTTTTTTATAAATCCAGATTTCTCAAAAACGGCTGCTCAAATCTACTCTTACCACTTATACCTTGCAGAACAAGAATTTTTAAGTTAAATACAGACTGGCGCTTAAATGTGTGCAAGATACAACAATTTTACAATAAAAATGAGAGCAGTTGCAATTTTTGTATACTACACTGTAGTTTTGTAAATTTTTTTAATATGGGTTAGAAAAACAACATATGAATAGTAGTATCTTTATTTTGTAAATTTGTTATAATATTTTAATTAATAATAAAAGTTTGAAAAATAAAACAAAAATACATAAGAGGTGCCTATACAACATAATAAGTAAAAAGACAAAGTACATCTTGACATTTACATTGAATCAGAAACAAAAAACACTAAGTACTCAATATGTTAATCTACATCAGAAGATTCGTTGTGTTTTTAGCTGCCACCTGATTTATTTGTGCCTCTATCAATTCTATGGGATTTAACTCGCAGTGATATGGGGCAGCCACTACACAACTTTATTAGTTTCTTTAGCCTTTACATCGACAACATTCAAATTATGTGCATCTTTATGTTGCCAAATTAGGTGTAAAAGTTGATATCACTTCATATTTAAGTAAATTTAATATTTTTAGTTTTGTAACCATTCCTGTCAGATTTTCTTGTTGACAAAGGAATTTTTTCAACTTTTTGACTATGATATGATATATTTTCCATGACAATCATAGCATAATTAGAAAACTTTGTAAAAAATGTAGAAAACCAATTCTAAAATACTTCGGATTTCGTCTCGTCAAGGTAAATGCATTTTCTACCAAATCTTCAGAATTAGCACGTATATTAAGGCACCTGCTTTTGGCTTTTCAGGCCTGTTGATAAACCTTATTATGATCTTCATCAAAGTAGAAGCTTGGTCTGTTTTATTTTCTATATTGTTTGATGGATTTTAAATCTACGTATATAGTGTTCTATCAATACACTTTGACAATTTCTTTTCAAATATCTAAAAAAATATATACATAATAAATAAACAGTACATTTGACTGGTCAAAGATACAAACTTACTTAGTTATTATATCTCAAGAAAGTATATAAAGATGAATAATATATTTGTGGCAAATCTAAATATTTCAATTCTTGCAAAATTTTATTCAATCTAGATAACTCATTTTTGAAAAAGAAATCGTGTACTAATCTTCGAATAGCATTTATCATCATCATAATCAAATGTTTTTAGAACTCCTCGTCTTCCATAAATACTTTTTAGACTAGATATTGTTCCATTATTGCGGTATTATTTCAATAATCGGTAAGTAGTTGACTTTGACCTGTAAGAAAAATATTGAGTATTTAATATTATTTTTAATTTGAAAGTAATGAGTAAAACTTACTGGTAGCTTGAGAAATTTTGGATATAACATCAACAATTTTGGTTTTCGTATTATTATTCAATACCTATTTGTACATATTTATTATTTACTGCTTTTCTGAGAGACGAATAGCCTAAACTCATTCGTTTTCGTTGTTTTGATGGACTCCGCGAGGAACTGTTATAATAGTATTCGATGTAGAAGGATCCATAATCGTAAAAATTCAATACAATTGCTTACTAAAGTTTTGAAAAGAACTGTTATTAAAAAAATAAAATAAAAAACTAAGTAATAATGATGAGATATCAAAGCAATAACAAAACTTAAATTATAAAATGTCAGAATCGAAAATAGAACTGTCAACAGTAGCTAAAAAGTGATGTGTGAAACTGACTTCAATCTGACCAATTAGAAGTCTACAGAATTGCCAACTTAAATTCAAATCGCTCCTCTTAGTTTAAAAACAGAGTATAGTAAAAAGTTTTCAAGTGGTTCCTTGGTAGAGCTCGTCTAGCAATTGAAAGCGTAAAACGATAATGGATGTGTCGTGAGTTCGATTCGTGCTCAGGTCAAGCAATTTTTAATAAAAAAAAATAAATAGTGTATAGCGGTTTGCGAAAATAATAAACAAATTATTAATAATAAAAAATAGTGTGTGGTAAGTTGCGGTTCTGTAAAAAAAGTGGGGATGTGGTCTCAATGGAAATATAATCCTGGACGTTTTTTGAATGTTTAGTATTCGACGTCCAAATATATTCCAGAATTGAACGTCCTCTGAATGGTCAAAAGTGTGCCATTTGTATACTTCACTGGACGTCCATTGGATGTCGGAAGTCCAGAAAAAAACTCATTTTTGGACGTCTAGACATCCAAAATTGTATATCGAATAGACGTCCAATGGACATATTTGTATTGTCTGGGTGATAGCCAGGCCAGGTATTTAACTCTAAATACATAAACCTTAAATGACATCTGGCTTAACTTAGAGAGAAAACACTTGTTTATACAGAAATGAGTGATAAACTTGAAAGTCCTTTTAATATAATATAAATTCAGAAATTCTAAAAATATGTAAGTACTTTTTAAACCTAAAAGTTTTTGAAAATATAAGCACATTGCAAATATTTAGTTAAATATCTCAAACTTAATGTCTTTTTAATTGTTACCCAAATTTTTTTTGGCACCCTTAATTTTATTTACCTTATTTTTACTTAAGGAAAAGGTAATTTAATTTAAATATGGGGCTTTTATTATATTTTTAACAATAAATAAACCAAATATGGAACAAATTTAATAGATAAATTATAAAATAATAAACGTCTTTTACTTTTATAATAAATAATTAATTATTACATAATGAATTATATTTTGGTGCCGAAATTTCACCATTGCTATTAACCCTAACTACTTCAATGTAATTAAATCACATTACAACATTTGCGCATGGACTATAACAATGATTTCAGATAATTTGCCAAACTATTTCGCTCAGTGTAGAAAATATGCATGTTTTCTCAGCGTGCTAAGTTGTGTATCAATCAAAGTCATGCTGTGAAAAAGGTACATCCGATATCAAAGGCACCGACAGCTACTGTCGCTTCTCCTTGATCGTTATTCTCGGTGATTATATAAAAATGCTTGTATTTGAACCTAATGCTCTGTCGTCACCGTTGTCACGCTTTTCACGTTCGGAAATCTGGCAACCCTACTTAAAGGTCACGCCACATCGAAAGGCAACCGTCTTGCTGATTTACCTGCCAAAAAGGCAGCCAACTTTTAGGACCTGACCCTTCTATTGGACTGACAACATCGGTAGTGACAAACCTAATTAAATGACATTTCTTTTCAATATTCAAGTAAAGATGGGATAAAAATAAGAAGCTGCAGACTTGCCAGGAAACATTTAAGTTATCCTGTAAACTCTACAGCGAACAAATACTTGACTATGACTAGACAGATCACAGACATTCTGACTGAACATTGCTAGAATCCGCACTCTGCAGGGAGTGAAAACAAGAAGATGAGACTATCGAGCATCTCCTATACGATTGCACGAAGCTTTGAGTTCGGTGAGAATTGACTAACACCAGCCGAAATAATAGAAACACCTCTTGGCATTGAATTTGTAAGCTGGCTTACGAGCTAGGACGTACCTATCTGCTTAGGAGAATGCACAAGTGCCGTGGGTGAACGCACCCTTCACACGTTACAGATACAGATTTGGCTACTATCATACAAAATTATACTCTCTAGTGTAGAGTTAAATCTGATTTCAACTAATTTTGCGTTTTTGACTCTTGTATACGATTGCACGAAGCTTTGAGTTCGGTGAGAATTGACTAACACCAGCCGAAATAAGAGAAACACCTCTTGGCATTGAATTTGTAAGCTGGCTTACGAGCTAGGACGTACCTATCTGCTTAGGAGAATGCACAAGTGCCGTGGGTGAACGCACCCTTCACACGTTACAGATACAGATTAGGCTACTATCATACAAAATTATACTCTCTAGTGTAGAGTTAAATCTGATTTCAACTAATTTTGCGTTTTTGACTCTTGTACGTGATCCACGCATGGAAGGACTTTTGTGAATGTAACGATCAACAAAATTCCCAAGAACGGAGATAAAATGTATTTTTAGAGACAAGGGTGTACCTTTATATTAACATAGATAACGAAGTCATAAATATTATCAATTTTTCATAATCAGCATCGTTGGCCTATTGCGTTTATTTATTTTTATATCACTAATTTTTATATTATTAGTTTATAACCTCTTTCTAATATAATAGCAGCTTTAACGTTTAATATAAAGGTAGTTTACTCGAAATATAGTTATGCAATCATTTGTTAAAGTTTATTTTTAATAAAATAAAAAATATTTACTACTGTAGGTAATGGTTAAATAGGTGTTCCTATTCGCTCCGTGCGCGACAGCGGCGCCAATATGTTATGGTATTAAAGGAGTATTTCTGCCTATACTGACAAATACAATTTTTAATAGAATTCGTAAATAAAAAGTATATATGTTAGTTTTAATAAAAGTATATGGATTTATAAAACAATTAAAATATTAATTTATTATTATATATTTTTCACGCTTAAATTGAAGAAAATTATGTATAATCATTAAAAATCAATAATAAAATATAGGCAGGCAACAGTATTTACTGGAAAATGTATGAGAAGTTGCCTAAGTCTAATAAGTTGTCATTGAAGAAACCATTTATAATAGCGTGTATAAAAAGGATCGCTACTTATATTTTCATTTTTGTTCTAAAGAAAACATAGAATGAATGATTAAAACTGGTTTCCGATCAGTAAGTCACAAAATTGCATACCAACCAAATATTATAATCAACGGCAGAAATCTTGAAATCTAGTCCTTGCTGAATGAACATTTAAGAATAAAGGGATATTAAAGAACATCGTAAAATGATAATTTATTGTTTATTTAAAAACTTTCTAGTTTCTGATGTCTACTATTTCCAGCATTACTGTTATTATCACAAAAATAAAGGTAATTTTTCTTCTTATTGTACACCTATCCATTTATTTCTTTGATTTAATTTCCACTTTGTTAGTGAAATTTGTTATATAAGTTTCACTGTTTTTTTTGCTAGTATTTGTACAATTTTCAACACAGCAACTCCGGTTGCTTATTGTGTTGTTTTTACCTACTTTTTTGAAAAAAAGTAAAATGTATACGTGTATTTGATATGCCAAAATTACAAAATATCCCCCTAAAATGCACGAATTATCCGCAGCTAGCGCTAGTATCGCTTTTGCTTCCCTCTCCATGACTTCGCACGGAGCGAATAGAGCCACCTTTGTGAAATTTAATTTAATAGTACTATTTTTTTGAAAGAAATGGCAAACTTTCTATTTTTCATATTGATGTTCGTTATAATTTTAGAAAAAAAATTAAAATTGAAAAAGTGACTGCAAAACACAGATTTAACCTTTACCTACATGTCCATATAGTTGCTGTATTTGAGACAAATGCTAAAGTAAATAATCCTATTATTATTATTATTATTATTAGGGTATGTATATTTTACCATGTTTGTTTAAATAAAGATTTTGACAAAGCAATTTAATAAACTTTGGTAACGGATAATAAATAATGCTTTGATACTTGATACGCCGCGCGCGCCTATGCTGACTCTGTTAAGCCTTGTTCAGAGTAGGAGCGGCGAACGTTGCGATACGATAGCGTTGCTTCGAGCGACACGTCGTGAAATAAATCGCGTCGCTCGACGGAACGGTATCGCATCGCCGCTTCTACTCTGAACAAGGCTTAACTTTTTTTCGGAATGGTTATTTAGAAACAGAAGTGTTGATCACGCATATGAATCACCTTCTTTAATATTTTAATCGAGTATAGGTAAACATGTATCAACAAAACTCATAAAACTGTTCATAAATCAACATAAACATTATTCGCTGCGTGTTTTATTAAAATATTACAGGATTTGATATTGTTCACAGATTATAACAAAAGAATATTTTTTTATTTAAAAAATGATACTTTCCTTTTCTCCCTCCAACAGACCAAAGAGATTTGGGAAGATTTATGGAGTCATCCAAGCGTTTGAATTTTATTCAAGAAGGGACATGAAAACGACGGGATATTCTGAAAAGTGATACCAAATTCAAATCCCGAGATTGCCTGTGGAAGTCACGCATATTTAAATTTATAAAGTTTCTTGTTTTCATATGGTTTTTGTACAGACACACCGAGTCAACAATTTGAAACGAAAACCACATTAAACGCTGCCTCGGAGAAAAGAAAAAGTTGGGAATAATGAGAAAAACCAAATCGCGTGTCCTCTATGAACCTGTATACGGAGTCATATAGATATAAAATGTTGTTTAATGAATTTCTCATATGTGGATATCTAAATCTTCCTTAATTTAATTTTTTAACCTTTTAACAGTAACACGAGACTTTTCTGTTATATGAAAATCGTAAATTATTCTTCGAATGTCCCTTAATTGATATTCAGGGAGATTCGTAGCGGTTGATTTTTTGACAAAGTTTTTCCTAGGTGTGGAAAATGCAGTTTTTCCAGTTGTTTCCATTGACTGTTTACCTTCCTTTAAAATTCTGTTAACGGTAGTATAAGAAACACCTGTAAAAACGTAATATTTTATTAATGTTAAATTTAGTATTTTTTTACATTTATTAGGAAACAAAATTTTTTAGAAACAAGATAAATTTAAAAAAATTTAAATATAAAATATTAATCAAAAATAAAATTCATAGATATGTATGTAAAATACAAAAACGTATGGAAAACTACGCAAGTTTAATTGCAAATAAACTACACAGTATGTTTACCTGTTGCTTGTGCAGTTTGAAGTTTGATATCTAAAGTAACTCCTTCCTTTTTTGTTGCGTCAAAATATTTAAAAACATTGTATATTACTTCACAACTTTGTCCGTTAATAACAGATCTGCGCTTTTTTTCACCCACAATAGAAGACATTATCAAAAATAAAACCAGTCACTTTAATCAAAACACAGAAACAAGAAACAAATAATGATCTAGTAGTTACGCTACTGACCGTAAGCAAGGACAAGGTTCAAATTGTGAATGGGTGTGGCGATTTTTAAGTAAACGAATTTGAACATTTGCGCTGGTTCTTCAGATGTGGCACTTATTGTATGAGGTTTCTTCCTCTTCCATGTAGAGTCTACACGTGGTGGGATCATTTTGTAGTCCCATCACGTGAAGGTGTGAGCAAGCAGCACTATCCCGTTAGTATGTTAGTAATCCCACGATGGTAGGTATCTTGGGGCTTGCGAGCTGTACTACCTTAACAGCTCCACGTGGGTTTGTTTCATTTCCTTAACTTAGGTCTCCTTAAGATAGCACAAATTGCGGTTCATTATAATGTCCTCTAGCGCTCTATTAATATTATTTACTCTTACTTCGACTAAATTTTTCAAGAGTACAGACACTTTGATTATGTTTTTTTACAAAAGCCCTTAACGAGTTCTTTATAATGAGAGACGCGTTTTATTGGAAATAATAAAACTTGATGTCTCCATTTTCTAAAGAATCCGTGCAATTTTAACAAGACAACTTCAAAATTAGAAATCTAATTAAAGAATTTGAAGTCAGACCTAATTAGAAAAGCCTTTAATTCCTCCAGGTAGGTATTTGAAATCCTCACGAATAATTAAAAAGAAAATATCCAAATACCATGTTTTCTGCGGCATTATATTCTAAAATTAATCATCAAATCTTTAAATTATAATTGCAAATTTTAAAATGGAAAACTCATTCCGTTTAGAAATGAATATTCAAATTAAAATTTTTCCAATTAATGCATGAAGTATTTTTGCTGAGTCTTAGAAATTATTCTATTTCAAGAGATTTTACAGTCATTGGTGTACGAAGAATAAGAAAAACAGGTTTATGAGGGGTAGCAGTTAAGTAGACAGAATTCAGTGAATGCGATACATGAAAAATCTATATCTATATAAGCGAATTAGACCGTCAGATAGTGACAGGTTTAGGTGCCCACTTTCGCATACAACCCTCGAAATGTACATCGATTTTAAGTAGAATGAAAGGAAATTTACGAGTGGCTTCTGAGGATAACACATGGAAAATTCGATGAAAGGTTATTTGTATATTTCCACGCAAACCGTTTTCACTATATGATTAATTAACAGAACTAGTCTTCGGAAAAAAAAATGTTGCCAACGCCTAAAGGGTTGAAATAAGAACTTAATCTTCTAAGGAAAAATCGAGATTTTACCCGAT
Organism: Psylliodes chrysocephalus; assembly: GCA_927349885.1. Taxonomy (NCBI): domain Eukaryota; kingdom Metazoa; phylum Arthropoda; class Insecta; order Coleoptera; family Chrysomelidae; genus Psylliodes; species Psylliodes chrysocephalus. The sequence continues at coordinate 36,905,136 of OV651813.1, forward strand.
TTTTCTGCACAAGCCCACCGAATGTATAAAAACATACATCGTCACTAGGCCGAAAAACATATTTTCTTGAATGACCCGAATGTATAAGTGCATTTTGGGGTCCGAAAATTATTCTGATAAGGAAAATCGAATTTTCCATGTGTTATTCCCAAGAGCCACTCGTAAATTTATTTTTTCTCTACTTAACATCGATATACTTTTCAACCCTCTTCGAGGGATGTATGCGAAAATTGGGCACCTAAATCGGTCTAAAATATCACTGATTCATCAAGACATCTCCAAAAATATAAGCCCGTTTGATTTAAAATTTGGCATGGCTACCTTTTCTCAACGTAGACACCCACTAAGAATATATTTCATACGCATCACATTTTAAGGGTGGAAAACGGTGGGTGAAAGTTAGTATAAAAATATCGGTGTTTTTAAAGTTAGGAAATTCAAAATTGGAACTGTAGCTAATCATAAATAAATAATGACATATTTCACAGTTTCAAAAATTTTACATTTTAATTGGGGTGGGGGAGGGGGAGAAAGGAAAAGGGAAGTTTGTATGGGAGTATCGATTTTTTTAAAGGTAGGAACTTGAAAATTGTAATTGTAGCTACTCATAATAAATAAATATTGACGTGTCTCTGGGTTTTGGATTTTCACATTTTAAGGGGTGGAAATGGTGGTGAAATAAAAATAAATAAAAATAAATAAAAATAAATAAAAATAAATAAAAATAAATAAAAATAAATAAAAATAAATAAAAATAAATAAAAATAAATAAAAATAAATAAAAATAAATAAAAATAAATAAAAATAAATAAAAATAAATAAAAATAAATTAAATAAAAATAAATTAAATAAAAATAAATTAAATAAAAATAAATAAAAATAAATAAAAATAAATAAAAATAAATAAAAATAAATAAAAATAAATAAAAATAAATAAAAATAAATAAAAATAAATAAAAATAAATAAAAATAAATAAAAATAAATAAAAATAAATAAAAATAAATAAAAATAAATAAAAATAAATAAAAATAAATAAAAATAAATAAAAATAAATAAAAATAAATAAAAATAAATAAAAATAAATAAAAATAAATAAAAATAAATAAAAATAAATAAAAATAAATAAAAATAAATAAAAATAAATAAAAATAAATAAAAATAAATAAAAATAAATAAAAATAAATAAAAATAAATAAAAATAAATAAAAATAAATAAAAATTAAAAAAATAAATAAAAATAAATAAAAACAAATAGGTAGAACTTCTTACGCTCTGGTATGAAAACTATGAGGAGTGAATTGATAAAGGCGACATAATTTGATGTCCCGACACCTCTATAGCCTAAGAGGACTGATTTTCTCACGGACAGTTTTATGTGACCTGTTAGAGAGCAAAGCTGAGACGAATCCTTAAAAAATTGATTCGAATCACGAATCCGAATCACGAGATGTGATTCGAATCACGGGTCCTATGTCCGAATACTTTTGGCAATAAAATGGATTCGAATCAAGTGATTCGAATCCATTTTTTCGGATCACGAATACGAATCACTGTCATTGTCGAAAAATCAAAAAATCAAAAAATAAAAAAATCGAAAAATCGAAAAATCGAAAAATCGAAAAATCGAAAAATCGAAAAATCGAAAAATCGAAAAATCGAAAAATCGAAAAATCGAAAAATCGAAAAATCGAAAAATCGAAAAATCGAAAAATCGAAAAATCGAAAAATCGAAAAATCGAAAAATCGAAAAATCGAAAAATCGAAAAATCGAAAAATCGAAAAATCGAAAAATCGAAAAATCGAAAAATCGAAAAATTGAAAAATCGAAAAATCGAAAAATCGAAAAATCGAAAAATCGAAAAATCGAAAATTCGAAAAATCGAAAAATCGAAAAATCGATAAATCGAAAAATCTTAAAATCGAAAAATCGAAAAATCGAAAAATCGAAAAATCGAAAAATCGAAAAATCGAAAAATCGAAAAATCGAAAAATCGAAAAATCGAAAAATCGAAAAATCGAAAAATCGAAAAATCGAAAAATCGAAAAATCGAAAAATCGAAAAATCGAAAAATCGAAAAATCGAAAAATCGAAAAATCGAAAAATCGAAAAATCGAAAATAAACCTAACACCCCCACTCCGACCAGCACAGCGGTGCGGCGTTGAAAGCCGTGCATCGTCTAACGTCGTTTCAGTTCGGCAGATTTCGGCACGGTGTTTGTGTTCCTGCGACTAGACGTATGCGTGTAGACTAGCTGCTTACTGCTCATAACTGATTCTATCTCTTTTGGACACAATGCTAGGTGAAGCAGCATGCTTTTTGGCCGCGTCCACGAGTGAGTTCAAGCCCGCGACTAGTTAAACCTTAACGTGTATGTATATGGTACGACTGTACGAAGCTCGCACGGATCGAGACGAGCTGTTCCGAAATCGGACGAATACGTAAGCAGCTGTTTGTGAGAAAGTACATATAAAAAATGTTATGCAATAGCTTTACCGCGGCAGTCCAAGATTGCCACACGTATGTTTTTTTATGTTGGATATTCATTGCTAATTTGTAATGTCACAGAAGGCAGCAGAACACCTAAGCAATTTTTAGTTGAAACCTATGCCATATTTTTGGGCTATTTTAAAGATATTTTTATGCTACTCGTTTTTTGCAAAAATTTAGGTGCTCTGCTAGCTTCGAACAAAGCCAGCAAACCACCTCTGTTTCAACAAAGCGCCCTGTATTTTAAAAAAAAAATTTTCGAAAACTTGTGACATTAGTAGATGTTTCCAGAAAAAAAAATTAACCGAGGTGCTCTGCTAACTTTATTCCAACATAGCAATTTTTAGTAAAGTTTTAAAATATTTCAAGAGCCTAAAAATAGCCTAAAATAGCATTGTGGTTGTTTTTAGATAAAAGCTTTAAAAAACCGAGGAGAACCTTGATTTTTGCAAAAAACGAAGAGCATTAAATATTTGAATAGGCTAGAAAAATAGCCTAAAAGTATGGCATAGGTTTTAACTTAAAATTGTCTAGGTGTTCTGCTGCCTTCTTTGACATTAATTTGTAGATTGGTACGTTTATCTTCTAAATATTAACAATCATCGGTCTTCAGTCTCAGTCTGTTTCAGTTTAAACTTCGCGGCAAGTTAAAGCATGAGTCGACCGTTCGCGCCGGCGCAGTTTGGTCTCTAAAAGGATCCGAGACTAATATTGGTGATTCAAATATGAATCTTTAAGGATTTCCTCGGCGAATCCGGATCACGGATCCTTTTTTTCTTAAGTATTCGAATACCGCTCGCGGATCCTCAAAAAGGATTCGAATCCTCCCCAGCTCTGTCAGAGAGTCAGTTTCGCATACATTCTGGTGATAGTAGCCAACCAAAAAAAAAAAAGTTTTAGATTGTTGGCTATACCCAGTGAACTGTATACTTAAAATGGAACGCCAATCCCTATTAACAAAAGTAAGCCAAATTGAATTCGCGCATTACGTCCCAACGATACTGGCGAGAATGCGCACAAAGTACCTTTGCAGGTCCGTTTCGGCCATTTCATGTACTATTTTTTAAATTAAGAGAAATTAATATCTTTAAAACTCAACAATAAGAAAATCCATTTTAATCTTTAGTTATATTTCTTACCACTTGTTTTACCGTATGTAGATGTCAAAAAATAGGAATTAGGAGGAGTTACTTATTTTTAAAACTATGCAAATATTTTATAATATGGAATAAAAGCCATCTATTTAAAAAAACAAAATTAATATGTAATAAAGTATAGATATTTTATCATTGCTTACTCTAAGAATAACAAAAGTAATATTTGCTTTAAAAATCATTTTTAATGGATAAACCCATATATAAATTTGTTAAAACTTACCTTTGAAGGCTTTTCCAAAAAGGATCGAATGGAGACTGTTAAGCGCATAGAAACAATAGATTTCTTTACACAAACATATCAAAGGGAAGCATAAGAATGTTTAAAGTGACTAAGTCTAAAAACCTTTACTAGCTGCATTAATTTTATTGAGAAAATATATTTACATTTAAATAAAACACTAAGATAAAGTAACTGTAGCTTTATTAGTAAAGTATAGTAACATTCAAATTTTCCATAAAAACGACCCCATCTCAAGCAAAATTTTCAGTGATAGGTATAGGTTTTATTTTTGCTTTAATGAATTAATAGAATTCTTTATCGTTAGTAACAATTTTACAGATGAGAAATACGTCTTGCACATTTGTAATGTTATTTACAAAAATAAGATATTTATAAATGTTTCGGCCGAATCAAAAATTTACGGTGACAGCCAAGCAACTTGGTGGGTAATATTACAATAGACAGATAATTTATTTCAGGTAGACATTTTTTACAATGTACATGATTCGTCAAAAATAAAACAATAATATAAACTAGCGAAGTAAATAAGTATTTATTTATAATAAATATATACGTACAATAGAAAACATGTACTTATAATTAGTATAACTGTGAGTATTAATTATTATTATAAAAAGAACATTCATACCTTTGCAAGTCAGAAACATATGTAAATTTACTTATTTCCTGGATATCTTCATTCTCTTTATTTTGTTCATAAACTCCAGATGATGTGCTAGGTCTATCGGTTGATTCAACCACATAGCTGTAATAAATAATAATATTCTTAAAAGTTTTATTTAACCAATTAATTCATATGCCGATTGTTCCTACATGTTATCCCAAATTGTTTTTTTTTTTCTGTACCCTGTAAAACGCTAGAGTAACTATAGGACCATTAATATTCTGCCAACATTTCCATATAATAAATTATGATTTTCATTCTTTTATTCATAGAGTGACAAGATCTGTTAATCGACTAAATATGTAGAATTAATTATTATTTCTTCATCAGAATTTTGTAACCAGTTACTTACATATGGGTATGTGAGGTATAGATTTTAAATTTTTAATTAATTGTTTATTAATATAGATATATTTCAAATTAATTTGTTATTAAGTATTAGGTATTATTTAGAATTTTATTATTATTGAATGACTATGACAGGTATTCTATATTATTGTCTTGTTTTAATGGGCTCTGATCCATAAATATATTATCGATATCTACATACATATAATTTTGTAGTTAGGTATACATATAAAAAAAAGTATAATTTAATAAATATATATTTGTCATAGCTTAATTACCTTGAAAGATTAGTAGGTAACATCAATGGCTTACGAGGTCCTAAATTAATAGCTGGCACAGCATGTTTTTTTAAACGCTTCCTAGTTCCTCCTAGAATGAAGTCACTTTCTACGAAATGTGCACTACAAACGGCATTTACAGAAGTCAACGTTTCAGCCTTGGGATCTCTTCCTAAAGCCCTCATCCAAGCTGAATACCTATCAGAAGTTAATCTAAAAAAAACACATGATAACTACATAATTTTTGGTTCTGGGTGCTTCAAAAGGGAAGAATTAGTCGACAATTTGGCTCAGATAGCTAAAATATAACACCTGTACGCCCGAACCACGTATTGCTATCCTTTTAAATATGAAAAAGGGGGTCAAAAACACATGGGTACCCCCTAGTTTGAATAAAAAATAACTAGTCATCCTTACCTGAAAAATGGAGGCGTCTGACTCTTACACCACAAAACCATACACTTTTTCCCCATTTTAACAAGAGTCTGATTAAATCTGATTACTATTAGGTATAGTGTATCAACCAAAAGCAGGCACTTAAGTGTTCTAAAGCTAATTTCAACACAAAACGAACAAAGCACTAAACAAAAAGTAGCGATTAAATAGAAATAAACCACACAATTAAATTGAAATTAAAAACTATTAACTGTAAAGATAGATCATCTAAAAACGTCAAAGATCAAAACCAAACAAAACGAATGACTGTAATAACCTTAAAATCACACTCAAAATTGCAAAAACCAGCTCTGTAAAATCATGAGATCACATCAATAATGGGCATGCGCCGGAGTATCGTAAATGTTAAAAGTACAGTGTTTTCATGAAAATTTCACTACGTTTTTAGCAGCGTTAGAGAACTATTTCTACCACGCGCATCCAACGACATTGGCGTTCCATTAAAATATACAGTTCAGTGGCTATACCCCACCTATCTCAACCATGGCCTTCACCAAAAGGTGTAATTTGTACGGTGAACTGCCATTTAGGTATGAGAAACTTTAGATCCTTCTGAATTACAGTAGAGAGTGACACGATCATCCCACTTATGTACAATCTAAACTAATCTGAGATTTATTTATTTATTTATATTTGATGAATTGTATGTCCCAAGGAAAGATAGTTAAATGAATAATTTTTCCATTTTTTTAAGGCATTAATTATTTTTTTGTATGGCAAAGTATAAATCAATTATCCAGCTATTCAGACAATAGTTAATATTTCCATATTTCTAAATGAATTTTAAATAGTTTTTATTTATGAATACGTTTACTTAAACCCTGTTTACAAAACGCTTTCGTATAGTCACTGGCTACAATTCACCTTACTAACGATAGCGTCTTATTCCGAACTTATGAAATAAAAATATATCTTCAAGGCAAAGTGGTTTTTTAAGTAGATGAATATAAAAACATCGCAACTCAAGCAATAAGAAGTCCCCTGGAAAGAAAATTCCATCAGATTATATAAAAATTGACAAACAAAATGAAGTTCAAGTTGTAGGATTTAAAGTAATATTATTTTAAGGTAGGTATAAAATTATCGATATGAAAATTGAAAATAATCAACTAGATTCAATGCCGGAATTATCATCCTTCAGAGGTGATTTGACAAATGTTAACCCTTTGTGTACTGGTGGGCAAAGCCTTGAGACACATTTCAAATAATTTTTATACTGTAGCTTAGTGTCCTCAGCGCTTAGACGCAGTTGGTAGGCGGACTCTCGAGATCCCCTTCCAACGACTTTTACTTCAAATTATATATGGGTTGACATTTGCGGTATTTTGTAGTGACACGTTTATGGTGTTCAGGCACGTGGTTGATGGTGGTGTAATATTAAATAGTTTTTTGGTGTTTTCTAATAAAATGGCAGGTGAGATTTTATATAGACATGTTGTATAAGTAGCATATATTTGATTGTATTTGTATGATAAATGTTTATTGATGAATTTAGTGAATTTTACACCTTGTAAATGTGGTGGTCGCTCTGCTGGGACACAAGGAAAATGTATGTTTCTTTTTTCACAGGCAAAAAGATTTATTCAATTGCTGATTTGGAACGTATGACACAAGAAGAAATATTTACTATTATTGAAGGCATTCCATCTGATGTGGACTCAGATATTGATGACTGTTCTGATGGCGATGACGAGACAGATTTTTCAACAACAAATCTGAATAAACGTGTTTTTGATATAGAGTCTCTGCCAGTTTTCTTTAAAGATAATGTTTTAGAGGAAAACCAAATTAATTAAGGACGTGTCAGAGGCAAAACAAATTGAATCAGACGAAAGTGACGATGACATTCCGTTGGATATACGTAAAAGAAAATATTTTCTTTCAAATACAATTTGGACTAGAGACCCCCAAAACTGCATTCCGTATAAAAAAAGTTTTAATGAACCATTCGGTCCAAATATACCAGACAATATAGATACACCGACAGAAGTGTTTCTTCAACTCTTTACAAAAAAACATATTGATTATATTGACTTCCAAACCAATTTATATGCTGTTCAAAATAGCGGTGGTGACGAAAATCGGTTTACATAAACCAATACAGAGGAAATGCAGGTATTTTTAGCAATAAACTTACTAATGGGAATAAAGCGTCTTTCCAGCCTGAGAGACTACTGGTCTTCCCGGGCAGATCTTCGAGATGCCTATATTAGTTCGTGTATGCCAAGAGATCGGTTTGAGTGGCTGCTAAAAAACTTACATTTGAACGATAATTCTCTACAACCTAAACGAAATGAAGCAAACTATAATAATAATAATAATAATAATAAATTTATTCACTTTAAAAATCGAATTACAATTTTAACTTATATTTAACAGAAAAAAAATTGTCTATGTGAATAAATAGTGGTTCCACTAAAGGCGAACCTTGTGCGTGGGATACTTTGAGAATATATTCTACATAGCATTTCTTTTTTTTTTACTATTTTTTCTTTTATTTATTATAGAGACAAATTAGCTACAGCATTGAATAGTTTATAAATAATTATTGTATATATAAATAATTGGATAATTGCAGGTAAGTTCGTTTTAGATTTTAGTTATATTTAAATTAATAAAGTTATGAAATTTTTGTCGTTGCTTAGTTAATATCCATTGTTGTAATTTAGACCTATAAAGAGCTATAGAATTTAGGTTTTTAAATTCCACCGGAAGTGAATTAAATATTTTAGGACCGAGATATACAAAACTTCTTTGCCCTAGAGTCTTTTCCATTCTAGGTACGGTGATCACATGATTTTTATAACGCGTTGGGTATAAATGTTGTACCGGAGTGCTAAGGAAAATATGCTTCTTCTGAAATATTGCTACACGTAGGTAAAAAAGTTGTCTCAAATCCAAAACTTCTGCTTCTACAAATAAACGTTCTGTTGGGTAAGTATAGTTTTTATTATAAATAATTTTTAAAATCCATTTTTGTATTATTTGTAAATGTTTAATATGGATATCTGCCGCACCTCCCCAAGCGATAATACCATAGGTTAGATGAGTCTGTATTAATGCATAATAGAGCATCTTTAAGTGGCGGATATCCAAAAAACATTTTAAAAATTTAAATTTTGCTAAATGGAATCTAATTTTCTTTATAACACTACTAATGTGTGCATTCCACTTTAAATTACAATCTATTATAATTCCCAAGTATTTAGTTGTTTTTGACATTTTTATACAAACATTTTCATTGTTGTAATTTATATTAATTGAATCATATTCAGGTAAATTTGAATCGTAACTAGTAAATGGAAGAAATGTTGTTTTATTAAAATTAATTGTTAACAATTTGTTACGAAAAAAATCTAAAACAATAGGTAGAGAGTTAATTATTTTTTTCTTTAGGGTATTCCAATTAGTATCTTGGTAGTAAATGGCCGTGTCGTCGGCGAAACCTATGATTTCTGCGGGTATAGGTAGTTCAAAAAGGGCGTTAATATATATATTAAACATAATAGGACCAAGAACGGTACCTTGGGGAATGCCAAATTGTATTGTTTGCTTATCACTCATAGAGTCGCCAATACTGACATACTGTTCTCGATCAATTAGGTAGCTCTTTAGTAGTTGATAGGCTACTCCTCTGATGCCTAAGGTATTTAATGTTTCTAATAAATCTGGATGACTCACCGTGTCAAATGCTTTGGCGAGATCTACAAAGATACAAATTGCAGGCATTTTTGTGTCTATAGATTTGTATATTTTGGATGTTATGTCAGCAATTGCATCTTCGGTAGACCTCCCCTCCACAAACCCATATTGTTTAGAAGATAATAATTTGTATTGGTTGATAAAATTACACAATCTGAATTTAATTAATTTTTCTATTATTTTACTCATACTGGACAGGATCGATATGGGTCTGTAGTTTGACATTTCTATCTTATCCCCAGCTTTATAAAGTGGTTTTATAACTGCATTTTTTAGAGAATTAGGAAATATTCCAGTAGTAAAAATTTTATTTGCTATAAAAGTCAGTGGATTTTTTAAATAATGTACACATCTTTTATAAACCTCAGAAGGAATTAGGTCTAGTCCAGGCGCTTTGTTTGGTTTTAAATCTTTTATAATTTTAACCACCTCCTGTTCTTCCACAGGTTCTAAGTATATGGAGTTAGCTAGTCTTCTTTCATTGAATTTCCTAGATGACTTTTTAATTTTTTTTGCAAGAATGCTACCTACCTCTGTAAAATATCTGTTAAACACATTTGCAATTTCTGTTTTGTTTGTTATATTTATGTGGTTCTGTTTTATTTCACATATCTCCTGTGTTTTATCATGATTTTTAATATTTTTTACAACTTGCCACATATGTTTTGAGGAATTCTTATTTTTAATAATTTCATTTTTGTAGTAGTCAGTTTTGGCAATTTTTATCAGATCATTTAGTTGGTTTCTGTATATTTTGAATTCTTTTAAGGCTTGTGTATTGTTTGGTTGTTGTTTAACTGTTTTATATAAAGAATTCTTAATATTAATAGATTTTACTAAACCTTGTGTAATCCAAGGACTACGTTTGAAATGAGAACGGTTAATCTTTATTACCCGGCTGCTTGAGTTTACATAATATTTTAATTTAGTAATAAACATATCTGTCATTTCATTAACATCTATGGAGGAATACATATCTACCCAATTTTCCTGTGATAATATTTTATGTAATGAATTGTAATCACATATTACTTTATGATATTTGTTTTGACTTGAATCTTTCAGATTTGATGGATACTGGTACTGTAAAATTTGAGAGAAGTGATCAGTTAGTGAAGACCAGAGTACTATGGGTACTATATTTTCTAAGGACTCGCTTGTATTAACATGAAAATGGTCCAGGCAGGTTTTACTACTACCCTGTATTCTCGTAGGTGAATTAATCACTGATATGTATCCATGTTCATGCAAAATATTTAGATACTCTTGACTTACATCAGTTTCCTCCAATATATTAATATTTATGTCTCCAACGATTATATTTATGTGATTATTTTGCTTATTTTGTTTTAAATAGTTGTATAGATCCTGATTGAATTGGAATGAACATGTACTGGGAGATCTATAAATTGCTAATAATTTAAATGATTTATTTAATTTATGGATAACTATTTCTAGTGCATTTATATTGTTTAGAGATACGATTTTATAGTTGTATGTTAAATTGTTTTTAATATATACAACTACCCCATCTGCTCTGTTTAAATTTCCCTCTGAATAGATAAGATTATAACCAGGTAAAGAGAACATTTCAGGGTTATAAAGTTTGTATGTTTCCGTTAACACATAACAATCAAACGCCTTATTAAAACCTGCAACCATTACCTGCAATTCATCCAAATGTGCATTTAGACTTTGTATATTATTGTGAAATATTGTGAAGTTATTACGTTTTGTTTCGTCTAAAATGTAATTTGTCTCTTCAATGCTGTAAGTAATAACATTTTGTAAAGTAGAAGTATGGTGATCTCTAATATAAGGATCCATTACAAAAGAACAAATTAATTTTTATATTAAAAAATTTTAGTTACTTATATAGAAAAACTAAATAGTTCTTTCTGATATTAACAAAAATTTTAGTCGTAAAACCTTAGCTAATTGTGTAAAAATCGATAAATCTAGATATAAAATGTTTTGTAAAATAAATTTGTTATAATAAAATATGTTTTTTTATAAAAATCTTTTTCCTAATTTAGTCTTAAAACCTAAGCTATCAGCATTAAAAAAAAATGAGAATAATAATCATATTTCTTTTGATAAAATGTCTTACATAATCTAATTACAATACCTTTTCATTAATGAATTATATTTTTTTTCCACTGTTGAGTCTTGTTTCCCTACGGTTTTCTATGGTTTGTGTATCTTTTCTATTCTTTTTTCCCCTTTCTTGATTTTTGTTGTCTTGATTATTTTTTCTTTCATCAGTGTTGTTCGATATTTGTTCTTTTTTATTATTTTCTGCTTCGCATGTGTGCTCTTTTTGTACTTTGTTGTTTTTTAGGGATTGGGTTGATTTAATTGTTTCTTGCTGAGAAGTTGTTGGTGTATCGGATATTTGACTTGTTTCGTTTTGAGCTTCGTTAGATTTTAGGTTTTCTGAAGTATAGGCTTGACCGTCAATATATAGAATATTTCCTTTTATATGAGCTAAATGGTTTTCTTCTTTGGCCTTTTTCATATAGTGTACTAATATTTTTTGTTCCTGCCGTTCTTCTGTTGTCAGGATTTCAGAAATTCTAATTTTGGTTCCTTTCAGAAGTTTGCAATTGCCGTAGATATTTTTTTTTGGTCCAGTAATGTACAAATTGTATGATAATTGGTTTGTTTTCTTCTGTTTTACCAATAGTGTATACGTTATTAATGTCTTTTTTATCTAAGTTTAAGTGTAGCAGATTATTCAATTTATCTACGGTATAGCCTAATAAATCTCCTTCTTTGTATTCCAAGTTGAATACTATTATGTCATTCTTTCTAATTTGTTTTTGAGTTTTTAAGTTTTTAAATTTTTCGTCTTCTAGTTCTTTCTCGATTTTGTCAGTTCTTCTAGCCTCTTTTTCCACCGCTGTTTTGATTTCTAAATTTTGTTGATCTATATGCTGCATTAACTTATCAGTTTGTCTGTTGTTTTCTGTCAATATAAAATTTTTTAGTTTCTCAAATAAATCGTCCGAACTCATTTCCTTATTTGCCTTTGGCTCCCTTACTAATTGTTTGTCTATTTTGGTTGGTACTTTTTTTTATTACTTAGGTGTGGCAATTATAATGATACACAAAAATAAACATAAGTAATTTACCTTTTGTAAAATAATTGTAATATGCAGCCACTCTGATGTATATTGATACACGATGCACAATTTCAAAAATTAATTCACGCTATATCACAATATTTTTACTTATTTATCAAGAGCACTAATTTCACATCTAGTAGTATTTAGTACGGGCTACTATGACAAACTATGACAAACTATATAAACTTAGGCCCTTATTAAACCATCTGTCAGAAAAGTTTTTTGCTTGTTATAATCCCTCAGAAAACCAAGCAATCGATGAGTCGATGATAAAGTTCAAAGGGCGTAGTTCTTTGCGACAATATTTACCAATGAAGCCTATAAAAAGAGGCTATAAGGTCTGGATCAAAGCAGATGAATCTGGATTTGTATGCCAGTTTGATATATATACAGGAAAAGTTGCTGATACGACGGAAAAAAATTTAGGATCCCGAGTTGTTAAAGATCTTACTCGTAAATTGGTTGGAAAAGGCCATAAACTTTATTTCGATAATTTCTTCAATTCTGTGGAACTAACGAAAAGCCTACGTGAGGAATTCATTTATGCGTGCGGAATAGCAAGAAAGGGAAAAAAGAATACACTAACTGATATACAACCAGACAATCAATTAGCAAGAGGGGAGTCGGATTGGCGAGTTAGCAAAGACGGTAGTGTGTACGGGCGTCTTGTTCCTAGGTAATCATCATAACCCCAAACATATTGCGACAGTTTCTAGAAAGCAAAAAGATGGTACTATAAAAGAAATTGATTGTCCAACACTAGTCAAGGACTACAATGCAAACATGGGATTTGTTGACAAAATGGATATGCTAAAGTCAATTTATGAAGTTGACAGAAAATCTAAGAAATGGTTGCACCGGATCTTTTGGTATTTTTTGGATGTGTCGCTAGTGAACACCTTTATTATTTTCAAAAGTAGATCCGATGTAAAATCACTAACACTGAAAATGTTTAGGTTGGCAGTCATAAACGGACTCATTGGCGCTGATCCTGACGTACCTAGAAGAGGTCGTAAAAGAACTAATGGTTCTGAAGTAAACCACTTCAAGCGCGCGGTGCCGTTAGAAGTCCGATTTGATAAATGTGCACATATGCCAATTCATATGAAACCAAGAAGATGTGCCTTTTACAGTAGCCGAAAAGAACCTCACAAGTCTTCCTGGAGCTGTTCTACATGCAATGTAGGTCTATGCCTTAATGATAAAAAAAATTGTTTCTCTTTGTATCATTCAAAATAAAGTATTACTTTTGAAAATATTTTATTATCACAGGTGCCTAGTGTTCCAATAACTAAGACACGGTTTATGGCTTTTGATAACTGATAAAAAAATTATAAAATTACTATTATAAATTAGTCTTTTATATAAAAAAACCGAAAAACTGATAAAAAGTAAAAAAAAAATTATTCCGGCGTCAAAGGGTTAATGTGTTGTGATATTTCCTTTATTACCAGACTGCTTTAAATATGCTCTAATGCCTTCCTCTTAACCTGTTTTACCACTATGTTTTTTTAGTTGTCATTCCTCCATTTTCATTGTTTTCCTAATCTATCTCTGTCTATTTATATGTAAATTAGTTTATGGACCAAAAAACATAATTGTTTAGTATTTGGCAATAATCAACAATTTTCCGACTGAAAAATTTTAATACAGCCTATGATTGAAATATTTGGTTACGACATATCAAAGTTACAGTAATTATGGATCCACCACCATAACCTTTCCTTAGGTGCAAGGTGTTTAAAAAATCAAACTTTATTTTCACACGTTAAATCTTAATAAAAATAATAAAATCATTCTTTTTAAATCATGACTCAGCAATACTATGAAATGAAGGTTCCCTTTTTATATCTAATCCTCTTAGTATCACATCAAGGATTTGTGGATTTTGCTCTGTTTCTCCTTTTCTGTTTTCAAAGCGTCTCTTGAAGTGTCCATGAAATTTGCTTTCGTTTATATAGGATGGTTTTACTTTATTTATATATTAGAGTGATGTTGTAACCTATATTTTTGGGATATTTTTCTATTTAATATGCAATTGTAACACAATAATAGTGATCGCACAGTAGAATTTAAAACTACATGTGTCGGTGTTTTTCGTCGGAAAGTTGAAAATGAAAAGAAAATAAAAGTACTTTAAGAGAGCTATTGAATTTTTAAAATCCATAAAAACCTAATATGATTATACAATAAACAGGTATCCACTGTAACTATTTTTAAATAAATACAGTTCTTAAAATGAATTAGTTATTTAAAATTAATATTAAATTAATAAAAGTCTTGTATAACAATAAACAAAAATACTGTTTCAATTACGAACTCAAAATTTATACTTCTATCATGTTCCAACTCGCTAGCGTAAAACAAATAAAGGAATATAAAACTTAAAAAAGGCTAAACATTTCATAATTATTCACTCAAATAAAATAAATATTTAAAACAATATATAAAAATAAATAAAAATCCTTAAAAAACGTTATTAACATAATATATAACATTATTTTCTTTCCATATAAATATTAGTTATGCTGTTAAAATAATTATTTTTATTTAAATATTTTGTATACAAGGGTGTTCCATTAGTCCGTAATTGTTAAATATTTCAGTTTGTGTTACAGACACGCAGACAAGTTTCAAATAAAAGTTATATAGATTTCGTAAATACATATTTTTAAATTAATTTTAGATATACAAGGTGTTGCATTTTTTCGGCAAATAAAAAATGTATCTTTTTTAAATAGAATACCTTGTATTTTATTTTATTTTTAGAATTGTTTGGTAATACTATATTCAATACTAATTTTATTTTAAATACATTTTTTTTATGAAATTAGAGGATGATACAGACCCCAAATTAAAATATCTTAATTTAGGTAGATTTACATTCATTTTAAAATTGTTTAATATACAGACTTATAAAATACTAAGCTAACGAATAGTGGTGATAGAACTGGTTTATTTTATACAGAGTGATTCAAAGATATTAGGAAGTTATTTTAAGAATCATATTTATAGAATATTTTAATAAAAATAACTGTGATACAATAATTAAATTTTATGAGTTATTCCTACAAAACAAGTTGACCATAGTTTGTTGTATAATAGTTTTAAATTGCTGCACTGTATGACTTAAAGTATAACCTTACAAAATCGTTTGCAATTTAAGTATTTGATAATTGTAATGAGTAGATTTGTTTCTAGAGCTTTATAGAGCAAGCATAATTTATAATATTGCTATTATAAGCAAGTTTAACGTAGACATCGCTAAAAAATATGGCTTTCGTTTAGTATTGGGGCATGATTATTCAGAACATAATTATTATCTGGCTGCATGATACTTTTTTTTTGATTGTCTAGACAAAACAGCAAAATGTTTTGCTAATATTTTTACTATTCTCTGAAAAGCAGGTACAGGGTTATTCATTATAAATTACCCACCCCTTATTATCGTTATTATTGTCTATAGAAAAAAAAGTTTCAAATAAAAGTTGTGTGGTAATAACTGAATTTTGTTAAAATGCTATCAACTATACAATGGCGTGCGGGTTTAAAGGGATACAAAAATATAATATATTTTTTTAATGGGACACCCTGTATATTATTACATTTTTGGATTTGTCATTTTTTTCTGATTTCAAAAATATATAATATGTCGAATATCTTAGGTAACTTGTTACTGCAAATATGAAAAAGTTATCATTATTAAAGTAGGCTATGAAAGTGAAGCAGTATATCTAGCTGCTCTTCCTGGTTTGCTTGAACTACACGCTTTTTTCTACTAAAACTGGAGGTGTGATTCACCTTTAGATAAATATTTTTGAACGTATTTTTTTGATTTATTTTTTTCTGATTTCAAAAATATATAATATATTACCCGTACCTTATACCGTTTTTGAGTTATCATACGTCAAAGATCTTGTGTAACTAGTTACTGCAAATATGAAAAAGTTCTTATTATATTAAAGTAGACTATGAAAATGACTACTATTATGTTTGAAATAATCAAAATGGTTTACAGTGAGGAAGAAAAAGTCCAAATATTTACTTGTTATATGCAAAATACCAAAAATTAACGTGCAAGAAAAAGAGCATATTATTGTATCCAAATCTTCCAACACCATCAGAAAATACGTTCAAAAATATTTATCTAAAGGTGAATCACACCTCCAGTTTTAATAGAAAAAAGCGTGTAGTTCAAGCAAACCAGGAAGAGCAGCTAGATATACTGCTTCACTTTCATAGCCTACTTTAATAATGATAACTTTTTCATATTTGCAGTAACAAGTTACCTAAGATATTCGACATATTAAATATTTTTGAAATCAGAAAAAAATGACAAATCCAAATATGTAATAATATACAGGGTGTCCCATTAAAAAAATATATTATATTTTTGTATCCCTTTAAATCCGCACGCCACTGTATAGTTGATAGCATTTTAACAAAATTCAGTTATTACCACACAACTTTTATTTGAAACTTTTTTTTCTATAGACAATAATAACGATAATAAGGGGTGGGTAATTTATAATGAATAACCCTGTACCACTTATTTTTTGTATTTCTTCACTTATTTAAATCTGACATTTTCAGACCATATGCTCACATACAAATGGTATGGGAAGTAGTTGAACAAACAAAATAGGAAATAATATGGTTTTTTAAAACTTTTTTTCATGTTTCCGATCATTCTGAGTACGAAAATGCAAAAAAAATCGTCTGGTCGTCTGTGTGTATGTATGCCGGCACAATAATTCTAGAACGAAAGTTCGGATTGACTTATGGTTTGGATTTACTTGAATAATTACTTTTTACTTAGAACTCTATTGATTTTCAGAATTTTCGGTTCATCCTAACTACTTTAATATCAATTTTCTTAAAATCCGCCTATGAAATTCTTATGTGACAATTTTAGGAATTCCAATTATTTCTAACGTCAACATTCCTAACATTCTCAACATTCCATAAATTGCAAACATTCTCGAACGACCTGTCAAACAACAGCTGTTGATAGTAAAGGTTAAATTTCTAAGGCGGGTTGCGACCTTCATACTTGCAACCATAGCCTTTTTAAAGGCTATTTTTATTCGAAATTAGTCGCCAATCCTGCCAGTTTCTAAAAACTCCTAGTCATAAATTTTCTCAATTCATAAAATTTAAAAATGATTCTTCTTACCATGGGATTTTATTGACGTAATGTGATCAACTCATTTCAAATTTTGATTAATTATGATACCGAGGTATTTTGTTGTGTTTTTTATTTTAATTATAAAGTTGTCATTTATTTGTTTGTTGAAAGAAGTCCTTTGTAAGGAGCCCAAATATTTTACATGAGCAGGCCTAAGAGGTGGATAAATTTCTAGAACAAGTTTTTAAACCCTAATCAAAAGGCAATATAGAATGGTTTTAAAAATCAAGGCTTGTGAAAATCATCACAAGGTTTTCGGTTTTTCGTTCCATGTTAAATCATTTCTCGTTTTTGTTACGCTACGAGTTTACCTTTGTGGGCCTTAGTCTCGATAATATGGAAACCACCATTTTAGCCTCTTTTGAATTTTTAAGCAATTAATAATATTAAAATTGCCAAAAATGCAATTTTTTCCAGTGGTGTGTAGTACAATTCTAAATATTAACTTTTATCAATACTCTTTACTAATGAATCTGCTTTCCGAAAATTAATAAAAATGAACCGATGGTCTTTACACGTTTATAGCGGAACGATAGAAAGATAGTTGAGGGGGTTCTATTTTTTTGATGTCCATTTAAAAAACAAAAAATTTTTAAAATTTTTTTTAAAGATAGATTACTAAAACCTTCTTGTGGATATTAGACGAATAATGTAGCTGCAGCTAGGTGATGCTCCCGCCCATATTTCGCATATTGTCAGGACATATTTAAACCCAAAATTTCCTGAAAAATAAATAGGAAGAAGAGGACCTACTATTTGCCCCTCATCTGTAACCTGTGGAGGGAGAGTTGCCTCACGGCACCTAGGCCTCACAAGTCCCATTGTACATGATATGCACCTCCTAGATCATCAACAAGCCTACAGCTTTAATGTAGTTGACAACGACGCCAAGAGATAATTCTCTTATATCGGCCGGTGTTAGCCGATACTTGCCGGACACAAATCTTCTAATAGTGCAGAGTGCGGGCTTCTGACCTATGCTTTCGTACTTGGTAATGACCAGTCAGAATGCCTGTGACCAGGCGTAGATTCTGTCTAGTCATAGTAAAGTATTTGTTTGCTGTACTGTTGTCAGAATATCTTAAAAGCTCCATGGCAACTCTGCAGTTTCTTGTTTTATCCTATCTTCAATTGAATTTTACAACGGAATGTTCTTTAGTTAGGTCTGTCACTACCGATTTTGTCAGGCCAATAGAAGGGCTGGTTGGCTGCCTTTTTAGCCAGTGGATCAACAAGAACTTTTGTATCGTGACCTTTGATCCATCTTATGGTGACCACATTGTTGATGGATTCTTCGGCCTAAGTTTCCATACTACTAACTCTGAGTAAATTCGTGGTTTGTTTAGGGTGAGTAGTGCTTCTCTGTATAGATGTTCCTTCCAGTGATATTGTTTCTAGTGATTTCTTTTGCTGCTCTGAGAATACCCGTGAGCTCTGTTTGAACTGCACTAGCACTATTGCTCACAGCCCATTTTATGTTAGGTTAGGTTTAAGAATCTGGAGTATATTCCACATCCTGAGCCTTGTTTTGTTTTAGAACTGGCTCTTCTATTAAAATAATATTCAATAAAAATGCCATTATCACTGAAAAATATGAAATTAGTAATAAGTTTTACACCCATTACAGTGATTTGGGATGAAATTATGCCAATAAAATAAAAACTGACAACTATGTTGATCATGTTAAAAAAATGGAAAAATAAATTTTCTTATTCCCTACAAAAGTGTGGCGGTTGAAAATATGAATTTAAAAAACCAAAAATCTTTAGATAAAGATAACATTCGTACTAAAACATTAAAAGAACTAATAAATAATAGTACTTGCTTTAACATTTTTTATAAATAAATGCTTCAAAATGATGTATTGTTAACTTACTTGAAGACAGGTATTATCAAACCACTCTTCAAAAGTGGCAAAAAAATGAAATAATACATTATCGTCCTATTACTTTGATATTTATTATATCTAAAATTATTAAACATCTGAACCCAAAGTTCTTGAACTAATTTGACGCTCCTTATGACATGCAGTATGGCTTTAAACAGGGTATATGAAAAGAAGTTTCAATTCTTAAATTAATATCAGAAATATATTCACATAGAGATGAAAAATACCCACTTTATGTATTTCCTAATTTCTCGAAAGTATTCAATATTGTTTGTTAACTCATGATATGTTAAAAAAGTTGTGGTATTACGGACAATAAGCACAACTTAATCAAAAGTTATTTACCACGTCCTAACACCAGGTTAAGTAGATTATGTTGTTAGGAAAATTAGAGAATTAACCTTCGATGTTCGATATTTAGTTTGTATATTAATTAACTTTTGAAAATAAAAACTGAAGGCACTGTTATTAGCTTTGTAGATGATACAGACATCCTATGCAAGAGAAAAACCGCGGATATACTAAAAATAATCGCTTAGAAATGCAAACAATAATGAAATGGTTTCCATACATTAATTATCGAAAAAACTAAATTCTTACCCTTTTGTTCATAATCAAGTAGTCTGCCCAATCCTGGTCTCATAAAAATAAGCAATTCATCTACTATTCATGAACAGCCCTTAATTAAGTAGACAGTTAATATAGACCGACAACTAAGATCATTATCATACTGACAATGTGGTACAAAATTTATACGAATTATATAGACATTATAAATCTCCGAACACTAATTTTTTTCTTATAAAATCTCCAATAAAATACCGTTTTATTGAATGATGTAATAGCAATCAATGTTACCTGCAAAATTTAAACGTTAATTAATGTTTAAAGAAATTAAACTTACCCAAGTGACAAACTTTACGAAGAAAGTCAAATCCTTGATTTAAGAAAACTATATGCATTACGACTTTTATGGAATATCTATAGACGGATTCCAGTATTACCAGGCTTGACAATTGGGTGTTTACCCCCCTGAGCTGCTCAAAGGCTTCCTGGAAAAAACAAATGGCGGCGACCAATGAAATTGTTTAAGGAAATAATTATTCCTAAATCAAATGTGGCTAAGGCTCAAAATAAAAAAAAAACAAGAAAACGCTGAAGCCGTGCATTACAAAATAATACTAGCGACCATTTTCCTTCAAAAAGAACTATTCCTATGGCTAATATCATACATATAAAATACTATCTCTTTGGGACAGTAATGTCATTCAGTTACTCGTACAATTAAATAAACGACATAGTTATAACTGCATATTATAGATCCCAGCATCTACCATTAATACTTTTATAGAATAGAACAATTTCTAAAGGTGAATAATAGTAATAATAAATATAGTCATTTATTTCTAGGCGATGTAAATATAGATGTTTTATCACAAACCCAACAGATAAATGCATATCTTAGCCTAATGAACCAATTTGGATATCAATTGGTCATAAATAGTCCAACGAGGATCCAGGGAGAATCTAAATCTTCTATTGACCATATTTTCATTAAAGTAAAACAACAAACATTGTTACAAAATATATTAACTTTAATAATAAAAACTACAGTTACTGACCACTTTTTTCTACAGCATTATAGATTGTTCACAATTTTGCACACAAATGGACAACACTTCAAACAAAAAATTCTCTACGAAAAATGAAAAATTCAAATACAACATACATCTTGGGATAACATCTTTAAAACTAATAATCCGGAATCTGTATCAAAAAAATTCATTGAAACTATAACTTCAAACTTAAATAAAAGTATTATTAATATTAAAGTATATATGAAAAAATTTAAACTGTCACCTTGGATGACTAACGAGTTAGTTAAAACAATAAATACAAAAAAGATTTTACACAAGTAAATTAAAAAATATCCTCACAACGAAAATTTAAAATATGAGTATAAATATTACAGAAACAAAGTAACACTCAATTAAAAAATCTAAATTTAATTATTATCAAAATTTGATTAACAATAATAAAAACAATTCACTACAACTCTGGAAAATAATTAACAACATTTCTAATGATGTTAATAAGACAAATAGCGAAATAAAATCCATATCTACAGTGACAATGACCAAGGACTCTTAGTATCGGATCCTAAACTTATTGCTAATCATTTTAACAAAATCTTTTCAGAAACTGGAAAGAAATTAGCCAATAAAATTATACAACCTCCCAATTACCTGTCCTTAAGCATTTCTGTTCCAAATAGTTTTGTATTATATCCAACTAATAAAAAAGAAATAAAAATATATTTAATAATCTGAAAACTAAAAACTCACCAGCAATTGATCAAATTACATCTGAAATCACAAATTATTTATCCTTTTATTGCAGAACATTTTGCTTACGTAATTAATAAATATGTGGAATAATATGCCATCATCTGAAAAGAAACTATTGTCGTTCCCGTTTTCAAAAAAGTGGATTAAAATATTGCTACAAACTATCGGCCCATTTACCTTATTTCCAATCTGTCGAAGGTATTTAAGAAGGTTCTAGAGACACGCTTAACTTCATATTTAAATACAATTTATTATCTAACAATTAGTATGGATTTAGAAAAAAGAAATATACTGAGGATGCTTTATTGGCCCTGACAGAAAAAATTAACAATGCTCTTGATAGAAGCAAACCTTGTCTTTGCGTGTTTCTGGACCTGTCAAAGGCCTTTGACACCGCCCGTCATCCTTTGCTTGTTGATGTTCTAGAGAACTAAGGTATAAGAAATATTCCTCTAATCCTATTTAAAACCTACTTAAATGAAAGAACACAAATGGCAGGAGTGAGTAATATACATATAGTAATTTCCTACCGGTAAGATATCGAGTGCCCCAAGGAACTACTCTAGGCCCACTCCTTTTTAATTTATACATTAATGATCTATTTTCAATTAAATCTAAAGGCAAAATTTTGAGCTTTGCACACGATACAGCCGTTTTCTATAGCAGTGATACATGGCAAAATATTAAAGACCTGGTAGAGAGTGATTTTCCTAAAATCCAAGATGGGCTTAACTCAAAATTACTGACCATCAATGTAGATAAAACGTTTTACTTACCATTCTTTTGTAATAAACATAAAATATTTAGAAATCATTCTAGATTGCCATCTTAAATGGGATGAATATATTACGTTCATTTGTAAAAAACTAAGATTTATTCTTTACAAATTTAAATATTTTAAAATCAATACTCAATATTAATCAATTTAAACTGCTTTACCCTGCTTTGGTGGAGACTCAATTGAGATATGGCCTTTTAGTATGTGGTAATGCATTAAAAACTCATGCATACATTGGAAACCATCCAACGTAGGTTCTTAAAACTGATATTCAATAAAAATTTCACATATCCTACAATTCTGCTGTATACCGAATCGAAAATCCGACAATTTTTTTTTACTTAAAGATGAACATATATTATCATTCTAACAAAAAATATATGCAGCTGATCCACTCCTACAATACCCGAAGTAATTCCGAGTTAATTCCCTATATGCATAAGTCAGTTGGACAACGAGCCTACTCGTCTATGGGACCACAAATTTACAATTTACTACCACCCGATTTAAAATCAATTCTCTACCTAAAACAGTTCAAAAAAACTTTAACTTTTTATGTTCAACAACACCGTGACTTAATCCATCATGTAATCGAGATCCTGTAATTAGGCTGACATAAACACATATTTTATTTACTTATTTTTAAATTTGTATGTTAGTGATGCCAGTTATTGTGTATTTTTTTTATTCTTTTTTTTTTAGGAAATGCTTTTCCATTACTATTTAAAAAATAAACAAAAATTACATATATAAAAATGGTAATTGCAATGTATTTTAATTCATATTGTAATGTGAGCCATTTTATTATTCAGTCATGCTCTAACTCTCCAAGTCCCTCTCTGTCCTATTTGGCCTTTGAGGCTCAACTTGTCCGATTAACATACATAATTAAACCCCTTAAGACCAAACCTATGTGACGACTGTGGCGGAAGTGGTTTCGAGACTTTTCCAGGTAAAACGTGATAGTGTTTCTAATTTTTGGCGAGAACGTTCTAGAACCTGAAGGAACCTCCCACCATAATTTTAAATTGGTATATAAATATTGGTGGAGAATAACGCTGTAGTTAGTTATTATATGGACAGTGAAGATAAATAGTAATCAGTGATATATATACAGCTGACAATAAAGTATTGGACTGTGAATATAAATAGTGAACGATTTAAAGACATTCGAAAATTTTGTAAAATAGAAATAGTAGTGTTATAAATAAATTGTTTACAAATAAACTGTTGTTTAAAATAAACATACATCACAATATCATGTGAAAAAATATATTAAGAAATTTAATTTTATTTATTATATTATAGTAAGTAAGTATTTGTTCATTATCATTTAATCAATTTTTGAGCATAATAATTTATTCTATTTTATTATATTGTTAATATGTATTTATATTTTTGAGAATAAATTATATTATTATTAATATATCCACCGAAAAACAGTAACGATATAGATTTTAATAATCCAGCATTCATTTCACTCAAACATCAGTGATTTTTACGGATTTACAGGTTTCAATGAAGATTGGGATTGAGAATGTCTATTACTTTCTGACGAGTTCTAATAAGAACGAATCCGGTCCAAGAATGACGTTCTCCTTAGTAAGCATAATCAAAGCTTTAAAAATAATTTTCTAACCATGCTTTTTTTCTGTGAATATAATTCAATTCCCGTTGTGGTATTAGACAAAGGAGTAATTGTTTTCTGAAGGGAAATGACCTCTAGTATTGTTTTGAGACACATGGCTTTAAGATATTTTGTTTTTCTTAATTTCAATTATTATAAATAAGACGTTTAATTACTTAATTATATTGTGAAAAATTAATAATTGCATGTAAAATTTAAATATACTAAACATGAAATTCATAAACGCTTTAATTTCATTTCAGTTTGCTAGTATACATTTAGGGATTTAAAAAACAAAATCGATTAAAGCAAAACCTTTAAAGTTTCTTAACTGTTTTCCTAATTGCCTCATATACAATAGTTGGATTAAGTACTGTTTTATGCAGACCTCAGGTGGATTCCAGGATTTGCGCTCGAATCTCTACAGCTCCTATTTATTCAGCGAGTATTGATCACTTTTAAATAAATAGATAAAGAGTTGAAGGACCAAACATTTAAAGGTGGCAATGTAAAATGGTTTGACAAACTACACTTGGGAGCGTCATCAATAGAGATATTATAAAATAAGTAATGTACACAGAAAAAAAGGTGTACTAAATTCAAGATGAATGATCTTATTTCAATGCTTTGTTGTGTTTGTACGAATATATTCGCAAGCAAAACTCGTCTTGATTTGAAATTCTAGTAATACTTATTCAAGAATAGCTAATAAGCCTTGCTTTAAGATTAAAATCAACTTGCCTAACTAAAGTACCTCTAACTAAAAGAAGAGTATCTATTGCTCAATTGCAGTATTATCAAAATCTTAAAAGAAATAGTCTTACACTTTTTGTAAATATACCTTATTTATATTCAATAATACCTTGTTCTTAAGGTAGTTCACTCGCGACAGTCGTACACAAAAATATCGCCCTATAGTGAATACCAACCGTTCGAGATTCTTAAATCTAAAGAAAGGTTATTTTTGTAACAGACTGTACACACAACACATGTGATCCTATATACAAATATATCACGTAAAATCCATCCGACAACGTCGCAAATATATTGTGAAACGTCAACTGTATTCCTAAAGTAAAATAAATGTAAATATCTAAATGTTTCATTGTCAGGATCAATTAATTGCCAGATAAAGGAAAATTTGTTAAGCAGAACGTCCTTAACAAACGCAAAAAATCAATTTTGGCTATGAATAATGCAAAAAAATTGAGAAAGGAAACCCCAATCTTGAAAAATAACCTGTGCAGTGGTCGCATCGTGAAATTATTAGAGTTGGGAGAACATTTAAAATGTTGCTGGTGTGAAAGAGTTCTTTCTCTTGAAAATATTACAAATGAAACACGAAAGGGCCTTTATTCAATTTTAAATGTTAAATGTAATCAATGTAATATTGAAACTATAGTACCTACGGACAAAGTTCATGCAACAAAAAGATGTCAACACCAAAGCAGTTCTAGGTAAATTTAAAAAAAAATACATAAGTATTTGTTATGTTTATAATTTTTTTATTATAATTAATATAATTTTATTAATTTAAAGGTGCTGTCCATTATTCAGGGTTTGGTCAAACTGCTTTAAATAAATTTTTTGCTGCCATGAACGTTCCTACGATATCATCAATACTACAGAAAATCATTACTTTTATTTGTATTTTTTTATGACTTCCTCATACTAGTAAGTTAAAATTTTAAATTACTTTATATTAGTTTTTTTTTGTGTAACTGTATTTTATTTTGAAGGCATGTTTAAATAAAATTATATTCATCTTTTGCATATTTATTTAATTTTGAAGACATGTTTAAATACAATTAAATTTAAATTGTTAAATCATATCAACCTAAAGTATAAACAACGTCCCTTCCCAGAAGGCCTCGATAAAGTGATAAACTTGACCTGTCCGCGGCAATAAAAAGGTTGGGAAGCACTGATCTAACAGACATTTGAATTAGCGGGCGTTGAGTGTATCGATTACAACGTTGCCAAGTTGTAATCACAATACGCCACTATGCGTCGACTGCTTTAAGAACATTTTTATTTTAAAAATCTATATTTCTTTATCAAAACGGTAAAAAAATTCCCAAAATTCTTGATTTATATTACATTAGTTTTTAAAAAATATGGTAAGAACCGTTTTCGAGATATCTTGAAATAAATGCAATAATCGTGTACATGACAGGGCTTCAAGAGTGTTAATTATGCACATTTTGATTGTTAATATTTTGTTTTACAGACGGTCAAAAATTTTTATTTTTTTAGGTACATAAAAGACACTTTCATTAACCTCATATTTCAATTTTATTGAATTCTTAAGAACGGCCGTTTTACGAGTGAACTACCTTAAATCCAATACAACTAAATTTGTTACAATAATAATATGATCTTTGACATAAATATATTGATTTTGGCTGAATTATAGGATAGTTTCATTGAAGAAATTAATAATCTTGAAACAAGAACAGGCTGTTCTTGCTTTGCTTTACTGAAATACATATTACACCTCAATGTAAAAACCTAGATCTTGTTGTAGATACAAAATTGCGTTTTAAGTAGTACATCATGGCTAAATTAAGAAATGCTTATAGTAACCTCATAATAATTTACTCTCAAAGACAATTTTTATCTTTAGATTTAAAAAAAAATGCTGTGCGATGCATTGGTACTATCCCACTGTAATAATTACTGTGATGTAGTTTACGGGCCATGTTTAGATAGTATTGTCTCTCGAAGAATTCACAAACTTCAAAATTCTAGTATTCGTTTAATCTTTGGGATACCCAAGTATCAACATTTTTCTCATAAATTTAAATAATGTAAATAATTTAAACAATGTATAACCGAAGAATATTGCGTATGGCATGTTTACTACATAAGTTATATAATACTCATACGCCGCCTTACGTACATAGTAAACGGATACAGAACGGATATCCATAATCTAAATATTAGAAAAAAATTATCTTGCGGATTCCTACACATAAGAAAACAATATTTATGAGGTCCATCTCGTACGCCGCCGCTGTCAGTATTAACAAAATATTTAAAATGGACCCAAAACTTCTTCAAAAATCTCTAGGATTATTTAAGAGATCCTACAAGGAGATATTGTTAAGGTCTCAGTGATTCTTAATAATTTCTCTTTAGGTAATACTAACTCTCTTCCCTTTTCTCCCTCCCTTTCCTTCCTTCTTTTCGCTACTTTTTTATATATATTTTTTTTATTCAAAATAATTGTTCGTCATTTGATTCTCACTGGTACCTATCCACCGAAAAACATTTTTAAAAATTGTTTTTTTTTGTTTACTTCTATTCCAATTTGTTTCGTGTTCTTATGATTATAAATTTACTTATATATAATATAATACCTAACAAGAAGTGAACTAAATATACCCATCCATTCAACAAGTCTTCCATTTCAATTTAATTTATTCATACAGTTATTAATTGAATCACAAAGAATTTCTAACAAAAAGTAGAACGCAACCCTAACATACGACGCAAACTTGTTAGCAAATAGGCAATAGGATGAACACTTGATAATGCCAATTCGCCAGATTCTCTATAAATGCGTTGTGTCTCTGACTTCCGAATAATAAGTATCACATCTCAACATGTACCAGTCATATCTACCGTACCAGTGTAGTGGATGCATTTTAAAATAAGTCTTAACTAGCAACACCGTGCAGTGAATTTGTACTCGCTAATCTTTTGTGAAGTTTTTAATTCGATTTGTTTATTTCTGTTTCTAAAATTTAAATGCTTTGAATCGAATCCTTTTATAAGATTGAATCAAGTAAGCGATAGTTTTAAGAGAATATGATACTTACAATAAGCCTGAGAGCTTTCTTGGATAAACTAAGAATTTTAGTCTCGAATGAAATAATTTATTCTTAGAATAATTATTATAAATCTTAAAATACAATATTTTGCCTACACTTCACTCAACATTTATTTTCTATTTAAAGCAAAATCTGCTTTATTTCAAAAAAATGTAATCTTCCAAATGTAAAGCTTGGATGATAATTTTTTTCTGTGTGGCATCATTGTCTGCTATCTGTAAAATGCAGGGTAATAATAATTGTCTTCTCCTTTAATCAAAAAGTATGTTGTGATATCCGATTACACTGAAAATAGCTCTTTGGTAGACTGAAACGGTGGCCTCATTAGGTTGCTAAAGACGGAGGTGTGATGTCACAGAATGAAGAATCGAAGTGACAGAAAATATTCTGCAGCGGTTCGTACATTAGCTTTTTAAAAAATCTAATATTTCATTATTATTTAGTGATGTTTATAATTATATTTTTTGCAATTTTTTTATTATTAGAGGTTTTATAATATCGGTAGTTTGATTTTTGAAAGATAAGCTACAAAATAGCAAGGAAAAATGATGTAATGATTTTAAATTTTAACATTTTAAATGAGTTACTTTTTATTTGAGTTATAAAGTGAATTATTATTGTGTAAATTTCAAACGTTTTGGGTTAGATAACGGCATCCAAGCCGAACTCGGATCTCATGTTGTTTATACCCTCAAATAATTTAAATATTTAACATGCCTCGTTCGAAATGTAGTGTTGCTGATGGCAAATACAATTTTTGCAAACAAAAATCATCAGCAGAAAGGATATAATTTTTCCTTTTTTCCAAAAGCGATCATTTACAAAAATTGTGGGTGTAATTTTTAGAAAATATCAGATCAATGTTAAAACTGAAAATATGAAGTGTTCATTTTAAAGAAGAGGATTTTATAGATGGCATTCGAAAGCCAATCATGTAATAAAAATTTTATACGTTTTTTTAGTACATTATACTGTTCATACAAATAATAACTAAGAACTGACTAAATATATATTTTTATTTCCGATATAAATATACAATTTTGTTGTTTAAAATAAAACTATTTATTTCGAAAAAAAAAAGTAATTTATTTGAAACTTTATGGAAATCATTACTTGATTTTTTTCTTGTCTGTTTTGTAGCTCGTCTTTCAAAAAATCAAACTGGATAATATAAAAATTGTAACACTAGAAAATAGTCCAAAAATAAAAACGTAAATACCATTAAATAGCAGTGAAATATTAAAGATGAAAAAGAAAGAAAACAGGTCCTTCTATGTCACAAAGATTTCACACCGGTTTCGAAGTGTGATCACTTCATCATCAGGCACACCTAATGGGTAAGAGAAAAAGAAGAATTGTTGAGTTTTACATTGTTAGCAAGATTAAAAAGATGGAATAATGATTTAATTTAAGTGAAATTAACAAAACTAATCTAGTAATATCACTAATATTTATTTATTCAAACTAACAAAAATTAATCAAATTAATCTACTAACTGAATGAAAAAGAAAATAAAAAATTTAAAAAATTCTAACAGTGTTTCATTGCGAGTCTTATATATGTATTATAACTTCACCTCTAGATAATTAATTATTAACGATGCCATTTTCATAGAATTGGCTTACTTTTTGTTAAAGTAATTATCTTAAGTCAATATTAGTGTCCGAATATTTTGTATATATTTTACTGGGTTATATTTAAAGTCAAGTGTTAAGTTGATGGGACACGATAATTGTCAGTGTCGTCGCATTAAATGTCATTCAGTCTGGTTTTGAGTTCGGGGTAATGCAAACTTCACAGTGGGCGATTTGAAGTCACGATTTGCTGTACGAGGTACGTTGGTTTAATTGTAGCTTTATTCGCGCTTAGGAGATTTTTCGCGGACGGTTTTGTACCGATTATCGTTGGGAGCAATTTTCAAAGGTAGCTTTATTATACATATAGGCATTTAGGTTAATATTTCGTAAATAGTCTCTAAGATATATGCTGATAAATTATTAAGGATAAATATCTGGACCTACTTGGCTTATCATTTTTCAAGACAGAAAGGAAGACATCGTGCGAGATTTGTTGGTTAGGTGGCTTTCTTTGACAGGTGAAGAAAGCAGAACAACCCAAGTTTTGTCTCGTGGGTGAACTCTACTACTAATATTTTCTAGAATCTGTTAAAGAGGTATTTAGATTTTACTCCAGTATTCAGAACGGGTTTTGGAGAATTTTAGTGTTTTGTTAAATTCACATGGTTTTTTAACCTATTCTACACCTGCTAAAGATATTTATAGACATAAAAATTGTGAGTATGACAAATTTCAATAGACTTTGAGTTATTACTTCGATGTTTTATATATGTTTTATATAGGGAGGTCCGTCGACATTTGAGTGTGTAACATTTAATTGGATTCTTCAAAAGTGGTTGCAGTGGACTGTCTTGTTTTATTTTTCACCCGTGGAAGGCTACCAGTTTGAACCTTTACGAAAAAAGTATGTTTTGTTAATATTTGGTAATATTGTAGTCCTTTTAATTGTCGATTTCTTTTATGTTGTTGCTTGGTGCACCATGATTTTAATTATTTGAGTGCATAATACAGTTTATAACACTTGGTGAGTCAATGCAATTTTTCATTCATCTAAGGTACTTAATAGTTTTTAGCTTATCTACATTTAGGGTAATTAATTGTATAGTTTGGGAAGCTTGAGTCAATTTGCATTGACACTTTTTGTAGTATTTTAAGGTTTCACCCTGAGGATTTTTCACTCCGGAGATCAACGTATACCAATCGTTTACTAGAACAGTGGTCCATTGGTATACTAGTCACCTGGCTTACTTATCGCTGATTTTGCATGGATGGTTCTTTATCTGGATAGAAACATGGTGATGCTGTCAACGGAGACACCATACTATCAGATTGTTTATATTATATTGAGGATTTCATATGTCCACTATGCCTGCTAATTTATTAAATCAAAACATTCACTTTTTAAACGAATGTTCCTAAGGTATTCTCAACATTATTTATACTTTTGCGCACAGGGTTTTTCTATTAATAATTTAGGTGTTACTAATATATTTTATAGTTTATGTAAAAAGTAGAAATTAAGAATTCACTATATTTGCATAGCATCTTGCCCATACATCCTTCGCCTGGTACCAAGCAAACGACCACCGTGTCATCTGTTGATGAATTTATGTTCTTTCGGATTCATGCATATTACATATATAACATATACATTATTTTAATTTCTTACCGTATTTAGCTATGTTAGTTTATTTATGAATTCATTAAAAGCCATAAGTAAATTTTTTTATAAGGTAGTTGAACAATTCAAATATTTTTTTAAGAGTTAGTTCTTAAACTCTAACTTTTGAGTTTGTTGTTTTTCTTTTGACAAACAGATTTATTAGTTTTTTAAATATATATATTTTTTTAAATTATTAATCCTATTTAGGAAAATTTATTACAAAAGAACTTAAGTTGAGGTGTTTTTCATTTCTTTCCTCATTTCCTGGGTTTGTGGGGAAAATAGGAACATAGCTAACTGTCCATAACTGCAAGCGCATATTTGTATAATTGGCGAAGGCGTCCCGAAACATCCACCAAATTCTTTGACTTTCCATTTTGCCATTGTACCAGTCTAGTACATTGCGGGTTAAATGATTTATACCTCGGTAAAGGGGGTTTGTTACCTTCATCAAATATTTCTGGTTTTAAAATAAAGTGGTATCGTAAAAAGTCCTAAACATCTCTGCCTTGTTTAGGAGACATGATCGGTTTGGCCGGAAATCGCTCACATTATATTATTTATGTTTAATAATTTGACATTTTCTTCTTCACTAAGAGAGTTGTTTATTTTTTCATCAGTTGAGATAACAATTGCCAGAACTAGGAACCGATCTTTTGAACGGGGTGTGCAAAAAACAATCCTGTCATTTTTATGCTCGATGTCATTAATTTTTATAGGACCTATTTATAACTTTTAGCAGGGGCTTTCTAGTTAGAATATCTGATTTGTGTCATATTTTATATTATTAACCTTTAAAAAGCCCATTATAAAATAAAGTAATTTCATGTAGTAACCTCGTTTTAATAGAGATTACAATTTTACAAAGTATTTGTCAAAGTTATATTCTATTTTGTAACTTTACCTTATGACGTCAAAATACATCAAACTTTATTGCTTGAAAATGAAACCCATCAATAAAATATAGAAATAGAGATCAATATTTCAAAATTTACAGAAAAATAAAGATAAGACGCTTAATTCTATTTGGACGTGAGACAGATAAAGAGAGCAAATGATTTAACCATGCCCTTTCGTTGGAAAATATTGAATATTGTACGTATATTGTAGACCGCCTTCGATGACGTATTATTCTATTTCTTTCTAATCAATGGTAATGTGTTTCTAAACTGTTTTACTAGAGTCAAGATGTTAAACTTAACGTATTGTGTATGCTCCACATACTTCGATTTGCTCTTACTATACGGAGAATGGTCGCACTGCGCAGCTTTCTGAATACCTTTTAAAAGGAGATAGGAAACTCCGCCATTTTGATGCCTTATTACGTGTTGCCTACATCTTGGCGCAATATTTTTAATATTTTGCTTGCTGTTGTCAGTGTCAGTAAATATTATTTTTGAAGTCACAGTTTATTCCTAAAGAATCAGTTAGCTCACTCGGATCAGTTGAAAGTTCCAAAATAACATCCACTCCAGGGATACAAATTCAGGGTGCGCGGAAGACTGCTGTTTTATTATAGGCGGTTGTCATATATTGTATTATCCGAGTTGCGCAATATATAAACTGGAACAATGAGTTCAAAAGTGCCGACGCAGAGTGAGCGAACTGATTCTTCAGCTATAAACTGTAGCAGAGGCATCAAAATGGCCGCGCCCTATGTTGGGCGTGTTGGACCTCTCTCTTGCACCGTATAGTAATGAAAGTATGTGGTAATAACTAATATTGACACTCTCTGAGTCAAATTATATAGCAGGTGGGGTGCAACCTAAAAACATCTATTTCCGAATGAGAAAAGTTACAATAACCGTTTTAAAGCTATCAACCGCTAATTTGCGGTATTTACTATTTTAATTAAAGTGATGTTGGTTATTCCTGGTTACTTTCTATGACGTCATATTTAAGCCCTTTGAAACGTCATTTATTATAACCGGCACATACTTTGATTTTCTTTTACTATACGGAGAATGGTCGCACTGCGCAGATTTCTGAGTACCTTTTAAAAGGAGAGAAAACTCCGCCATTTTGAACCCTTATTACATGTTGCCTACATCTTGACGCAATATTTTTAATAGGTGCGTTTTAATCATCCGCTTCTGCTTCGGAATTGTCGGTTTTCTTGTTTTAATCTGACAGGTTAGAACGACTGAACCGACAATTCTGGATGCAGAAGCAGATGATTAAAACGCACCTGATATTTTGCTTGCTGCTGTCAGTGTCAGTGAATATTATTTTTGGAGTCACAGTTTATTGCTAAAGAATCACTCTGACCAGTTAAAAGTTCCAAAATAACATCCACTCCAGGGATACAAATTCAGGATACGTAGAAGACTGCTGTTTTATTATAGGCGGTTGTCATATATTGTATTATCTGAGTTGCGCAGTGTATAAACTGGAACATTGAGATAAAAAGTGCCGACGCAGAGTGAGCGATCTGATTCTTTAGCTATAAACTGTGTCATAGGGTTCAAAATGGCCGCGCCCTATGTTGGGCGTGTCGGACCTCTCTCTTGCCCCGTATAGTAATCAAAGTATGTGATAACCGGTAAATACCTGAGTCCGGACTTGGGTTAATAATAACAGTGTCATGCAGATTATAGAACTGGCTCCGTCAAATTTGAAAGTAACATTAGCTATACTATTATTTATGTATATAGATATACGTAATTTATCAAATGTGTCTGGTACAATGCGAAAATAAGTGTAACACCGTTTCTTATTAAATTCTGATATCCAGCCTTTAAATCCTTTTTTTGGCACCATAGCAACATCCCACAATTTTATCCCGACCATTTTTTTTAAATCCATGTCATCACTAACAAGGTATCGAAATAAATTTGTTATATCGTTGTCCATAAGCAGAAGCCGAGGAAAAATTTCAACTTTAGAGCCAATAAAAAATAACCTAGAAATTAAATGTCAAAATTTCTTTCCTTACTTAAAAAAAGATTTAACCACGATACACAGACTAACGGTATGTTCCTGCGCATGCAGCTGACTGACGGTGACGTCACGTGGGACATAGAATTATTAGCATTAAATGGGATATAGTGTTTGAAATTCGATATTTCGCCGGCTTTAGATTTTATTCAGTTGGTTATTTTGTAATATATTAGTTTACAAATATGAAGGTATAAGGTAAATTATACCAATAAAAATATTAATTTTTCACATGAATTATAGGTATTTTGTGACAAAATCATAATCTGGCCATAAGATAAGTAAAGAAAATAGACTAAAAATACAAGTTTGACTCAAATTTGTACTTTCTGGGCGTGGTAATTCTTTTGAAATCCCTTATATTATTTTGTTAAATGAAACGTCAATGCGCGGTTTGGACGAAATTTGAATCGAAAGTCAGCAAACCTATAGTATGTGTATCGTGGATTTAACGTTAATGCGCTACAATAACCGGTTACCTAGTTAGGGCTTTAGGTTAGCCAAGGGTATAACCGAAGTAATATGTAATTCATGCATATTTTTTGTGCTAGTGCAATCTTTTCCTATAACTTAACACAAAATAACTTTCACGAATTCGAACTTGTTGTTTTGAAAGCCAGGATTTCTATATGCTTCGTTATTTCTAACAATTCTATCTTGCCGCTTACACTTCATTATTTGCCTTCTAATTGTAATACATTGCTGTAACTCTAGAACTAGTACCTTTTCTCGCTTGAAAATAAATTAGCAGCGTGGGTTAAAATCCGTGTAATTTGCTTTACTTGAATTCTTTGTGTCGTAAGCGTCAAAGGGATTTAATAATTTAGATTTAGCTGCTGTACTACTTGATTTCTCCCACATACTGTGAGCCTCCTTTGTCTCATTGTTTTCTATAATGCCAACTAGAACGCCGCGAATTCATTTGAAGTTCATTATTCATTGAAATAAATTTCTTTTAAAAAATAATTGCCGCCAATTTAATTCGCACTGAAAATTGTTAAACTGTCAAGTATTAGGGCGTCAAAATGAATAAATATACGCAAATGCAATATAAATATTTTCAAAAGTGACAGAAAATTTAATTCGCTTTACTATACAGTGCTAGTCTAAATTTCGATCCTCCTAATATATTGTAACGTTTGTTTAATTTATTTACAATTAATTTATTTAAAACACTTTATTTACAATTTGTTTATAACTTACTTAATAATTTGTATAATACTTAGGCACTATTATAACTAACAATTCAAATTTATTTATTACAATTTATCTTTTCTATCCAACACTTAATTCTTGTCCGTCGACAAACTCGCCCCATTTATATAAAGCCAGCTCTGTGCCAGAACTCTCTCGGCTTTCCGGAACCTTCGTGAACTCCCCGTTCTATAACTCAGGCGCCACAAAGCGATCACTCCAGCCACGTCTCGCTTTTTCTGGTAGCTTCTCGAAGCGGTGCATTTGTCTCTATACGGCCAGCGCTAGACTTCATACCTATGGCAAGAAGTAAACAAAGCACAGGGTTGGATTTGCGCGACAAGATTTTGAACCATTATACTTAGACTAATTAAATTAGGAGGCATATAATAAACGGTTGTGAGCTTCTCTACTAGTGGGAACAGGTGACGTAATAGTCGCAGATGACGGCACAGGGTCACTGTGACCCATAACTTTAAAAGACAAGTGACCACTCGTTTGAAAGATATTTGTTTGTTTTTTAGGATATTGTTGGCGGATAAATTAAATAATCACTAAAATTATAGTTTGACGTTTAATTAATACAAATTTAAAAGCCCATCTATGGTTAATAATCAAAAAAGTTGACGATTTCTTAGTTCTCCAACTTTATATACGTTTACGTGAAGCAAAATGGTATGTGCTCTAGCTGACAAAGACAAAGTAACAGCTCTCTTTATCATGGTATACTCTTTATCATGGTATTCTCTTTATAATTAGTAAAAGTTGAAATGATTTGCATGCAGTGAAAAGCATTTTTAATGAGAGGTACTCTGATACCCCTATATCATGGACTTATTTGAGGGCGCTTCTTCATAAGTTTAAAACAGGTAGTGTCCATGATGCCAAACGATATTATTGACGAACAACTAGTAATGACCACATACTTTGATTATTATACGGTGCAAGAGAGACGTCCGACACGCCCAACATAGGGCGCGGCCATTTTGATGCAATTACTGCTAGATTAGGCAACACATTTTTCAAAAACAAAATCATAAAAATCTTAAACCAAAATAATATATGTATATCGTCCCTTAAAACACGTACAGGCGTATCTCAAACATATGCAAAATTGAGATACGCCACTTACTGACCAAACTTTACATCCTCTATTGAATGCACGTATAGTAGCGTAACCCAAACTTTTGTAGTTCTACGTATATCCTATTATATTTTGCTTGACGTATTTCATTTTGGTAAAATTTATTAAACACCAATAGACTTATGTCTACTTACGCCTGTTCGTGATTTCTTTTTCGAACTGTGGTGATATTATGATGTTAGTTTACTTTAAAACAACAGTTTATTTATTAATAATTTATTTAAACACTTATTTATTTTATAACACAACTATTCTAATTTATATATACTTCGAATATCTTTAGACTGATCACCATTTATATTCACCACTGTCTATCTACTAATTACTATTTATCTTCACTGTCCAAAAAATGTGGAACGCTTCACGATTTTGCATGTCATCCTTGCGCAGGAGCCATGCTAATCTTCTCTGTATCGTTCCAATTTTAGTATATGTACCGCCGAAGCAAGTACTAAAAATGATGACGGTTCCGAGAACAGAAGACAGTTGGTCATTCCAAGAAGTAGAGTAGCTGAAGTACTCCGTCAGTTACACGACAGTCCATCAGGAGGACATCTCGGTGTTAGGAAAACCCTTCAGAGAGTTCGGGAAAGGTTTTACTGGATGAATAGTTCCGATGATGTAAAGGACTGGTGTAAGAAATGTACCACCTGTGCTATGAGTAATGGATCTCAACGAAAAAAGAAGGCTCCCATAAAGCAATATAACATTGGTAGCCCATTTGAGAGGATCGCCTTAGATATTGCTGGACCATTCCCCGCGACCGAGGATGGTAATAAATACATTTTGGTGGTTATGGATTATTTTACAAAGTGGGTGGAAGTCTATGCCATTCCAAATCAAGAGGCCGCAACTGTTGCAGATGTATTAATAAAAGAGTTTATCTGTCGATTTGGAGTGCCCTTGGAGATCCACAGTGACCAAGGCGGAAATTTTGAAAGTCAACTTTTCCGTGGAATCTGTGACAGACTAGGCATGAAGAAAACCAGAACCACAGCATTGCACCCACAATCCGATGGAATGGTAGAGCGAATGAATAAGACCATTGGCAAATATCTGCCAAAAGTGGTTTCAAACCACCAGCGAGATTGGGATCAGTATCTTTCGCTCTTTGCAATGGCTTATAGATCCGCTGTCAATGAATCAACAGGCCAAATACCAGCAAAGGTCTTGTATGGGCGTGAGATAAGACTACCGTGCGACCTCGAGTTTGGATGCCGACCTGGAGAAGATCTAGCTGGTAATGATTATGTGATCCAGTTACGAAGAAGAATGGACGACATGCATAAATTAGTTCGCTCGCATCTCCAAATCGTCAGCAACAGAATGAAGAAACGGTACGATACTCAAGCTACAGAGGGATGATTCAAGGGTTATTCTCTAAAGCTTCAAAGGTCTTGGGAAGGTCCGTACCTCATCAAGAATAAAATAAATGATGTAATTTACCGTATAAGTAAGATCCCAAACGGTTAACCAAAGGTAGTGCACCAAAACAGGCTGGCGCCATTTGAGGGTGACCATGAAGAAGAAGTAAACCAACTTCAAGAAACACCAGACCTTGTCTTTGAAGAATTTATGGGTGCATATGGAGGTACTGGAAAAGCCAGATATGGTGTTACGACCGAGCAACAACAAGATCTGCTCTCGCTTCCAAAAGACTACTCGCTGGTCCATAGTACTTCCGCCAGCATCAACGACGCGCGAGGATTGGCATATGTGTTCCGTAAGAAGTTTGGTCAACTGGTAGAACTTCAATGTCAGTTACCAGCCCCTGGACAAGCCTTGAAACTTCAAGACGGGTCACGGTATCTTTTTTATTTAATAACGAAGAACACCTTCCAAGACCGATCCACCTATCAGGATGTATGGGAAGCATTACTTAGTCTAAGGGAGCAATGTACAAAAACTAGCCATGCCAAAGATAGAAGGAAATCAGCTGTATTGGAGGATCATTAGGAACATGGTGGAAGTAATCTTTCAAGATACCGGAGTTCAAATATTGGTCTGCAGCCATTCGCCCAGTGCCCAGGTTACAGCGAAGACAGTCCCTTGTTACTTTCATGCAACTGGAAATTGTAAAAAAATGTTCAGTTGCAGATACCACCATTCCATTTTAGTTTCGTAAGAGTTCCAGGAGGAACTATCTCTTAAGGAGGGGGCAATGTAATGTGAGCCATTTCATTATTCAGTCATGCTCTAATACTCCAAGTCCCTCTCTGTATTATTTGGTTTTTGAGGCTCAACTTGTCCGATTATTATACATAATTAAACCTCTTAAGACCAAACCTATGTGACGACTATGGTGGAGACACTTTCGCGAACATTCCAGAGTCAACGAGATACTATTTCTAATCTAGATATAACGTGATAACGTTTCTGGTACATTCTGGTAATTTTGGTGGAGGAGCATTCTAGACCACCAATTTGTATATAAATATTGGTAGAGGACCAATAATCAGTTAGTTGTTACATGGAGAGTGAAGATAAATAGTAATTAGTAGATAGACAGTGGTGAATATAAATAGTGATCAGTCTAAAGACATTCGAAGTATAAATATATAAATAAGAATAGTTGTGTTATAAAATAAATAAATGTTTAAATAATTTATTAATAAATAAACTATTGTTTTAAAGTAAACAAACATCCCAATATTAATATGAAAACACGTTTGCGAGTTACGACTTGATTTAACAACTGAACACATTGTTTTAATTTAACTATAAACACAGTCTTCATTTCGCCGTGGTACAGGTGACACGTAGTATGTGTTAGTGAGATGGAAGGATGGAACAATTAACGTTGTTTCATCAAATGAATTGAAAACGTCTGGACTTTTAAAAATTGGGAGTGCCGTTGAAATGTTACATAAAAGTGATAGAAACCGTGGAAACTACCAGTGAATATTATACAGACGATGATCTACCGCTGGCCAATTTGATCAA
Organism: Psylliodes chrysocephalus; assembly: GCA_927349885.1. Lineage (NCBI taxonomy): Eukaryota > Metazoa > Arthropoda > Insecta > Coleoptera > Chrysomelidae > Psylliodes > Psylliodes chrysocephalus. The sequence goes on from OV651813.1 coordinate 36,944,723, forward strand.
ACCTTCCAAAAACACAGAAGCACTGCCAAAAAAACAGACCTGGGACCGTTACTAAAAAAAAGTAACGTGTTACTTTATCGTTACTTTTGATGCAAAGTAACGCGTTATATAATCGTTACCGTTACTTTTTAAAAAAGTAACGAATTATTCGTTACTTTCCGAAAGTAACTTGTTATTGTAACTTCGTTACTTTTACGTTCCTGAAAAAGTAACGCGTGACTGCAAAAGTAACGCGTGACTTTAAAAAAGCGTTACTTTTGGAAATAAATTAATAAAAAGTTGGTGTACTATAGAACAAGAAAGGGATAATGAAAGTTATATTATTTGTAATTCATGCTTTATTTAACTAAATGTCTCAACACTTGAAAAATAAACAGTCTTACTCTAGCAGTTATAAGGTTGTAAGTTGCAACGGTAACCTACGGGATAAACCATACATTTAGTATTTACCTACTTACATCATGAAACTACCCAGTCAAAACCTCTATCAAATTTTAATGTGATCAGGCTACTAAATATTAATCATCATTTTTGCAACCGGCTGTTTTTTAAATGTCAAATATTAGAAAACACTCTAGACAACTTTAAAAATAAATAAAAACCTAACTACAATAAATAATAAATGTAATAATATAACTGGTTAAAATTATAATATTAAATATATAATTACAAACATTAAAGAAATTAGGTACATTTAAAATATAACATTTTAATTTAATTTAATAACTTATTACCTTTCCAGCACCTCAACCCTCATCCTCATAATTAAATATTAATTATTTTTATTATTACATTTCAAAAGAATTAGATTTTCAAAATTTTCATTAGATAAAGCATGTCTTCTAGGCGCATTTACAAAGGTGGCATACGACAATAGACGTTTAACTGGGACTGAAGAAGGTAATGGAGTATTATATTTAATAAAAAAATTTTGTACGTACAGATACTTTTTTAACATAGACAAATTAATATCGAGATCCTGCAAAAATGGTAGAACTTGTAATTCTATGAGTCTGTCTTTTTCCGCGACACAGTTGTCTTCCTCGTCGAGAAATTCAAAAAAGTTAATGTCTTTATATTCTCTTTTACAGGTAATACTGTTAATTGATTAATTTCCAATAGCGCTTTAGCCTCATTTACAATATTCTGTTTAATATCAACTGTGTATTCTTTACCCAATTCACCAACTGATTTAAGCCATTTTAGTTTAAAGATAGGGTTTGTTGCAGTAGCAATTACTGCATTATATGCCTTATCCGAAAATTCTAGGAAGTTTGAAAATCGGGAATGAATAGATTTTATACATTCATCTAATATTGGTATATATTTCAAGGACTTTTTGGTTTTTAAATGAATCAAATTCAGGCATAAGGATATAAGAGTAGGCAGTAAGTATCCATAATCCATACTTTTGCAGTAACGCGTTACTGTAACGAAGTAACGATTTTACGTTACTTTGAAAAAGTAACGCCGTTACTGTTACTTTTCGCTGATTTAAAAAGTAACGAAATTACTAGTAAAGCGTTACTTTAAGTAACGTTTTTGTTTCGTTACTCTCAGCTCTGCAAAAAACACACCGATAAGTAAATAAAAGTTTAGTAAATAAAAGTTTTAAATATAATTTTTGTAAATATTGCGAATTATTGTAGGAAATAATGAGTGTACAAGTGGAACATTTACCGCTAGTTTAGAAAATGTTATTCAGACTCCTATTAGTACCATACCTGAATCTGTATTAAAATCAGATAATGAAAATATCAATCACTGTGCAAATCAATCTGTAATATTGTCCATGTAATATTGATAACTTAGTTAAATTTTTTTTTTTTTTTTTTAGAATACCCAGAAAGATTTTCACCTTCTTTATCTGATCCATTCAACGATTATGATTCTGATGCTGATCGTCCCTATCGAGCATAAGGTACATAAATTGTAAAGACGAGCTTTTCAGTTCATGTCATAGATGCCTTAAGTTGCTTTACTTCAATCATTTTGAGAATTGTGTATCATGTGAGGAACACAATATGAGAAACAAAAAACGACGCAGTAAAATATCTTTACATAATGAGGTAGAGAGAAATATTGACAAACAAGAGCAGGAAATAATATACGAACATTATGCCATGGATGGGAATGACAAAGAAGGAACTCGTGTAAAATTATCACAAGTGAATAAACAAAAACTAGCTAAATCCTTGAGAAGTATTGGAAAGAAATACATCAGTATACATACAAAAAAAGTTGTCCCAGCCAAATTCATTAAAGAGAGATGCAACGGTGAAGTTTGTTCAAAACAGGGTCGACAATGTAGTCTTTTTACTGATGAAGAAAGAAAGATAATATTCGATTCATACCATAAAGAGATATGCAATTTGAATATGAAAAGACAATTTATAATCGAATTAAATTACGGATTTTGAGCTTACATTAAATTGTAATTAGATGAAACAAAATGGATCCTATGTATTTTGAGGTGATCTTTTCGAAAAAAGGCAAAACAAAATGTAGCAGTTTTTCGAAAATGCCGAAATTTTGGATTTTGTCAATTTTTCAATTTTGCGCAGGCGCATGTCGGAAAAAAAATCAATATTTTTAAAACGCAGTTTACGACATTTGAAAGCTAAGGAAAAATGCTAATTTTTATGTCTCCTGAGAAATTTTGATCCGATGCACCGCTCTCGCGGTATGGACGATTGAAATTTGTTTAGTATTTTGAGGCGACGAAGGTCGAAAAATTGAATTTGTTAAATGTTCAAACACTAAATTCTTTATAACATTGTTAAAAATTAAGATATTTGAAAAAGCAAAAATGCGTTTTGAATTTAAGGGATGTGACTAGTGATTCCCAGAAGGAGGTAAGAGAAATCCCAAAATTGTGCATATGGCGAAAGGGCAAAATGCACCGCGGTCCTAATTTCATTGTTTGCCTATAACGGCCAAACTATTTGAATTTTTTTAATGCCACTTACAAAGCTTACTCTTAAATGTGAAATCTTATGTGTGTGTGAATTTCACCGACATCGGACCATAATTGGCTAAGATATCAAACAATTAAATAATTTTTTTTTCCTTAAAAAAAATAATTTTTTTTTCGAAAGTTTTAAGTGGCACAAAAATTCACCCAATCGCTTAAAACTTTTTTTTTGAGTACTCTGTTGTGTCTAGAATACGATTACATTACGGAAAATTCTGCAAATATATTTTATCTAATTTTTTGACCACTGTTCATTGAGTGACGACCAAAAAACACGGTTTTTGAGAAAAGTTGCCTAAAATTGACAATTTTTAGTTTTTTTGTCTGAAAATTAAACAAACCCAAACATCATGTCTTCTAAATGTGTATACAAAGTTTAAAGTGTGTATGTTTCTTCTAAGTTGTAGAATTCTCCCGACAAAAGTCCCATTACACGCGCACCGCGGGATCCAAAACTCGTGTATACATTACATTACTGTAATTTGATTTTTTTGCGTTTTCCAGTTTTAAATTTCTTACATATCTAAACTTATTAGGCTTAAAATTTATTAAATTGTATTTTACTGACTTGTTATAAGACGTTTCTTGAGTTTTGTGCAAAATATAGAATTACCAGATATTAGCGAACAAAAAGCAAGCTTATCACCAAGTTGGAAGGATTAATTTCCTAACATTTTTAAAGTATACCTATTTGTGTATTTTTTTGTGCTCTTTTCGATGGCGAAGTTAGTTTATTCAAATATATTTTTTTTGTTAGATGTTTTCGGAAAACCCGGAAAAAATCATATGGGAAAAAAATTAAAAAAAAACTACGCCTCTGGTTTCCTGCGAATTCCCGAAAAATTATGTCAGATTTCGCCGCGGGACTTATTTTATTTGAGAGCCAATAAAAAAATACGCAACTTTTCTTATGGGCACATATGTCTAACATTTATAAATTCGCCACAAAGTCATCGCAAATTTCATGTCCATGGTTCTGATCAAAAAAACGAAAAAACGACTTTTTGGTAAAAGCACTTCTGGCGGCGAGAAATTCGCCATTAAAACTATCTGTGCAATGAATTTCCGAACTATTTTTGCCTCCTCTTTCGAATGGTGCATTTATTTTTACTATCGGAATAATACTTGCCCAGGTAATTTGCATTTTTACAATGGAAAATTCTGGAAAACCCGGTTTTTCCTAATTTAAAAAAAATTGAACAACAGCTACATTTTGTTTTCTTTTTTTCGGAAAGATCACATCAAAATACATAAGTCCACTTTGTTTCATCCAATTACAAATTAATGTAAGCTCGAAGGGGCTTTTTTTCGTTATTTAATTGGACTATTATAGTAAGGTGAAGACAAGACTTGGTAAACAGACAATGGTCTGTAAAAAGTTCTGTCTACGTACACTGGTATCTCGAAAAATCGAAAAATCGAAAAATCGAAAAATCGAAAAATCGAAAAATCGAAAAATCGAAAAATCGAAAAATCGAAAAATCGAAAAATCGAAAAATCGAAAAATCGAAAAATCGAAAAATCGAAAAATCGAAAAATCGAAAAATCGAAAAATCGAAAAATCGAAAAATCTAAAAATCGAAAAGTCGAAAAATCGAAAAATCGAAAAATCGAAAAATCGAAAAATCGAAAAATCGAAAAATCGAAAAATCGAAAAATCGAAAAATCGAAAAATCGAAAAATCGAAAAATCGAAAAATCGAAAAATCGAAAAATCGAAAAATCGAAAAATCGAAAAATCGAAAAATCGAAAAATCGAAAAATCGAAAAATCGAAAAATCGAAAAATCGAAAAATCGAAAAATCGAAAAATCTAAAAGTCGAAAAATCGAAAAATCGAAAAATCGAACAATCGAAAAATCGAAAAATGGAATCCCACCCAAGGAAAGGTTTCTAAAGAAGAATGATAAAAACATAATATAATATTGATTAATAATAAAAGTTTTTTAAATTTATAATGAGCAAAATTGAATCAACGAAATTGACGTATTAAACCTTAAACTTGTAATGTTCTCATGTAAATTTAAGGGTTGGTAAAGAAGAACTATTATCAATTGGTGTTTCAACTGTGGACTTGGTAGAGCAATTTTCGAATGACGATAGTCTTCCTGCTACCTTATAATGAATATACCAGTCACTTTAGATATTGTTTTATGTTTCATGGCTTCTTTTCAAAGCCTTAATCGTTAGCTCACCCATTAACTATGTATAACAGGAATCAGGAAGTTTAAGAAAATTCCTTGAATTAGTATCCTCTACTACTATAATTATTAGAAAATCCAGTCTATAAAAAGAACAATGTTTATATTATTTTTGGGTAGTGATCGTGTTGGTTCTGTTAAAATCTAATTTAAACAAATAGCTAATTTTATAAACAGGCGTCAAGTTATGAAGTGATCCTCAAAATTTTTTTCTAAATTAGGCATTGGAAAAAGGTACCTATGTCAAGCGTACACAGTTAAAGGATATCCAAATTTAAACCATAATTAAGTAATAAATAATCTCGTATTAAACACAAAATGTGTGGATAGTGATACTCGTCTCTCAAAACATGTAATGGCGTATCTCATATTTTCTACTTTTTCAGGAGAAGCATTGGAAGTTTTAGAGGCACCTTGCAAGTTTTAGCGTGACAAGAAGAGCAAATATTGCAATTCTTTCGTTGTAGATGAATACTATAGGATTAGTCAATGGATGTGAGCTAATGATTTCAACGTTGCTAAGCTCAGATTTTGGAAAAACAAAATTTAAGTAGATACGTTACTTTGTGATTTATTTTTTTTTTCACTCCAAAATACAGATGACCACTTACGTCATATCATTAATTACGAATCAGGTAATAAAACATTTTCGAATACTAACCAAAACATGGAAACATAACGTAATATTCGTAAAAACATAAAAAATTACTGAAAAACAAAAAATTTAAAATAAGGAGATAATGTACTCCAAAGTATTTTTATCATCATTATCATTGTGAGGAAGTGACTCTTACAACTTCTTGTGTTCCTCTACTTTGATAGTTGGGGTTTTCTCTTGAGTTAGGTCGATTAGGTCCATATACTTTTTCTTGCTTATCTTGTTCGGTTTAGGATTTAAACAATTCAGCTGGATTGTCTCTAAATTTAGCTTGTGTCTCTTCAGGTTTATTGATCGATAATCCACTTGAAGATGACTAGTTTTGAAAAAGATTGTGTTGGGATTCCGCTTACATACTTTGATCTCCCTTATTTCACTCCATTTAACATCTCTGCTTTGTAAGATCCGTAAGTCTTGGGACAATTTTTTGAAATCGTAGAAATCGTTGAATTCTAAGGGAATGACTTTGTATGGATTTCAACGCCTGGCGAATTTAAAGGTAGTTAGCAGTTGCGACGATGGTAGAAAGAGGTCTCCAGCATGTGATATAGCATTAGATATGCAGCTATGTACAGAATCGCCTTCATTTTGACCGTGGTAAGACTAAAGAAAGTTATCGTTTCTATATTTTGTTTTGCACCACCTTCAATAACAGCATACTGCCATAACAGAATTTTTATTTTGTCCTCCACACCCGTCACTGTACAGCGAGACGATCTCGACATTATTATCATCGTATGATTGGAGAGCTTTATAAACGCGTGTTGCTATTTAACACGATTCCCTTTTACTGATACCCTCATGCCATGAAAGGCACTTGCATTTTTTGGTAGCAATATCATAATAGGTTAAATTAAAATTTGATAAGTTTCTTTTCTAGAAAACTTTAACATCATTAGATTTTGTTAAATAAAGAACTTGTTGCAGGTCGAAGGTAGGTACCACCTAAGAATTTTTTGTCAGTAGCAGCTTTGAGTTTGCATTCGTTCTTTAATGCTATTACTTTTAATTTTTCTAAAAAGTGGTCTTTTTTATAAATAATATTTGCTTATTATAGGTTTATCGTTTCTCATAAAGATCTTCTAATTGTGATTTTGTATGTTCATCACCTTCTTTGTATGTCACACACAGTGAGCATTGATCCTTCTTTGGCCTATGGAAGTACAAATTCTTAGTACGAGAAATGTTTCGATAAGTAGTGATGCTTGGTATTTCATCGCTTGCAGTCAGTTCTTCTAAGAATAGCGAATACATTTTCGAAATACTGAGATCGGAATAAAGGTATTCTCGTGTACTCTTTTCTCGGCAGTAATGGGATTCTACCCTGGAAATCTGTTAATGTGATTTTCTATTGTTGTTCTAACAGTCCTCTCCGAGATACCAAGTGTACCTAGATAGAACTTTTACAGACCAGTGTCTGTTTACTAAGTCTTCTCTTCACCTACTTTAGTATGCCTTTCTATAAATTGTATTTTCATATTCAAATTGCATATTTCTTTATGGTGTGAATCGAATATTATCTTTCTTTCTTCATCAATAAAAAGGCTGCACTGTCGACCCTGTTTTGAACAAACTTCACCGTTGCATCTCTCTTTAATGAATTTGGCTGGAACAACTTTTTTGTATTGATGTATTCCTTCGCAATACTTCCCAAGGATTTAGCTAGTTTTTGTTTATTCACTCGTAATAATTTCACATGAGTTCCTTCTTTGTCATTCCCATCCATGGTATATTGTTTCTATATCATTTCCTGCTACTGTTTGTCAATATTTTTCTCCATCTCATTATGTAAAGATATTTTTCTGCGTCGTTTTTTGTTTCTCATATTGTGTTCCTCACATGACACATAATTCTCAAAATGATTGAAGTAAAACAACTTAAGGCATCTATGACATAAACTGAGAAGGTCATCTTTACATTTATGTACCTCACAGCGCGCTCGATAGGGAGGATCAGCATCCGAATCATAATCGTTGAATAAATCAGATAAAGAAGGTATAAATCTTTCTATGTATTCTGAAAAAAAAAAATAGATAAATAAAAGTTTAAATTAGCTATCAATAATACATGGATAATAAATAGTAGGTACCTTAAGAATTAATGGCATCTCCTTGAAATATTACAGATTGATCTGCACAGTGATTGATATTTTCATTATCTGATTTTTGTACAGATTCAGGTATGGCACTAATAGGAGTCTAAATGACATTTTCGGAACTAGCGGTAAATGTTCCATTTGTACCCTCATTATTTCCTACAATAATTCGCAATAATAACAAAAATTATATTTAATAGCCGGCTAAACTTTTATTTACTTATCAGTGTATTTTTTTGCCAGTGCTTCTATACTTTTGGGAGATTTGATCAAATTTGCCAGCGGTAGATCATCGTCTGTATAGTATTCACTGGGAGTTTCCTCGGTATCTACCACTTTTATGCAACATTTCAACTGCACTCCCAATTTTTAAAATTCCAGACGTTTTCAATATATTCAATGAAACAACGTTAATTGTTTCATCCTCGCATCTCACTAACACATCCATAGTATTCGATGATTAAACAAATCACTACACTAAGTGTCACCTCTACCACAGCGAAATGAAGACTGTGTTTATAGTCAAATTAAAATAATGTGTTCAGTTGTTAAATCAAGTCGTAACTCGCAAACGTAAGATAAGTCAGTTCGTGTTTTCATATTAATATCATCACAGTTCAAAAAAAAATCACGAATAGGCGTCGACATACGTCTATTCGTGTTTAATAAATTTTACCAAAATGAAATACGTCAAGCAAAATATAATGGAATATACGTAGAACTATAAACATTTGGGTTACGCTACTATACGTGCATTCAATACAGGATGTAAAGTTTGGTCAGTACGTGGCGTATCTTAATTTTGCATTTTTTTTTAGATACGCCTGTGCGTGTTTTAAGGGACGATATACATATATTATTTTGGTTTAAGATTTTTATGATTTTGTTTTAAACACATGAAACTTCAACCAAGAGAATATTTTTTTACATTCAAAAATATTGTTTAGTTTCAAGAATTTTATATCTGATTAAAAGTATTATTTTATGTGTTTAGAAGAATATTTTCTTCGATCAATGAAATATTTTTTCGATCAAGAGAATATTTCCTTCTATTAAGAAAGATTTTCTTGGAGTAAGAGAATATTTTCTTGGATTAAGACTACATTCTTCTTTGGTTAAAAGCCTGAACGGTGCAAAATATCTTGCTACACAACCTTCAAATATATTTATTTTTGGTCTACTTTTTACAAAAAATACCTAATTTTACATTTATTCGTGTATTTCTGAAAATTTTATTTACTTGTTTATGATTGCTGTCCTATAAAACAAAATTAACTAAAAGTTGAAAAAAAATCCTTGTGTGTAGTTTAAAATTTCGAAGCAGCTCATAAATGGAGCCGTCAGCTCTATGTAGGGCTTCATTATTCCTCAAGCAGCAATGAAGTAGTTTCTGCTTTTAATAATTAAATACCTATTTTCCAACTGTGTTAATCCTCAAACTGTACGTGCTTGTAACTTTAATATATATACCTACATGTTTATGTAAAGTTTAGAACGTTCGCGAAACACTTCGCTAAGTACTAAATGATGCAAACTAACAGGTGTTTGCGTTTTTAGCCAAACACCGAATCGTCCGTACCTTGGAGAATAGAAATCCGAATTAATCTGTTATAACATTCGTTTGGGGGCGATCAATAGGCATTGAATAAATAACAGCTACAGAAATTAGAGCTCAAATCCTGGTGCAAAATTGAGAACTGCACAGAAGCGCCAGATCAACAAGGGTTCGGAGAGCCGATTAAAAAAATTAAAATGCAAATTCCATGATCCCGAAAGTAATGGTCGGTATTTTTGTTTGATGTTTTAGGTTTGTAAATACAACGGTGACTGAGTTTCTTTTTATTGCCTTCACTTTCAAAGTAAAGTATGATAATTTTAGTAAACCGAAATTTTTTTTACAAATATAGTAATAAGCACACATCTGCCGTAACATGTTTGTTTCCCTTTTTTAAAAATTAGTTATTGTAGAGTATATCACATTCATTATAAACCATTTTCTATCAAAATTGTAATAAAATAATTTACAAATAGGATACTACAATAGTGCACTTGGTGTATCATAAGACATAGGAAATCAGGGATGGTGAACTTATAAATACAAACATATTTAATGTTATAAGGGCTAATAGGGATAGAACATATATTGGTAAGAGTAGATGTGGCGGGAAAAATATAATACGATTTAAAAAATCGTTTTAAAAAAAAATATTTTTATTTAAACAAGTACAATATTTTTATGACTTTATTAATTGCAAGCTAACATCAGACTAGAAGTAAAATAAAAAAATGTTAAACACTTGTTCAGAGATAACAAGTAACTTGAACTGCCGGCTGGTGGAATTCTCGAAACTTCTCAACATATCAGCGGTTTCTATTATGTAATTTGGGGTACTTATGTGTATTAATAAAAATAAAAGTAAAACTTTAAAAATAATTAAAATAACCCTCAGTTATAAAATGCTAATTTGTGATTTGAAAGTTAACAATGTTGCCAAAATAACCGTACTCTTATTGTATATTCCACCGGAATGTAAAAATGACTGGTATGTTAGTATGTTAAATGTCTTACAAGAGAAAATATTAAATAAAGATATTGATATGGTCTGTTTGTATCTGGGTTTTTGATTATTTAATGTATTTTAAATAATAAAGTTAATGATACAAACATAAATCTCATTTATTGAATATTTACCTTTATTTGTTATTGTTGTGCTCAAGCTATGACTTGTGTTGTCTCAGGCGTCTTGGGTTCAAGGTACGTACTATTTTATTGATTTAGGTCAATTTTTAAATTTTGTTAAGTTGTTATATTTTATTCTATTTGAAATCCTGTTGGTTGATTAAAATATTCCACTTTTACAAATAAACTATGTTTATTTCAAAATTGTTATTAACATACATTAATCAATACAGACCAAGAAAAAATACAATAAGATAATTTTAAGCAATCATGTTTTAAAAATATAAAATAATGGACAAAAAATGGCAGAAGTACCATCCTCTAGTCAGTGATTACAGTTTTCTTTATCTTATTTAATTTTATTTAATGGCCGTTACTGTAATCGCTTCCTAGTGATTTGCATAGAGGCCTCCTGCATCGGCTTTCTAATTCTACCTAACCTAGAGAAATATACAATTGTTCATGAAGAAAAAGAAATGTTCCCTTTTTTTTTATAACAATTATGTTTGTTGGATCAAACGTTCATCAAAAATACTTTCAAGTAAGTAGTCGCAATAGAAACCTTATTAAAGTTATTCAACACTAAGTTCACTAATTTGTATCACAGGTTTACAAGATATTTGTTTGGTTTCAAATAAAGCAAAGGAAAGTTTGTTCTACTGGGTTCAAGATACGCAATGGCGTAAGGCCCGGGTGTCAGCTTCTTGTCCAGGTGAAATATAGTGTTTCCAAATAAAATAAAGGTGCGATTACCCTTTACAAGTCGTACAGTATGATCTCAGAAAGAATATTTTAATACTTGCAGGATTCCACTGCTCCAAACATGGAATATTGTTACAATCTCATACAAAGTTTTACAAAGGAAAACCAGCCGAAAAATCCTCCATTTTCTCATCTCCTATCAACAACCCCTTGGTTACGCGTTGCTAAGATTCCCAATCAGAGTATCAGAGAACAAAAAGAACAAATAAAGATAAGTTCGCATGTTTACTTTTTTGTTAGTCAAGAAACGACTTTTTTTTCTATTCCCATAGTTATTTTAATTATCTTGTGGCTTGTTTATTTTTAATTCTGTAATGGGTTGTTTTCAATATTATATTTCAGAATAACTCCTGTGAAATTAATTATTTTTATAGTGTTAATTTATAACTTATTTGTTATTGATTTTGACAGTTATGTTTCACATTGTTTCACATAAAATTCTCATACTAGCTATCCTAGTATACAGTGTGTCCTAACTTAAGAATTAAAATTTGGTTATTCCATTTCAATATATATATATTTTCGGAGATTTTAATATTTCTGTCTTTTCATTATTACGACTAGTAAATATACCAACTCCAAGAGGAAATACACTATACTTGGTAATGGCATCACAATTAGCGGACATTAAGGTAGATAAGTGTTTTTAACCTATAGTGAAAGGCATTAGACATTTTTATTAAAATAATTAAAAAAGGGCATAAAATCAGTGCATCTCAAAATAATCTAGGAAACAAATTTAATTGAAAAAAAGCAAATTTTTGATGACAGTTCAGAATAGTAAGTTGGGATAAAGTTTTGGGAGAGAAGGATGTTGATATGGCCATGGATTATTTTTATGAGATATTTAATAAAGTTTTTGAAAATAGTGTTGAGAAATTTAAAAATACCAATAAAAATTTTAACAAAAAGCAATTTTCAATTTGGTTCACAAACGAAATGAAAGTTGTGGTAAATGAAAAATTTAAATTAGGGAAGTTAAAACATTATTCAGCTTAGAAAGAAACTAAAACATTTAACACGGTCATAATATAAAAAATACATAATGGAAACATAGCAAAATATTACCACAAATATCAATAGCTTTTGGTCATATATTAATAAAAAACGAGGGAGTTGTTTTTTAGGAACAAAAAAGTTTTATCTTAACAATACTGTTTTACCAATAAATCAACATACTCAGAATTTCAAAACTATGTGTCGGCTTGCTGCCTTTTTGCAAACCTCTCTTTTTTAACGGACACCATAAAGAAAGCTTTATGAATCAAGAAGTGTGTAAGGATGACTATGTTCTTGTACGATTTCCTACCAAAAAGACTTTCCGACACTACGTTGCTAAAGTCATAAATATTAATACGACTTTTTATGCATGAGACTAAAGCCTCCAGGATACAAATTTATTTTTCCCGATTATGCCGATGAATGTTGTGCACCTAGGGACGATCTAGCTAAGTTACCAAACCCCTCCTTTACTGGAGGAACAGCAAGAACACATAGGGCCCTTTCTCTTCCAGTCGATTTTTCAAAATATAAAAATTTATTCTAGGTTTTTTGGAAAATATTTTAATGACTGCTATATTCTTTAATTTTTTTGTTAATTATTATTTCAGGAAAGGGTTAAACAATTTGTTAACTCTTTAATAAATTTGCTTTAACTCGTGACTTTATCGTTACCTACTATTCTTGTCTCAAGCCTCTTTACGCT